>SJXQ01011013.1:257798-325473 GCA_006408695.1 Aepyceros melampus | reverse complement strand
CAATTGAAAAGGAAGTTCCTCTGAGATAGAGGTTTTCAGTTTGTGGAGGAGGGTGTCGACCTGGGGACCCAGCTCTCTGAGGACAGAGCCCATTGAGGGCCCCGCCCCCAGTAACCACCAGGGTCTGAGGACCAGGCTATAACGGAGCCAGGTGCCCTGTGTGTGGACGTGCAGACAGCAAGCCCACGGTCAGTGAACCCAGGACTGCAGACCAGCCCTGGCAGCTACTAAGCGAGTGTGAGGATCAGTTTCCTCACTGAAATTTTGCTGAAAAATTTCAGCAAATATGTCTGTTATAGACCACACCTCCTTAGCTTCTAATTTAGTGAGTTGAGGTCTTAAAAAGTTCCACAGGTTCAAAACTAGAATGAGGTATCACTGGCAAGGCAATGATGAATGAGGGACAATGATGAATGGCTGTCATCAAAAAGTCCACACATAACAAGTGCTGGAAAGACTGCAGAGAAAAAGGAACCCTCCCACACTGGTGGTGGGAAAGTACACTGGTGCAGTCAACTATGGGAAACAATATGGAGATCCTTTTAAAAACTAAAAATAGAGCCACTGTAAGATCTGGCAATCCCACTCCTGGGTGTATATTCAGAGAAAACTCTAATTTGGAAAGACACAAAGCATCCCAGTGTCCACAGCAGCACGGTTCACATGGTCAAGACGTGGAAAAACCTAAATGTTCAAAGACGGATGGATGGATAAAGAAGATGTGGCACATTTACACAGTGGAGTACTACTCAGCCATAAAAAAGAATTAAATGCCATTTGCAGCAACATGGATGAACCTCGAGACTGTCACACAAAGTGAAGGAAGGAAGGCAGAAAAAGACAGATACCATATGATATCACTTAGAGATGGAATCTGAAAAATAGTACAAGTGAACTTGTTTACAAAACAGAAGCAGACTCACAGGCAGGAAACAAACTTATGGTTGCCAAAGGGGAAAGGTGAGAGGGATAAATTATGAAGTTGAGATTAACATATATACATCACTATATGTGAAATAGGTAAACAACATGGTCCTACTGGTATAGAACAGATAACTCGACTCAAAACTCTGTAGTAAACCACAGTGGGAAAGAATCTGATAAAGATTATACATGTATAACTGAATCACTTTGCCATACGCCTAAAATTAATATAGCATTCTAAATCAACTATAATTCAATAAAATGTTCCACAGATCATAGGATGAGCAACAAGGGTGGAAGACCGATCAACTGGAAAACCCCAAAGCAACCGCTTTTCAATCATGCACTCACCCAACTCCACCATGTGCCAAGGCCTGTGCTGGGCCCCAGGACCAGAGTAATGGACGAGAGAGGACCCATCGCCTTGTGGAACTTACTGTCTTGGAAGTGGTCATCAGTGAGCAAGCCTGGTCACTGGAGGCATCCCTGGAGGAGGAAGCACCGTCATAACACACATAGGGGTGGCCCCTGGTTATCACCTGCTAGAAGCTTCCTGGTATCTCTTTAGCTCCTAAACTCCTGAAAACTTTTCCTTGACAATTCTGGACTTGGAGATGGTTTCCATTTGCTACCCTGCCATGTTCCATGATGGGAAATTTCAGAAGGCAGGAGGGCAAGGCAGGTGGAAAGTCTTGGTCCCTAAATGAAGCCCTTTCTGCTAACGTTCCTGTTACATCACAGGATGACTTTAGAACTGCTGTGTGGCATGTTTTATGAACACGAGTGTAAGTCTGTGCCATCTGGTCCCTGCCCAGTGCAGCCCTGATGCCCGCTCCCTGGGCTCAGCCCCTCCTTCAGGGCAGGTTCTGAGCAAAGCAAGTGAGTATCGCTGGCCCTGCCTCCCATCAGCTAGGGAACCAGGCCGGTTGTGTCGCTATAGATACGGGCCAGGATGCTGCATTGATTTAGAACTCAGAACAGAACTTTTCAGACAATTAGAGAACTTAAGGCTGGTAGACCAGACTTGAGACTGAATCCGCTCATGAACTGGTTAAGCTGCACTGCCCGGCAATGGGTGCTTCCATGGGGCAGAAGTCAGGAGCTGGCGCTCTGGGAAGAGCTGCTCTGGTCGAAAGAGGAAGCTGGTGTGGTCAGGATGGGGGAGGATGAGGCAGGAGCTGGACAAGGTGTTGCCCGGGCTTGGGGGACTCAGTCCTGTTCTCCACGACAAACACGGTGGTCTGAGAGGCTAAGGGAGTCTGTGAACATGCGTCTCTAGGCAGACATAGAGGGATGGGGGTTTTAATTTGGCATGGAGATTGGAGATGGATCTAGGCTTGTGAGCCACCCCACTTCTCCTCATTATTGGTTCAGTTCAGTTCAGTCACTCGTGTCTGACTCTTTGCGACCCCATTGACCGCAGCACGCCAGGCTTCCCTGTCCATCACCTACTCCCAGAGCCTACTCAGACTCGTGCCCATCATGTCAGTGATGCCCTCCAATCATCTCATCATCTGTCGTGCCCTTTCCCTCAGCATGCTGCTGCTGCTGCTAAGTCGCTTCAGTCGTGTCCAACACTGTGTGACCCCAGAGATGGCCTCCTACCAGGCTCCTCTGTCCCTGGGATTCTCCAGGCAAGAACACTGGAGTGGGTTGCCATGTCCTTCTCCAATGCATGAAAGTGAAAAGTGAAAGGGAAGTTGCTCAGTCATGTCCAACTCTTAGCGACCTCACGGACTGCAGCCTACCAGGCTCCTCCATCCATGGGATTTTCCAGGCAAGAGTACTGGAGTGGGGTGCCATAGTTAAGCTCACGGACTCTGTTTAGTTTGAGGCTCAAATTCGAGCTCTGCTACTTATTAACTGAGGCCATGAGTGTGCTATTTAACTCTCCATATGCAGGTTTCCCCAACTGTAAAAGGGAACAATAATAGTACTATGTGTGTGTGTGTGTGCATGTTGCATGTGTGTGTGAACTCTGCCACCATAAGTGAGATGCTTAGAACCATGCCTAGCACAGAGCTAAGTGTCTGAAATTATTAGCTAGTATTATTAGTTGTAATGGCAGCTGTATATATTTGGACATCTATGTAGCCTAAGTTCCAATTTTCACATTTTCTGACTGTACGTATAAACATTTATCTCCTTTGCAGAAGGAGATGTAAAAGATGAATGCAATAATGAGGCAGATGGAATCTGACCCTAGACTTCCCTTATCACTTGACTGTTTCAGACCAAGACCATCCAGTTACAATTTTGTATTGCCCGCATTTTTGCTTCCTTTTTTGTCCCTCAGAGCTGAAAAGTACATACACAGAATGCAAATATGTTCTGAAATAAAATGATACTTAAGGTTTCAAATGATCTAGCAATTACAGAGAGAGATAAGGATAGAATGCATCATTCTTGTAGCTGATGAACATGGTTTGTAAATCTTGGCATTTATGGTCCTGGTTTATGGAACGGTCCTCCATCTCAGGGGCCTCATCAGTCCCAAGGAAGCATCATTTCCAGGAGTCAATGCTTCCCAGGTGGCACTAGTGGTAAAGAACCCACCTGCCAGTGCAGGAGATGTAAGAGACAAGGGTTTGATCCCTGGCTCTGGAAGATCCCCTGGAGAAGGGAATGACTACCCACTCCAGTGCTCTTGCCCGGAGAATCCCATGGACAGAGGAGCCTGGTGGGCTACAGTCCATGGGGTCGAAAAGAGACAAAACTGAAGTGACTTAGCATGCATGCAAGCATGCATCTGAAACCTACACATCCCTCCCTGAAATCCCAGGAGGACATCGCCAAGATGGCTGGGGCTGCAAGCGTGGATCCCAGAAGCCCCTACAGCAGGACCACCGCAGAGGTCAGCTGGCCCCCAGCTTCCTCAGCCCAGGCACTGGGGGACTTTTCGGTTGGGACCCTTGGGCAATCCCCCGCTGTTACCCAAACGGTCACAGGGTCTGTCTGGGACCAAGCACAGGACGGGCTTCTCTGAAAGTTTCTCCTGAGAGGAAATGTGATCGAGCAGAGGTGCTGGATAAAGGGAACTTCTGGGCTGGCTTCGTCCAGAAATTTCCTGTTAAGTGTTTCACTTCACGTTTAGGAAAGGATTGAGGAACTCTTGGGAATCTAGTTAACAAAGGTTTAGACTCAAAGAAAAGCCGTTCTCCACCCAAGCCCCTCCTCAGAGCCTGGGACACTGCTTTCCAACAGTGGGTGGAAAGCTGTGTTACGAAGAGGTGGTTTTACACCTTGCCTTCGTGTCTCGACTTGCTGGTGGTCCTGAGCTTGCATTTGGCATTGTCAATGATTTTTTTCTTCCTCCAGGTCTCAAAAGAAAAAAAAAAAAAGAAAAACAGGAAATACTGTAAGTGGTTCATGTCTACAACACAGCCTGCTCTGCAAATGCCTGAGTAACTGTGGCCACTCCATTCCCGAATGCTGTTCTCTTTCTTCCAAACTTTATGCCAATAACCTTGCCCCAGGCCAGACCCATTACTATAATACTTTTATTAAAGTCTGCACTAAAACTTCACACAGTAAAGGATATATATTTTTCAAAGGGGACATCTTCTCGGCCCCCCTCCATGGGTTTTGAAGAGCAGAATTTGGAAGACTGGAGAGAACAAAAGAGGACGGGATATTCTTTTCATCTTATGGATCCTTAACCCATATTTAATGCAGCCTCCGGATTTGAGACACAGCAAGTGAGCTCGTAATTATTTCAAACAGTTAAAAAAGCTAGTTAATGATGTTCAACATAAGTAATCATGTTAAATAGTAAAATTTAATTTCTTAAAAACTTAAATCCTCATATCTTCTGGAATGCATTGTACTGTAGGATGTCTGAGTAAATTAAATCCTCTCCTGCACTCTAAAGCATCAATTTCCTTATGGTAATTATCTGCTAGATTGGATCTGTCAGAGGCAGGGAAGCAAGCCTGACATTATACCCTCTTTACAAAAAATGATTACAAAAAATTAAGACGAATGAGTAAAATTAAGGCTGCTGCTGGTGAGCCCCTCAAAGCTCTCAGGGATCAGTCTACATAAGATACCATTGTGCCGGGGACTAAGCTTTTAATGACTAGCCATATAATCAGGGCAAGTCCATTAAAGGACACCAGAAGTTACCGATCGCAGAGATAACAGCAAGAAATGATTTTCCGCCAGGGAGAAGCAATTTATTATACACAAAAACGCGTTTCTGATGGAAGTGTCTGGAGAGAGGGGGACCTTGGTAAAGTTGACAAGATTCCTTTCCTGGAAAGTTTGACAAATGGGCACCCCTGGGCCCAGTGCTTGCTTTGTGCCTTTGCCCCTGGCATGCCTGGGGTCCAGGTGGTTGTTCTGAGCTTGAACTCACTGGGGTCTTCCAGGGGTGCCTCCTGGGCTCACTAGGCCCCCACACCCTGCTCTGTGGTCTGGCCCCTCAGAAGCTGATTCGGTCAGAGACAGCCTTTAGATCTGGGCTGGACTTGCTGAAAGCACCGTGGCAGCCAGGTTGTTAATCTGCTGGCATAAAGCCCAGCCATGTGTGAAGGTACTCAGGGCATATAATTGCACGGCTATCACGGCCAGCACACTCATTTAATGAAGTCTAAGGCTAAAGCAAAAGCAGAATTGCCAGTGGAACCCAGAGGAAAGCTGCCCAATCTCTGGGCACAGTGGAAAAATGAATGACTTAGCGTTCAAGGTGCTGCCTCAGTTGCCCCGTGCCTCCCACCCTCCCATCCCAAGATACCATCTCTGCCACCAGCCTGGTCGTGTCCTAGTCAGGGCTTGTCTTTCTGCCCGTTCATTTCCAAGGATGCCCTTGCCCCTCTGTGATGACAGAGTTTTTGTCCCACTCCCTCACTCTGTTATGGGTCTCATACCATTTCCCCTGAGTTACTGAATGTTTCCAAGGCTCAGTTTTCCCACCTGTAAAATGGGATTTCTTATGCCAGCACCACCCCTTGGGTTTATGGAGCCATCAAGGCAGTGCTGGTCTGGCACATTCCAACCAGAGTGCAGTTTCTGCAAATAACCGCAGATTCTCCTGGCTTCCCAGCCACCTCTGTGTGTCCATCTTCTGTTCTCTCCTGCACTCTGGAGGGTGAGGAATGTGCTTTGGTTTTCGTTACATTCCCACAGGCAATGGCACCCCACTCCAGTACACTTGCCTGGAAAATCCCAAGGACGGAGGAGCCTGGTAGGCTTCAGTCCATGGGGTTGCAAAGAGTCAGACACGACTGAGCAACTTCACTTCTACTTTTCATTTTCGTGCACTGGAGAAGGAAATGACAGCCCACTCCAGAGTTCTTGCCTGGAGAATCCCAGGGACGGAGGAGCCTGGTAAGCTGCCGTCTATCGGGTTGCACAGAGTCGGACATGACTGAAGCGACTTAGCAGCAGCAGCAGAACCTAACACAAATGCTGGCAGATAGTAGGTACTTTCAAATGATGGCGAATGAAAGGCATGGGGGATTGGAATATTACAGTCTTGAGTGAAAACTCAAGTTTGAAGCCTCAATTTTCCTCCCTTTGGACGCCCTCGAGAACCTGGTTTACACCCAGGTGCATCTCATTTTCCAGGGGTGCGCATGGCACTTCCTGAGGGGAGTGCTGGGGACAGCTGGGGGCGGGAGTGGGAGCAGCAGGGAGGCCAGGCCTGGCCAGCTCAGACGGCCTCTGCAGCCGCCCTGCCTGTCTTCATTACCCATTGAGGCACTTCACGGCTAGGTCTCCAGAGCCTGCTTCAGCCACGTGGAGTGGCCCCTTCAGCATCTCTGTGCTTCCCAGTCGGCACCTTCCTTCATCGTCTTGTTCTGAAGTTCACGTTCCCTATAACAGCTTCTCTAATGGTCTCAGGGGAAAAGGAGCTGCTTTCAGGACACGTTGCTTACATGTCCCTAAGAGCACTGATGAAATTATAATGCTGGCTAATTGGATACGTGTCTGTCTCCCGAGGTACTCAGCTACCTAAAGGTGCGGGGTATATGCTTATTCTCTTTATGCCCACAACGGTCTGGAAGTCTGTCCTGGCATAAACCAACACCAAAGAATACCAGCTCACTCTCAGTTGACCAGGAATACGCAAGGTATACCCAAGGAATGGTGCAAAATATATATGCACCAATCTGACTGAGAGAGCCGCTGTCCCTCCAGACCCGTCTCCCTGGAGAATCCGATGACTCATCTCTTGTTAGTCTTCTCCTTTCTTCTTCCTGTTGCCAATATTGACAATTTCTCATAGCATAAGAATTTTTTTAAAAAATTGTGTTAGAATACACATAACAGAATGTACCTATTTTTAAGTGTGAAGCTTGGGTCAAGTACATTCCCATCATTGGGCAATCTCCAGAACTTTTTCCTCTTGCAAAAGTGGCACTCCGTTCCCTTGAAAATGCTACCCTTCCTCCCTGCCCCGCCCAGCTCCTGGCAACCACCATCTGGCTTTCCGTCTTGATGATCGGGCTTCTCTATATAGTCATATGATGGAATCACACAATATTTGGTGTTGGGTTTGTGTGTCTTGTATGGCACATTTCACTGAATACAATGCCCTTAAGGCTCATGCATGTTGTCGCATGTGTCAGAATTTGCTTTTTATTCCTTCTAAAGCTGAATAATATTTTATTCTAAGTACAGACCTTGTTCTAGTGTCCATTCATCTCTGGGTAGACACTTGGGTTTCTTCCACTCTTTTGTTATTGTGAATAATCTTGACACAAACATGGGCATGCAAACATCTCCTTGAGACCCTTTCTCAGTTCGTTCAGATTTATACCAGAAGTGGAATTGCTGAATCATATTTTAAATGTTTTGAGGAACCTCCATATTATTTTTCATAGTGGCCACACCATTTTACGTTTCTACCAGCTGTGTGCAAGAGTTCTAATTTCTCAACACCCTCACCAACCCTTGGCATTTTCTTTTTTTTTTTTTCTTCTTTGATAGTAATCTAAGTGATATGTGGTAACATCTCATTGTGGTTTTGATTTATATTTCCCTAAGGGTTAGTGACATTGAGAGTGTTTTCACATTCTTGTTGACCATTTGTTTATCTAATGTGAAGAAATGTCTACTCAATCCTTTGTTCATTCTTAATTGAGTTATTTACCCTTCGCTGTTATGCTCTGAGTTATTTATACATTATGGTTATTAACTCCTCATCAGACTTGTAATTTGCAAATATCTTTCCTTACTCTATTCATGGCCTTTTCACTCTGTTGATCATGCCTTTTGATCTACAGGAGTTTTTAGTGTCATAGTCCAACTTACCCAGTTTTATTTCTGTTGACTATGATTTTGGTGTTAAATCCAAGAAATCATTGCCAAGCTCAATGTCGTGAAGCATTGCCTCTATGTTTTCTTCTAATACTTTTCTAGTTTTAGGTCTTATATTTAGGTGTTTGATTCATTTTGAGGAAATTTTTGATATGATGTAAGTCAGGATCAGTCTTCTCTCATAGCATGTTTTATGCTAACAAGATTTTTATTTGTTGAAAGAATGGGAAGGTTAAAGCCGAAAAACACATTCTAAAAGACAAGACAATCTGTCCTGCCATGTTTGTGTTTACCAACACCTAATCTAGCAAATATTTGTCAACTGAGTAATCTGTTCGCGGAAAATGAATCCTGAATTTGTACCTCAGTCTAGTCTGTGCGCACGCCTTGCATTTAGAGCAGAATTGTGCTCCTCCGTTTGGCATTTCTACCAGCTGAACATTTTTATACCACCATTGATGGGTTTAGAACAAGAGGGAGAGAACCCTCTTCCAGGAGGTCTGAAATAGGACAACACACCCAATAAACCCAAGCCATGGCTCTGACCCAAGCCACGGTTCTGGAAACGGAAGCGTTAACACAAATTGCCCAAAGTGTTGGGGGAGGACGTGGAGAAGACTGAGAGGGAAGAAGGGAAAAAAGTCCACGCACAGCAGGGCAGGTAGCGTGGTCACACAGCGGCCACTGGGAACCCCGTGGACCCCTGACACCCCCGGCGAGCGCTTGGCCCAGCCTGGTCCCGGGAAGACGGCCGAGGCCGCCTCAGAGGTCTGGTCTGCATGAAGGGAGGCGCACCTGGAGTAGTGGGCTGTGAAGCCCACCACAGTCTGGAAGGGCTTGGCCAAGCTGGGCTCCAGGGCTGGGCAGGGATCCCTGGAGCAACTTGAGTAGCCCCACAGAAGCTGACAGAAGGCTGTTGGGTCACTGTTCTGTCTGCCATCTCATCCCACACACTGCCCACCCAGAAATGCTATTGGGTGAAGCTTAGGCACCTGGAACCCTTAAGATAGTGACCTAGACCCGGAGAACTGGGAGTTGAAGTCCAAAGGTAGCACAACCGTGTGGTCCAGCTTTATACCCAACGTACTTTGTGTGAACCCTCCTCCACGATTCTGTTTAGGCAGTAAGTGAATAGTCAGGTGAGGACCCAGAGATCTAAGGAATCATACAAACCCAACAAGCCTCTAAAGTAGCCCATACGGTCCCCACAGGTGCTTCACAGCTAGCTGGCTGATACGGTCAGGAGTTTCTAGCTACTCACAACATTCTGAAGAGGAGGATAAGAGCTTAGAAATTCTTGAAATCTAAACTTTAACTTACGGGGGGGGGGGCACCTGAGGCCCGAGGATGCCATGTGACCTCCTTGACATCACGCAGCTGATGAAAGGCAGAAGCCAGCTGTCCCCAGTATCTTTTCTAAGTCATTTCTGCTTCCACAACTCCTTATAGACCAGTTGACATATATATAAGAAAATTCTTATATTTTATTATAATTTTATTAAAATTTCTTATGTTATTTATGTGCTGTGTGCTTCACTCAGTCGCTCAGTCATGTCAGACTCTGTGACTCCCATGGGCTGTAGCCCACCAGGCTCCTCTGTCCATGGGGATTCTCCAGGCAAGAATACTGGAGTGGGTTGCTGTGCCCTCCTCCAGGGGATCTTCCCAACCCAGGGATCAAACCCAGGTCTTCCACACTGCAGGCAGATACTTTACTGGCTGAGCCAGCAGGGAAGCCCAAGCTCTGAGGTCATCATCAAAATAAAAGTATGATTATGTGAAATACTTTTGCCTAAATAATTATGGGCTACTTACCAAAGTTTTAATACTTCAGTTGCCTAAAAAAAACCATTTTGGCTTGATGGGCATCCATATAAAGTACCCAGGTGTTCTGTAAGTAAAATTAATAGCAGAAAAGCACAAAGTGTGTTTAAAAATGAACTCAGGAATTATCTGGGATCTTAGGAAGAGATCTCACCTTGGACATGAAATCGAGGAAGTAGGTTTCCAGCTAATGAACAGATGGAAACATTTCTTTTGAGTTAAGATTGCAGAAAATCAGTCTCACGGGGAAAGGATATGAGATGGTTCCGTGGCATATTCTCCTACGTGAACCAACCAGTGACCTGGATGTGAGCAAAGGACTCTCACTGGTAGTAGAAATGCTTGAGGAGTAGAGCTGGATCAAATTTCACTATCAGATGGCAGAACCAATACATTTGTCTTGATCAGTTCCTCTCCTACTTGACCAGCTCTCTCTGCCGGATAGATGGGGAAATGCTTCTATTTTATTTATTTCTATCAGGAGGTAGAACATAGGGTACTTTTTTCCTGGACTTTTGTAGGTTTTTGGTGTTTCCTAAAATAGTGAGAGATTGAAATAAATGAGTTTGCAATTTTCCCCTCTCATCCTCAACATCTTAGGAGTAGATAAGATGTTAGGTAAGATGGTAGAGGCACAAATGAATACATGCTCTCTCTTTCTGCCAGCAGTGCGGAGACCCAGGTTCTATCCCTGGGTTGGGGAAATCCCTTAGAGAAAGAAATGGCAACCCACTCCAGTATTCTTGCCTAGAGAATACCATGCACAGAAAAGCCTGGTGGGCTACAGCTCTTCTACAGTCTTCATGGATTGGTGGGCTACAATCCATGGGGTCACAAAGAGTTGGACACAACTGAGCGACCAACACTTTCACTTTCAATCTCTCTTCACATGCCTGAACCTCAGTTTACTTCCTCCAACACCCATTGAGTTCTCAGTATACTCTAGGCAATGTTTCTGCCCTTACAGGACATAATTTCCAGCATTACAGGACAAACAGGCGTCTGGCTTAACAATTATGAGGGAGTTTATTAAGTAAATAGATATATGTACAAAATGCAATTAAAATGATAGAATAATTAACTCCACCAGGGGGTTAGCAGGGCCTGGAATATTACTACCAAGTCTTTAGGTTTGGGCTGAGGAAGTTTGTAGGAAAGGCAGACCTTCAAGGCAAAGCAAGTGAATTCTGTTATTGTTGTTCAATCACTAAGTCTTGTCTGACTCTTTGTGACCCCATGGGCTGCAGCACGCCAGGCGTTCTCTCCTTCACTAACTCAAGGAGTTTGCTCAAACTTATGTCCATTGAGTCAGTGATGCCATCCAACCGTCTCATCCACTGTCACCCTCTTCTCCTCCTGCCTTTAATCCTTCCCAGCATCAGAGTCTTTTCCAATGAGTCAACTCTTCACATCAGGTGGCCAAAGTATTGGAGTTTCAGCTTCAACAGCAGCCTTTCCAATGAAACCCAGTGCTGATCTCCTTTAGGATGGACTGGTTGGATCTACTTGCAGTCCAAGGGAATCTTGAGAGTCTTCTCCACTAACACAGTTCATAAGCATCAATTCTTCAGCACTCAGCTTTCTTTATAGTCCAACTCACATCCATACATAACCACTGGAAAAACCATAGCCTTGACTAGACCTATCTTTGTTGGAAAAGTGATGTCTCTGCTTTTTAATATGATGTCTAGGTTTGTCATAGCTTTCCTTCCAAGGAGCAAGTGTCTTTTATTTTCATGGCTGCAGTCACTGTCCACAGTGGTTTTAGAGCCCAAGAAAATAAAATCTGCCACTGTTTCTACTGTTTCCCCCCATCTATTTGCCATGAAGTGATGGGACCGGATGTCATGATCTTTGTGAATGTTGAGTTTTAAGCCAGCTTTTTTCACTCTCCTCTTTCACTTTCATTTAGAGAGTTCTTAAGAAGGTATAAACAAAATTGGCCACCTTGTGATGGTGATGTGGAATGAGCAGGAGGCAGGCAGAACATGATCTGGGAAAGAAAGGTCAGGTCTGTGCCATGTAACAGCGTGGATGCCCTGCTAAAGGCTGAAGATCTGATCTGGGATTAGTTAGGATTTGTCCTGAAGGTAGAGGGACTCTTAGGAAAAAAAGCAGATGTGTGTTTTCAGTTTTCCTTGAGCAACGCTGAGAAACAGAATTGAGAGGGGGTGATAGAACACACTGGAGAATGTTACAGAAATATCAGACCTGGGATGAAGGAAGTCTTATGAGCGAGAAATGCTGCTGCCGTATCAGTAAACCAAGAATGCTGCAGCCGTCAAGCCATCACATTACAGCCACCAGATGCTGAGCCCAGAGAGAACTCAGGATGGAAAGAGACGAACTGCCCACTGCCAAGCCCATTTAACCATCATCCACTGCAGTCGCCGCCCTCCCCAAGGTGTACCCTGAGCAGACTCGGGATGTGAAACACAGGGTGCTGGCCTGTGTATCTGAGGTGCAGATCAAAGGAATGATTTCAGGCGCCCAGCCTCCTGCCTCTTCCCACATATAGAAAAGCACTAAATTCTTTAACTTGCGGTGTCTAGTTTTCTTTCATTAATAGTTATCTCTTCATGTTGTGATTGCCTGGTCTGTGTTGCAAAAACTCCTATATATTTTGGCTCCTCCCACTCTGCACTTCTTCAGGGCAGTCCTTCAGAGCTATCTTAGAGGCTGTGTCTAGGGCTTACGTCCTCAGAAATTCCACTGAATAAAACATAATTCTCCACTTCTAGGCTGTGAATGTTTTTTTAGTCGACAAACCAGAAAAGCAGAACCTGTAACATATGTGCATATGTGTAGGTGTATACACATATAGGTGTGTGTGTGTGTATATGTGTATTTATTTGTATGTAGAGACTTTGTATACTTGTATGTAGGTATACAGATGTATGGGCCTCCCTTGTGGCTCAGCTGGTAAAGAATCCGCCTGCAATGCAAGAGACCTGGGTTCGATCCCTGGGTTGGGAAGATCCCCTGGAGAAGGGAAACTAGCCCCTGGAGAATTCCAGGGACTACACAGTCCATGGGGTCACAAAGAGTCGGACACGACTGGGCAACTTTCCCTTTCATACAGACGTATATGTACAAATGCGCATACATGCAGCCTGGAGGAGGGCAAGGCACCCCACTCCAGTATTCTTGCCTGGAGAATCCCCATGGACAGAGGAGCCTGAAGGGCTAGAGTCCATGGAGTTGCAAAGAGTCTGACATGACTGAGCAGCTAAGTGTGTACACACACACACACACACACACACACCATCTTCAATGAACCCAATACAGAAGGCTGTCCCGGAGTCCCGAGCCCACTGGGGGCCATCAGGAGGAATGACTGTTAGCAGGCTGGAACCCCCAGGTGGAGCTGAGATATTATGAGGACCCAAGGGAAGCTGTGCCTGTTCTTGCTGCCTCTGTTCTTAGTGGTGAGGTTTCCTGGGAAAGTCAGGTCCTTCCTCAGTAACCACACTCACACACCCAGGAGGAAAGGAGGCTGGCGGAATGGCTCCACTCCTTGTGTTTGACGGACTAGTCTATGAACATCTGGATGACAGAGTTCCAAAATGCCACTCCCTCCCTTCCACCTTAACTCTGGGGAGAAAATCTCCCTACAACTTGTCCTGACAGGAAACGTACTAGAAGAGGAATTCTGGGCGTGGACTTCAGCTTGGTCATCACAAAGTGTGAATACGGTTCAGTTTCCACATTGTAATAAAGCTTGAGGAAACTACCACAGGTTCACTTTTTACACAGAATCAAAGAAGAATAGTTCCACTTTTCTAACAAGTCTAAGACTTGCTTTTCATTACCAACTGCCTATGTGAGACCTCACCCTTCTTGCATACTTCAACCAAAAGCACCTGTTGCCACAGGTTGGCAACACTAAAGTAGTTACAAGAATCCAGTTGTCTGCCAGCAAGCCAGATACCAGAGATCTGTAAAAATTAAAACAATGAAACTCATTTAATTTTTGTTGTTCTGCAAAATATAGTTATTTTCATAAGAAGTCACATGTAATGACATTGTGGTTTTAAAAATGAATAAAAATTTTTTAAATTATTAGTTTTAATTTCTAAAACAGTAAACATGAATGACATAACCCAGACGAGCAAATGCCCTAGGTGACTTTCCTCATTTTTAAGAGTGCCAAGGAGTCCTGAGTTCAAATGTTCGGGAACTGCCAGTCCACATGATGTAGGAAGTCTGCTCAGATGCAGACGTGTATTTCTTCCTTTGCTCTGCCTCCTCTCTACCTCGAATAGTCTCCTTTCCCATTCCCTTAGTAAACCACTAGAGTCATGGACCCCCACAAAGCGTCGTCTGTTTTCCATTCCTCTCTAATAGCTCCCTAGCTATACCTAGGACCTTGCCGTCCCTCACACTGCTTATCTCTGTGACTGGGCCACATTTCACCCACCCTCCAGAACCTAGTTTTGCTAGAGTGAGACCCCCAACCCGAGGTGCCTTAGCTGAGGAACCAGACCAGTTGGCACAGCACACTCAGATCCATGCTGAAGACAGAGAGGTCAAGGAGCTTGATAAAAAGAAAGACGGTGGATGTATTTACATTCAAGAAGGTGGATCTCATGCCCAGAGAAACAGCTGAGGACAGTCACTTTTTCTGGAATGGAACATACACGTGAAGTAAGGTGCTGCTTTTTTGAGGGAATATGGCAGTTCCATCTGAAAGGTAAAATCTGAATTACAGGGTAATTTCCAAGAAATAGTTTCTTCTCCTTCACTGACAATTAAAATGAGTGGTACTTTATTAAATATAGTTTGCAGAAGAGCCTGCTTGCCAATGCAAGAGATATAAGAGACGCCAATTCCATCCCTGGGTGGGGAGGATCCCCTGGAATAGGAAATGGCAACCCACTCCAGTTTTCTTGCCTGGAAAAGTCTGTGAACAGAGAAGTCAGGCAGGGTGCAGTCCATGAGGTCCCAAAGAGCTGGACATGGCTGAAGTGACTTAGCACACACAAGTTGCAAAAATATTCTCAGTTGTCTGAGGGGGTTGGAGGTAGCAGATCTACAGATGCCAAGTGTTTTGAGGAAACCAAACATCAGCTAGATTCTTCATGCCACCAAGAAGCAGGGTGTAGCCTTGGGCACCTGTCTTAATTCAGTTCCTTGTCTGTAACGTGCAAGAAATAATCTGTCCCCCAGAGGGTTAGATGGGGTAATTAAGTGAAATATTACTTTGACCTCGCCCATGCGGGCTGGCGGTCCTTTCACCCCTTTGCTTCCCTTCCCTTCTGTCTGCTCCCCCACTTTTACTTAACTCAGGGTGAGGCCTCCAGTCCACATTCATCATTCCTCTTACAGTGTTGTTTACCTCTTCACTTTACAAATTCAGAGAAAGTATAGTAAGATTATTTAAGAATCCTGACAATCAGGTCAAAGTTAGTGAGATTGTACTGGATAAAAATAACCTTTACAATTGACTTTTGGGATTCTTTTCTATTTTCATCCATTTCCACATCTTTCAAGGTTGTTCTCAATTTCCTTGACCTGAAAGTTTTTCTCTGAAGCTCCAACATATGTATAATTGCAGTATATTATTTAGCCCTTGGTGATATTTGGTTAATCAAGACTCTTAAGCTAAAATAGAAGAACTTAACCTGTTCTGTGTCCCAGATGTGTGTGCATGCTTACATACATGTGATTTCGGAAAGTTCAAGGTCCCCCAGCTGGGAAGGGAGAAACGCTGATACCTCTTCTCAGCAATAAGCAGAAATTAAATGCTTCTCCAAATGCTCCCTAATGGGTATGGAGCAGCAGATTCAAATTGTAGGCAATGAGTTAGGGATGCGGACAGCAGAGGGAAGCAGAAGACATGAGTAGGAAGGATGACCATCTGAGCACAAGGTAAAGGAAAGTGGTTTGAGGGAGGAAACACAGGGAACAAAAGGAGGGAGTAAGTGGAGGTACAGTCAGAGAAGAAAAAGTATAAGGAATCCTGATTTTCACTTTTATTGGTTGTAGGGTCAAATTCACCTTCTGCTAAGGGAACTGCTCAAAGTACAGGGTGAACCATTACCTGTCCATCCATCCCTGTGCCTGTCTGTACATCCATTCATCCACCCATCCATTCATCCAACTATCCATCATTCATCCATGCATACATCCCTCCCTCTGTCCACCCACCCATTCACTATTATGTAGATATTTTTAACTACTTAATAAGTGCCTGGCTAGGCATAGTACTTGGGCTTCCCTCAGCTGGTAAAGAATCCACCTGCAATGTGGGAGACCTGGGTTTGATCCCTGGGTTGAGAAGCTCCCCTGGGAATGGTAACCCACTCCAGTATTTCGGTCTGGAGAAGTCCATGGACCATAAAGTCCATGGGTCACAAAGAGTCAGACACAACTGAGCGATGGTCACTTTCAGATATAGAACTTGATTGATACCGAGATAAATAAAACACAATTCTAGACTTCAAGGAATGGGAAAGGAAAACACATAAACAGATCTTATCGTGACAGCTGCTATAACACATTACATACAAAATCTTAGTAACACAATATTAGCAGACATGGAAATAGGAGGGCTCCTTTGAGAGCTGTAGCAAAGAGAGAACAAGTAGAATTCACATTGGATGTAGGGTGACTCCCAGCTTCCAGCTTCAACTTGCGGTGAGTCATGGAATCACTGGCTCATTGAAATTGTGGAGGCTGAGTTGGGTTGGAAGCCACAGGACATGGTTAGTGGTGGGAGACTGGCAAGTTATGATGTGAACAGTACTTCCAGTCTAAGAAGGGAAGCTAAGGTTTGTTCAAGAGGAATGTGCTTTTTCATAATAACAATAATTATTAGTATTATTCAGTATCTCTAAGGCACCAGTTACCTAAGAATATTCTCTCCTTTGATACCCTCAAACACCCAGCATTTTCTTAATGCGAAATGTGAGGACGTGAGTTTCCTGCCACAAATCAAAGCAGGTGCCATGCAGTCTCCCTCCCCCAAGCCCACCTGCTCTGGGGAAACACTGACTTCGACCTGGGCTGGAGAGTTGGCTGCGAGAGAGGGTCTCATGGACTCAAAGCCCCTTCTTAAGGGGATAGGTCACTGTCTTCATGGGATATGCATGTGAACTTTGGAAATCTGGGGTCCCCCACCCCCACCCCTAGGATGGGTTCTCCTCTGTGGACCCCAGGGAAGCCCCGTCCTCCTGTTTCTCCCAGTCTCCCTCCAGTTCAGACCATGCTTTCTTTTCAAGCAGGAAGTGAAAAGCTCACAAGAGGTGCTTCTGATGGAAAGGTTTACCTCTCGGTGGTGTGGCCTGTGGGGAAGGGAGGGGTGTGGTCGCCGTGATTGAAGAGGGCTGAGGATTTCTGAAGAATAGCAGCTTCTCTCAGGAGCCTGCTTCAGGCACCGCGAAGGGCGAGCCATGAATTCAAAGGAACTGTGATCAAACCACAGGCAACACAAACATTGTCCCCGCCTTTGCTAATTTCACCTTCTGAGCAGAAGACGGCAAAAGGTTCTGCAGAGGTTCCTGGGCTTTGGAGAAATGTCAGGTGCTTCCACCTCCATGGTGTGGTGGTCTCTACGTCTGAGGCACGGGGCCCCTCTCAGAAGGCAGCCCAGCACCAGCACGAGGGTGTGCTTTCCAGAACCACAGGAGGACGGCTGCACCACCCACAGGCCAGGCAGAGCCTCCCTCATTGGCCCCTGCAGATCCATCTCCAACTGCAGGGGTCTGCGGACACTTCAGTGTTTTTCTCCCCAAACACGCAGCACCCAGACCTCTGCGGGTAGCCAGGAGCCCCATCTGGGTCTGCTGGGAGGAACTGCACGTCCACCAGATTGCCCCTCAGGAACCTAGGGAGGGGACAGATCCCTACACCCAACATCCTGCCATGAAACCCTGCAGTCTTCCTCTGCACACAGACACACACACACAAACGCCACTCCAGGAAACTGGCTTGCTCTGGCCCCCTGTTACCTTGGATCAGGTCTCAATCATTCACCCGCAGGGCGTGTGGACCTTAGCCCCCTGTCCCCTTGTTGTTGTCAGAAGGTCTCTTTGAAAGTCCCTTGTGTATTTCCCTGCTGACCCCAGAGAGATCCTTTTATTTTTCAACTGGTAAGTTCATCATTAAATAATTCTGAGAGAGATACAGGCCACTGATTTCCTGCAATTTGCATCACCACACTTTAACTTGTGTTCAAAGCAGAGCCTCTGGGTCCTCTGGATTTAGAAGTGCATTAAGATTTCTGTGACCTTTATGAGACGGCAGTTGAGACATATTCTTTTAAATAGCAAATGCAACAAAACGGATCACCTAAAGTGCATAGAACTGACCTTAGTTTGATAAACAAATTAAGAGAGAGAACTCTTTTCCCAAAGGGAACAGAAACTCAACAGATGCTATCAGATAGATGATAGATAAATAGATTATTCCAATGTTTTGCAGACATGATTCAGTTCCATCTTTTGATGTGCTGCAGTGCTTTATAAAACAGTTCCTTGTTATGCGTCAGGTAATTTACTTGAGTTTTTAAAGGATCACATGAGAAAGGAATGGCAACCCACTCCAGTATTCTTGTCTGGAGAATCGCATGGATGGAGGAGCCTGGCTGGCTACAGTCCTTGGGGTCACAAAGAGTTGACATGACCTAGCAACGAACACACACACACACACACACACACACACGCAGAGTCAGTGCCTGGATGACAGAATAGGTGGGAGAGAAAGCCAGGGGTCAGAGTGCACAGCAGCTGCGACTCTAGGCACAGCCCCAAGTCCCTCTGTCTGCATCAGTGCTGGTCACGGCTGTCAGCACCTCTAGGACTGAACTTGCCATCAACATCTGGATTTATTCTGCACGAACCTGAACCCTGCTGGGCCAGGCAGTTGAGCCACAGTGCCCCCTCCTGCCACGCCCACACTGCCAGCAGAGTTCAGCTGAGGGAGTGAAACCCTGTAGGCAGAGCCGAGGTCATAGCAGCAGAGGGGACCCGATGGTCAGTGTCTCTGGAAGCCAACGGTCCTTCTCGACCGTGACCTTGCGATCTTGGCCTAGCTTCCACGTTGGACTAGGGTCTGCAGCAGCCTCTTGGTTGTCTCAGTAAGGATCCCCAGGGCATCTTGCTCAAAACACTGTGACTTTCAGTGACCCTTTCTGGGAAGATGTGCTGTGTTTGTCTGCTTAGGTAACTAGTTGAGATGAGAGAGTGGCCCTAAAACAGTAAATGCTGGAGAATATTTACCCCATCTGGTGAGACGGGCTTGAAATCTCTGATCTGCAGAAGTTAGACCATGAGGCCACTGTTCAGGTCTTTTTCCTCAACTCTGCTTCGCCAGGGCACTCCCAGCCTGCTGCCCACCCCTCCCCAGATCTGCCCTGCTGGGAGCCCGGGGCTGCTCTGCCCTCTGGACAGGTCCCTGGGGCTCTCCCCACCAACGCCCGACAACCCCGGGGACCCGTGCCCGCCTCCCACCCAGGGTACACCGCCAAGCCTCTTCTGTCTGCTGCCTCCCGGCCCTGCCCACAGAAGATGATTTCTGTAGATTTAATGTGACACTTTATTTCCAAAGTGGGAATGCAAGGAAGTAAAGTTGTTTGCATTCACAGTTTAGAAGTTGAAGCAGTGGGGTTTGCCCTTAACACCCACCCTGGGTGAGTGCCTGTGGGGGCGGCCCTCTTCCTGTGCACCTGCCATGAGAAGGTGTGCAGGGCGGGAGCAGCCTTTCATGTCAATTTCCACCAGGGTGTGGGGAACCTATGCTGTGGGGTGAGATGAACTGCTTTGATGATAGCAAGTGTATTCAAAACCAACCAGAGTAAGAAAACACAAGCACATCAAATAAAACCATAGTGCAGTGTGTGAACCATTTGGATAGAACACAGGATTGACTGTGAGTCAAAGTCAGAAAAAAAAAATGCTAAAAATCAGGGCGTCCAGATACTGCCCGGGCATGAAATTGTATTAAAAAAAATTAAAGGAATACACTGGATACCCAGTACTCCTACAGTTTAGCAGTTGCTATCTCCCCTCTCCCCAAAGCTATTGTAATTTATTCCCATTTTCAAGAACAGCATTGATTTGGATAAACCAAGATTTTTTATGGCAAAGATAAATTAGTTCCACTAGATGATTCCTTAAGTGTATTTGCGTGAATGTGTATATACACGAATGCCTAGCTACAGGAAATATTTTTATTTTTAAAAATGCAGAGTAGTTTTTTTGAAGATTACTCAGTTTATGACAATAAGGATTTAATTTGTGTACGTGTCTGAGCTGAGATGAGCACACGGCTACTATCTGCCTCCTTTGCACAATCAGCACCTTTTTACATTTTCCACTGCTCCTATTTGCTTGCCGGTGTGAATGCTGGGAGAGGGCCACAGCTCCCGAACCTCAGGCACCTCATCTCACACGATGTTTCAGCTCAGAATATTTGTTGGATGATGAATGTGCACCAGACAAGTACAGCCATCTCCTCCATTGTCTCAGCGTTGTTGTGGTTGCCATCATACCCAGGTGTGTGATTGCAATCACAGCACTGCCTCTATATCCCTATGAATAAGTGTGTATGCTCAGTCGTGTCTGACTCTTTGCAACCCCATGAACTGTAGCCAGGCTCCTTCTGTCCATGGGATTTTCCAGGCAGTGGGTTGCCATGCCTTCTTTCAGGGGATCTTCCTGATCAGGGTTAAAACCTGTCTTTTGTGTCTCCTGTACTGGCAGGCAGATTCTTTACTACTGCTTTGTCTGGGAAGCCTCCTATGAATACAGGAATGTATTATACTCCTTCCCTTTCTAAAGTGCGACTCAGAACCATGAAGCAGCTCCTGTGGACAGTATGGGAACCAGGACTTGGACCCCATCCAGGCTGATTCTCAAACCCATGCTTGTAGCCAGAATGTCTCCTCACCTCCCTGGCTTTACAGGAGAATGGAGATGAAAAAACAGCATCTTCAAAGCTGATTAAAAAAAAATCAATCCTGAAAATGTATTTTTAGGAGAAATGCATCTTAGTTCATCATAGTTATTTTTCATTTTCTTATTCACCTTTTATATGCTAGTTTATAGATCACAAAGCAGAACTCAGATTCCCAAAGATGAAGACAACCCAGTCTACTCTAGGCCACGGGGCAAGGAATGAATCTACTGTGGAATATTCTCACTTATTAGAAGACAGTCCTGGTCATCGGGTCATGCCTGCTGCAGGGTGACTTGACTCTCTCCTGCCACCAGTCTGCTCTGGGCAGGACCAACAGGACTGGAGGCTGCCCCCAGCAAAGGCAGCTGGCACAGTTTTGACCACCTGGTCCCAGCTTGGGCTTTTCCTTCCCTAGCCAGTGCTCTTTTCATTTTTTTGCATGAAACACTAATGGAGAAACATTAAACACTTAATGTAATGTATACCCTAGAAGTGTCCCCAAGGCTGAAGGCATCTCCCTAAAGTCTAAGTCTCTTTTGGTAGAAACAGAAAAATCTGAAGCCACGTGGAAAGAGGGAAAAGCAGGTACAGTGTCCCACAGAATCAGTGGTCTCAGACTTGGGCATGGGCCAGAGGACTGCAGGGGCCTGCGTGCGTGTTGAACCAGGCGCCTGGTTCAGATCTGTTCTGGGCTCTAAGCTAATTTGGCTTTGAGCTTCCTGGCAGGCATGGGGAAATGGAAGCACTTCCCATTTCAGCATTTCCACTTATGGGAACTGCAATTTACTCCTGTATATATTACAAATCATCAAATTTTAGAATATACTGAGGCAAATGGCTAACATAATTCTCATACTCTGACACCAGTTCTTCAAGAGGGACAAATGTTTTCCTGGTACTCAATTCATAGAAGAAATGTGTGTGTCGGGGGTTTTCTTTTACAAGGGATTTCACAGATTTAAAGATAGTCTTTTAATAACTTTTCAAAATTTTCAACTTTAAAGAAATACATGTCTATTGTAGTAATGGTATAAAATATATAATTAAAACTATTAACTTTTTTTTTTACATTTTCCTACATTATTCTATATGTTCATATATAAAATTACAAAATACATACTATTGTAAGTCTGATTTTGGCACTTACCAGTAATTGCATGTATGTCTTTCCATGATATGAATACACAGAGATAAACATAATAATACACAGAGATAACAAAACACACAGATAATAAACTCCATTGTCTTTTAATACATGTATTTTTATATATTCATGGACAGTACTTTACTAACTTTTCTCTTGATGAGCATTAAGTTGTTGCTAATTTCTATTATGAAATGTTGTACCTTCAATCTCTTTGTAAAATATATTTGCTCACTGGTGAAATTATTTGCTTGACAAAATCCTAAGAATGAAATTGCTAAGTCTGAACTTTTATCACCTGGAAAAACTCTTGAGACATTTTTCCAAATGCAAAGGGTTAGCAAGGTCAAGACCAACTAGTAGTGGAAGGTAGAGATACAGACCTCTTCCCATGAGCACTGACCATGGGTAAAAAAAGAAATACCACTCTATTTTTCTAATATTCCAGAGATATACATACTTATTTATTGGTCATTGATATTTTTAATGTATTTTTAATATACTTTGCCTTATTTCTATTGGTATAGTATTTTTTGTCATTGGCTGTTTTTATAAGGATATGAACCTTCTGTTCAATATACTCTCCCAACAGTCTTGTCTGAAAAAAAAAAAATCAGTGGTATTTTTGATGTTAAAATTATTCTTTTTCTTCATTTCTGGCTTAGTGGCCTCCTTGGAAAAATTTTCCACTATCCACATGTTATAAACCAATTCTGAATTTTGAGGTTGCCTGTCTGAGGCTGTAAATTATCCATTTAAAGCTATATTATAAGAGCAGTTCTCTTTCTCTTGTGGCTTACACCTGGATCTTCCTTTCTGTTTTGTTTCCGAACAGTTGCCTCTGTACTAGAGAGTGTGTAATTTCGCTGGTTCTGTTTTGCTGCAACAGAAATGGTGGCTCAGTTACAGCTCGGTTATAGCTCAGCGTTTCATAGACAGGCCAACCCCAAAGGAGAGGCCTCCACCCGTCTTGGCTCCTCCCCGCTGAGCCTGCCCTATGCAAACTGGGGTGGGCCAGGAAGGGGGCGCGTTTGTTTCACCTGAGGTTCTCACTCTGGTCTGTGGATTTTTCCTTTATTCCCTTTCCACAGGCTTTTCCCTTTCTTTGCCTTCAGCTACCACCATTTTGGACTCCTTTTTCCTATTCTAGAGCTTCCCCTGTGGCCAGCTGGTAAAGAACCCACCCACAATGCAGGAGGCCTGAGTTCCATCCCTGGGTTGGGGAGATCCCCTGGAGAAGGCCTTTCCCTCCACTGTTCTAGGCTGGAGAATTCCATGGGCGCTGAGCGACTTCCACCTCACACTTTCTATTTTAACTACCTAACAGTATCATCAATTGAAAAAAAATCTGTTCTGGGCTCAGGTTTAAAATGCTTTATCTGTCCATTTCTAGACTTTCTCTTCTGCTCTCCCATGAGTGTCATATCTTCATAGTACTTGTGTAATATTTTTACAATATTATGTTGTAATATCCTTATTTGTGAGAATAAGCTCATTAGAATGCATTTTCTCTTCCAAGTGAATTATTTAGTAATTTCTGACACTGTCTTCCACCTATGTTTTACAAAACCCACATAGGTTCTCCGTGTGTGTGTGTGTGTGTGTGTGTGTGTGTGTGTGTGTGTGTGATCCCTGGGGATAAATAAAAGCTGAGGCAGTAACTGTCAGAAAGACTGAGCTTGGGGGAGGAGCCGAGGGCAAGTGGCTGCCCTGAGGAGGAACAGGGATGTTGACTCCCAGCCCGTCGGAATAAACCAAGACCCAATTCAGAACTTGATGAGCAGATGGAAATCCCTGCAGCTCTCTTCCTTGATTTTTATGATTTTCAGTTGAACTGCTGACCATGGAAACCCAGGTCACAGGACTTAAAACACTCAAGAGGTTCTGGTAGTCAGTCAGACAAGAACTCTGAATCAGTAGTGAGCAGGGTTTGCATTTGACCTCTATGCGTGAGAAGTCTGAGCTAGTTACATTGAAAATGAAGAGCTGCCACCTCACCTCTCCTGGAGGTGGCCCTGGAACTCTGCAGACAAGGCCACTATCCTTCCAGGAGCAGCTCTGGAGGCGCTCAGTCCTTGGATGGTGTCCAGGGGCCGGTGGCATGGAGGGTGCGAACAGTCGCCTGAGGCTGAGGGGCGTCAGGACTGGGTGCTGCTGGTGCCCTGCTCAGAAAGGCCCAGAATGATAAACAAGGCCTCGGACCTGGGGCAGCTGTGCCTCTTGACAAAGTGGCCTGCCAGAGATGTTTACCGCAAAATGTAATCTCAGGTCCCTGCATTCATCTGCTCCCTGGACAGGGCTCATCATTCCCATCTGTGTTTGGGTGAGAATCTTCCAAGAGATGAAGATTTTTATTTTGGTCAGATTTTTTGACAGAATTGCTCTTTTCTGAAAATAATTAAGGCTGCAAGATTGGGTTCAGGTGAAGCCATTACTTTTCTGTGAAGGCCGATCAGCTCCATAGCACAGATGGAGGGTGGACGGCAGCCTTCCTGTGTCACCTGGCAGAAGGCAGCAGCCAGGGAGGGCGGCAGTCAGCACCCAAGTCTGTGCAGGTGTCAGCAGAGGCAACACATGATCCTCAAGCAAAAACATCTGATTTCGCCCTTCTGATGGGAAAGCAAGGCCAAACTACCTCCGAAGGATTTAGACGTTTGCTTGGAGTTCTGCGGGATCCCTAGCTCATTCTGAATCTCTTGGGAGAAGAGCATTCTGTCTCTGGGTATTTTTTTTTTTTTAATAACTCAGGGAAGGTTATTTGATCTATAGCGAAAAGGAGCAGCAAAGGTTTCTAAATTCAGAAAGCTGGGTTCTAGTTCTAACTCCACTATGAGTTGTGCAACCTTTGATTAATATTTTCCTTCTCCTAATCTCAGCCTGCTTATTCATAAAATAGTAAGATAGTTGCAAAATGCCCACTGCGGTTGCAAGGGTGAAGGAGCTAAGGTTTATGAAAGTTCATGGGATCCACAGCTGTGTGGATACAAATACAACCTCATGTGAGAGAACGGAGGGATCTCACACAGTCCACTTCCATGCCCACATGGTTCTGGAGCTGGAGCTCCGCTTGGCCAAGGCCCAGCCAGACACACTGAGAACGTGCCTTTATTTGGCTTCTGTTACCTCCCCATCACATCATACCCAGCACCTCTCCCAGGCTCGGGGGTCACTCAGGGTGGGACCCTTTCAGTAGCTTATCGTTTCTTTATCCTTCTTATTGAAGGGATTGTAGGGTGTCACAGTTGTGACCATTTGAGAGAGCGGCCCCTGGTGACGGAAGAGTTCAACTGCCATTCCTTTCCGTAAGACACTAACAAAATGGAGAGAAAAAAAGACAAGTGAAATAAAATGAGAACATATAACCTCATGTATTCTCCAACTAATGATAACCAAATATGGGAGAGATGAAGAGAGAAAGCGATAGGAGTAGAGGGAGAGAAAAAAGGACGCACAGAACACAGAGAGAGTGGGAATGGTTAATCCTTGTGAGTACTGTTTCCTTTATTTCATTTATTTGCATTCAGTTCATTGACTGCATACTATGCATTATATCAGTGACTGAAAATCTACCTTGTGCCTAGAATTACAGTTGGTGCCAAGAAGACAGAAAATACAGACAGAAGGAGGTAAAGCTGCAAAGAGGCCACTGAGTAACCAACAGTTACCACACAAAGTTTGGGGGTGTGGGCTCAGGGTGTGAGGCTGCCCAGAGGTACAGTCATCTTTCTAACTGGAGAGGGACCTTTCTGGTTTTAAGAAATGAATGGCTTCTCTACCCCCCACCAACAAAGGAGAAAAGGCACCCTTTTGGGGGATTGCCTTCCTTCCCCTCCCAGACGTACACTGACCTAACTTGAGAGCTTATACTTGCATGAGGCCAGCCTCTGGACCTGGCTAAGATGCATTTGCATTTTCAGAGCTGTGTCACCTTACTGGTAAGGCAGGACTTTCATCAAATGTTTTCAAATTTGAGATATAATGAGCAATAACCCCCTGCTTCTCACTGGCAGCTTCAAAGCACGGAGTCTGCACTAAACTCCCATCAAATGCCTCCTGTTTTCAACTTGCAAAATGGTGTTTAAATATATATATATATATATATATATATATATATGGCTTTTAACAGAATGTTGTCTTTTATGAAAAGTAAGATGGATATCCACAATAAGTGAACGCGTGTCTCATGTAGTATGTTCTATGCATGTAGAAGGGTGCTAAGTATGCAGAGTTGAGTCCCAGAGGCTAAGATGCTGTTTGCTAAGATGCTTTCAATCTCTTAATGCCCCACTTCTAGCAACAACAGTGGGAAAATGAACTCTTCTGTCTTTTTGAACTTGACACCCTATTTTTTAAACAATGTAAATTGACTCCTAATACTTAATTGTTCTTTAATGAAATAATCATCATTAGGATTTCCCCCTCCCCAATATATCCAAGCACGTTGAGTAATAGCATTCATACTTACTGGTGCACTTCTGAATCTGGTGAGGGGGTCGTTGATGGACGATCAGAATTTGCTGGATGGGTGGCTGTGAAATGAACCTTACCAGTGTATCCTGGAATATTTGCAGAGCTAAAGGAAAGAGTGAAAAGAGGGGAAGAAAGGAAATGAACACAGCAATCTGCGAAAGAGTCACGGTCACCAGCACCCAATTATGAAAACATAAAGAAGGACGTAATCTAAAGGTTTTGTCCCACGTTAAGGTCTGGAAGTCGATTTGCCAGATAGGAAAGCACGCAGGCAGGGGGCAAGATGAGTAGGTAAGAGCCTTCCTCTGAGACTGAAGAAGCTTGGTTCGCGTCCATGCTTCTCTGCTGCTTGAATTTGCATGTGTTTTACATGCCTGATCCACATGGAGCTCTGTTCCCTAAGGAAGGCGGACACACTTTCCTCTCCAAACGGCAGGCCCGGCTCCTGGACAGAGCTCTGTGGTGCTGACTCCAGTGCTGGTGGACACACGCATGTTTACACAATACTTCTTTCTTGCCACCACTAATGTCCTGACTTCACACAGTTTATGAAATTTAGCTCAATTCCACATACTCCTCTGTGTTCATGGCCCTTTTCCCTCCAGAGAGAGTAAAAGAAAAACACAAGACTGTATGGCAGGTTTTTCAGTGTGGGTATGAAATTCGTGGGTATGAAAAGGCAAGCAAACATCCAAAACAAATATTCTATTGGGTACTTCAGAGGCGTGTGAATAATAACTACTGTTTTGACATTTTTTACAGCATACAAAACCCTTTCCATAGATCATCCCCTGAGGAAGAGGTGCGGCCAGGCTGAGTGCTGCTGGAGACACGGGCCCTCATCCCCAGGTGCGAGGGAAGACGTGAGGTTGAGACTATCTCAAAGAGCAGAAACATGCTCTCTGCAGTCACAGGGCACGTCAAATAACACCGTCTTTGTAAAGTGCAGCTCTCAGGGGTCTCCTGGTGCCACAGTAAGGAGAGGGGAAGGCCAGCTTGCCCCGGCCACTGCCTGGTCCCTCCCCTGGGAGCGGGACATCCCTTGGCGAGGGCCCTTACCCTCCATGGATGCCCAGACACAAGGTAAGGAGCAGTGAGGACTGAATCCCATGGGAGGTGCAGGGTCGGCTCCTCTGAGGGGCCCCTGGTTTGATCCCATCCTGTCCACTTGTCCAATAAGGGGACCTCCAAGCACCACTGACGGCTGGAGGAACTGTCAAAACACTCAGTTTCAGAGAGGATACATGTGCAGTGGCAGGTGACGAGCAGGCAGGGCAGGGCAGGGCAGTGAACGGTGAGGGCTAGGGGCCGGGCCTCTGAGTCTGCTTGCTGACTCGCAGACCCGCACACAGACTGAGGCCCTGGAAGCCTCGCTGCCTCGGCCACGAGAAGGGTGACAGGACCAAGCTCAAGGCTGCAGCCCAGAGGGAGGCCAGAGTCTACCTGTGTCTGTGGGCAGGTCCTCTGGGATCCTTCCGGCCATGGACGCCGTGATGGCATTAGCACACGAGAGGACAGGACACACAGGGCAGGGCCTGTGCCAGTAAACGTTCTGTGTCTCTTCCAAGCACATCGGTCTGTGACTAGCCTCCTCTCAGACAATAAAATAGGGGACCCAATGCAGACAAAGGGAAGGGCAAACACATCAAGGGCCACAGCAGAATGAGCGGTGCAAGTTAATGGATACGCTGAGGCTGGGAGCCAGGCCTGCCTCCACCCCTCCACCAGCTGTGAGATCAAGTGCGGAAAGCCCTGGGTGGCTGCAGCCAAGAGTGCACGTGGCCTCCCAGGGCCCTTGGGGTCAGAGGGATTCAGGGAAGGTAAAAGCAGCTGGCAAGTCTTTAGCGCTTAGTAGGTGCTGCTCAACTAATTGTAGTCATAATACGAGATTTCAAAGAAATAAGAAATGTATGAAACAGCAGCCTGGCAGTGAAGAATGCAGTTGATCCGGGACAGGCAGCTGGAGAGAGGTAAAGACAGTGGTTTCCCGACGCTGCTGCGCCTGACAACTCGGGGATTTTTCAAAGGTACCAACGCCTGACTCCCACCCACCAGACATGCTAATTTAATTGGTAAGTGCTGTGAGCTGGAAATTTTTTTTTTTTTTTCTCTCTCTCTCCAGATAACTCTCATGGGCAGTCAAGTTTGGAAGTCTGTGTTTCAGGTTTCAGGTTTGTTGGAGGGACCTGGGTGAGTGAACCACTGCTGCCAAATTCTAGGCAGGACCCTTCAGGACTTCTTGGAATCTTCTCCTAGAATTGCAGCTGTATGTCAGAGTGGGAGCAAAAAGTGGGGCAAAGTCACTCATATGTTATATCTCTCCCCAATTCATCAAAGGTTCCATGCATGTTATGAAGGAAACCCCCTTCCTCTGAGTGAGAGTTTTTTTCCACTGCCTCTAAAACACCTGCAGAATGAAAATGCCTCTAAGGTCACAGCCTTCCATCAGAGCAGTAAGCCAAGATGGAAGCTCGACAAGGGCTGGATCTAAAACACCATCCAACTATTGGTGCTTGACCTGTGGCAGACAGGTTACTGATGTTAAACAGTATTCTCCGTCATGTTATAATAATGATATTATATTACACCATATCTGAAAATAACAAACATGACCTCGAGGACTGAATTAATGATAAGCTGCTTGGGCTTGAGAAATGAATGCAGTTGCATAATAAACTGCCACATAGTTGAGAATGAAAGTCCTCACCCACGCTGCTTCTAGAATCTATTCCATTTAACCCTTTTTCAGGGACAACAAAGGGGAACTTTTTTCCATCTTAAGCAACAAGATTAGAGGAGAGCAGATTCTGGGGGACGCTCTATAGACCCATGGCTGATGGGGATAAGGTTTTTCAGACGAAAGACACTGAAAAGTACAGGCTCTGAGAGAACCTCCAAGTCAGCTGCATGATCAGACCCATTCCCTCACTTAAGGAAAGCTGAGGAAGCAGGAGCCCACTTAAAAATAGGCGGTCTTCATGTCTTCTGTGCTCCATAGTTGCTAGTCTTCTGAACACCTTCTTTGGCACCCGATTCCCAAAATAAGCCTAGGGGTGGTCCACTATGCGTAACTGAATAAATTACTGCCTCAGTTTATAACTAATTGGTTTTTCTCAACAAAGCAAAAAAAAAAAAATAGAAATTAACTAACTTGAAAAATACAAGGAAGGTTAGTAAATCAGTTAGAAAAAAAGGGGCCCAGATGGCGTATAATTAAAAGACAAATAGAAAAATAAGGGAAACATGGAGAAAACCATGTTATGTGTAGATTATAAGTCATGCATACGTGGATGAGAATTCCAGCATGAACAGGCTGTCTGTAACACAGACCCGACTAATCCTCAGGACCCATACCCTTTGTGACACTTATGTGGGCTGCTTTATTTAATCTCACAGCACTCCATGTCCTTGGTCCTGGGACCATGCCATGGTAGAGATGTGGGCACCGAGGCTGGAGAACAAGTCTAAGCCCTGTGCCCAGACAGCAAGGCTGGCAGGTGGTGGAACCGAGTGGCCCCAGAAGGCCCTGAAACCCAGGCTCCCAGCTGAGCGGCATCTGTTCTGCATTAAGGGTAGTGCAAGTTCAGGTCACCTGGACCCGTGTTTACCGAGGGCTATGCTATGTCAGGTGGAGAAGGCAATGGCACCCCACTCCAGTACTCTTGCCTGGAAGATCCCATGGACGGAGGAGCCTGGTGGGCTGCAGTCTGTGGGGTCACGAAGAGTCGGACACGACTGAGCGACTTCACTTTCCCATTTTCATGCATTGGAGAAGAAAATGGCAACCCACTCCAGTGTTCTTGCCTGGAGAATCCCAGGAACGGGGGCGCCTGGTGGGCTGCCATCTCTGGAGTTGTACAGAGTTGGACATGACTGAAGCGACTTAGCAGCAGCAGCAGCAGCATGCTATATCAGGACTCAAACAGGCTAGGCTCCTGATCACTTTCACATTAAGGAGGAAATTTTGTAAATGCACAACTAGAGGTTCACAGAACCCAAGTGGGGCAAAGACGACTGATGCAAAATGGGAGCAGGGCATCAGGGAGGGATGCAGCCAGAAGCCTGCGCTGAGTGTGTTGGGGGCTGGCATCTGCCTCCAGGGTGGCACCCCCACCCTGTGACCCTGGATGGGTCTTTTGGGACCATCTCTGCCCAAGTCGGAGTGAGGACATTCACAGTTCCCTTACAGGGAGTGTGGGGCCAGGGTACCTGGGCAAAGTGTTGGCCTGGTGCAAGAGCAGGGGGAGGAGGAAGCAGGCCTGGGAAAGTGGGAAAAGGGGAGGGAAGGCTGAGGGAACAGCTGAGAAGTCCAAATAGCACAGCGTGCTTCTGGTCACTGGGCTGCGCATCCCTGAATATAGTGAGATACGTGGCCCCAGGATCTGCTCAGGAATTAGTTTGACTCTTATCATCATCTTGCTCTACAGGACATGCTTTTCTCCCTCTGTTCTCAGGGAGCCTTACCTCTTCCATCCAAAAGGGGACACAGAAATGAGCCAACAGCCCGACCAGAGCAGGGCTGGGCCCCAGGAAGCATTCGCTGGCCTCAGGTGGCCCCGGGGAGTGGGAGCTCTGCTCTCTTAACTGCTCACAAAATGAGTGTCTGGGGCGCTTTAATCATTTACTCTGCCTCAGCCTCCTCATCTGTAAAGTGGGCAGAGAGCCTGTTCCCCCACCTTTGGCCTCATCACACTACTTTGAAAAACAAATGAGAGAGTCGATGTGAAAGTTCTCTGAAAAGGCAGAAGTGTGGGCCAATGTAAGGAACTGCTATTCATAGCCTGGCCTGAAGCCGGGCTGTGGTTAAGATTTTGTTAAAGGTGCAGCACACCCAGGAGGGCAGGGCGGTCCCCTCTGCCGGCTCAGGACTTGGCCCACGGCCGCCTTGGGATCACTTTGGACAGTTACGTGTCATTTGCAAATCCTCCATCAGAGAGATGCCTGAGGTCAAGGCACAGCGAATGTGAAACTGGGTGAAGTCCTGAAATAAAAGATCAAGGCTGAGTGGAAGACAGCACGGTGGAAGCACCAAGCTGGCTTGGGAAACGGTGGTCTGGAAAGCACCGGGTGTGGTGGGGTTGGGTGTGGGTCAGAGGGCGCGGGCTCTGCTCTGTCACCTGGGTGTGCCCCCTCCTGTCCTCCTTGGTAAAACAAGGGGCGGGTGCTGGGCCAGCGGAGAGGCACACACGCCAGAGCCCGTGTGGTCCCTTTCAGAAGAAAGCCGCATTCCCTCTTCTTCGGAAAGGGCAAGGTCCCATGCTTTGGGGTCCTGACTTGGCACAGATCTGCTGTTTTGAAACCATGTGGAATCACAAGATAGATACTAACAGAACAAAACTTCTCTTCCACCCTGTTCATTACGCTCTTGCAAAGAATATGGCTCTAGTATTTGGAGAAAGATAAAGAACAGATTTGGAAAAAACTAGGGATTCCTTATGTTTCCCTTGCTTGCTTGACACAGATTATAAGTGAGGAGTTACTTTGTATCTTTTTTTAATTTTTTTAAATTCCTACTCAGTTCCTTGAACTTCCAGAACTCCTGTTGAATCTAGTGGATACTATGGATTCTAGTTCCCAAAGGAGGCTCAAGTTTGAAGTTAGGAACTTCAGTGGAGACGGAATTACTGTCTTGAATTCCTTAACTCTGAATATCCTTTAATAATAGGTCATGCCTACCAAATCAAAAATTTTAATGCAAAACTCATGCAAGAATTGTGCTTTTAGGGATTTGTTCTAAAAGAAATGTATCCATGACTGTGCAAAGATAATGTGGAGGTTGTTTGTTGCTGTACTTTTTAACAACAGAAAAAATTTCAGTAACTACTTGGCCCACGTAAATTATACCTTGCAGTGGAGTATCACACAGCCATTAAAAAGGACTTCCACAGCCCTGCCTACTGCTGAGGAAAATGCCCACTGCACCTTCAGTCTTACACCTCCCCACCTGCACACACAATGTATAGCTGCCTACACACAGACATTCATGCAGGCTTTGCAGCAAAGTCTAAAATATGTATCAACTTTCAATACTGAGACTGAGAATGAAAGAAAGAGTAATTTACTTTTTACAAATATAATTGAATTATTTTTATAATAAACACATTTGAAAGGAAAAGAAGGTGCTCTCTGGTGAGCTTAAATGCTAGCACTGAAGGTGTGAGTACACACACTGGGCGTAAACTATGGTTCCCTGTAAATATGTTTATATATTTTGACCTCATAGTCCATTGCAAGAAGTCTCCCTTTAGTAAATAACTCCAAGTTATGGAAAAGATTCACTTAAAAAGTATTTGACAACATAGTGAAAAACAGAAAACATTTACATATGTAACCTAAATGCGCTAGTCAGCGACAGTGCTGGGTGCTGTGCTTAGCTGCTGTCATGTCCGACTCTTTGAGACCCCAAGGACTATGTCTGTAGAGCGCCTATGTCCTTTGGGATTCTCCAGGCAAGAATACTGGAGAGGGTTGCCATGCCCTTCTCTGGGGGATCTTCCCAACCCAGGCATTGAACCCAGGTCTCCCACATTGCAGGAGAATTCTTTACCATCTGAACCACCAGGGAAGCCCAAGAATACTGGAGTGGGGAGCCTATCCCTTTTCCAGGGGATCTTCCTGACTCAGGAATCAAACTGGAGTCTCCAGCATTGCAGGCAGATTCTTCACTGGCTGAGCTACCAGGGAAGCCCCCTGGAAGTCAATGACAGTACATCTATAAAAATAAAAAAATTACGATCTACACAAATAAAATATTATGATGAATTCATAATAACACGTGCCCATGATGATGCTATAAAGTGAATGCAGTAAAAATTACATATGTAGCATGATCATAGCTGTAAAAATACACACAAGGAAGACGAAGGATGCAGATGACGGATGGAAATATGCCAAAATCTTCATAACAGCTATGTTTTTATGCAATAGTTTAGTTATATTTTTATTATTATTAATTTTTTCTGTACTTTTTTCTATAATGATCAGATTCAGTTCTACAATTTTAAAAGTTAATTTTAAAATTATTAGCATAATCACCACCAATACACTGGGCATGTCAAATGATTTGGTGCCCAGAATACAAAATCAACGCATAAGGAATATTTGAAAGCATTCACCTTTTGGGGAAACTGGTGATTCCAACCACTGAACCCAAGAGTCTGTGGCCTTGACTCTGTCTGAAAAGCGGCTTCCACTGAAAGGGCGGGGGCAGGCAGTGTTCCTGGCCTAAGTGTCATGGGTTATGAGGAAATCCTTAAAGATGATCTCATGAGGACATTTCCCTTTAGGAAAGTTTAAGGCGAGAAAACCAGGGAAGAGTCATCTTTGCTTTTGTGCAGGATGGTGCTCTATGGGGCACAAAGTCAGTTTACGTGTTTCTGGGTTTTGGACCTCATGCAGATGACATCACACTGCATGCGTCTTCTGTACTTGGCTCGTGTGGTACTGTAGAAACAACACGGCATTTTGTTTAGAGATTCAAGTATATGTAGCAAAGCTACCAAGCAAAGCAAGCAGAGGATAAGCACGGGAAGGAAACTCAGGAGACGAGGTTGTCAGGGGCATACAGGCAGCGTAAACAATGTGAATAAAATACTGTTTCCTTGGCTAGGCCTGGGACACAGCCATTTCCTTGTTATTTTGCTTTATATTTTAAATATGACACTACATATTTTGTATCTATATCTCATAATAAAAACAGAAGGTCCTTTTCTGTGTTAACAAGTTACAGTGAATGAAAGTGTTAAGTTGCTCAGTCATGTCCGACTCTTTGTGACACCATGGACCGTAGCCCGCCAGGTTCCTCTGTCCATGGAATTCTCCAGGCAAGAATACTGGAGTTGGTAGCCGTTCAGTTCTCTAGGGGATCTTCCTGATGACCCCGGGATCAAAGCCAGGTCTTCTGCATTGCAGGCAGATTCTTTACTGTCTGAGCCACCAGGGAAGCCTTAAAGGGGACGCTGCGGCTGCATGGGTGGGAAATCCAATGCAGGCTTTCCGTGGGACAGGTGAGAACTCTACCAACTAACCACCTATGCTCCACTAAAATTCTATTAAAAAGTGAAACCTCATCCAAAGAAGAAACTTTGCAACCTTGGATGCCCTCTAGTGCCCAATTTAAGTAAGTACAGTTAATGTCCAATTCTACATGATCCACTCAAATTTCCTTTTCTTAAAAACACGAAGATGAGGTAGAAGGGCATGCTCCCAAATTTACTCAAGTTAAACAGTATGTTATACATCAATTTTTAAAAATGCTGCCAGACAGCTCTTTACTCTCCTTGAAGAGTGATCCAGAAGAATACATTCTATTCTTCAGCAAGAATGTTTCATAAAACACTTCAAAATTCAAATGTACATTTCAAAGGAAAAATACTAGAAAATTTGATGCCAGAAGAATATTTTCAATTGAGTTTATCCTTATGTTCACTCTTAAACTTTTTTTTTAGAATCTTTACTTTAATAGCAATCACTCCCCTCCAGAACTTAGGCAAGAATCATAACAGACAAATCCTTTCTCAGGACTCAGCTAAAACGTTACAGCCTTCAAGGCTTGTGGATAAAAGTGACCTCTCTGTACAACCAAGATCAAGAACACTAAACTTGCTTCTCAGGAGCCTCACTCCATCCTGCCTTATACTATCATTATTAGGGTGGGGAGCTCACCGGCCCAAGCAGGCTTGCAAGCTATGTGAGGGCTAAGTATTTGGTACAGTACCTGGAATACTTTATGTACTCCCTCTTCTTTTCTTTCTTACTGGTTGAAATATAACAATTCATTTGTTTCTTCAATGTATTAAGTTATAGAAATATAATTTAAAACCAAAGTTACTTTTGAAAGATAGTTTCTTTGGTCAAGTAGTCAAAAGAATTAGGGTGTCAGAATGGGTAACACATGAAAATTCAAAATTATTAGGGGATGTAGAACAGGTATGAAGGACAGCCAATGTGAAACTGAGCTGGTTTGTTATTTTGGCACAACGGATGTTTAAAAAAATAATAGAGTAACTGACATTTAAAATACTGTTGGTGATTCACACTATAGGCTTACAGGACTTCTCCTGCAAGCCTTCCAGTCATCACAGAAACTGAAGGTGGACTGGCAGTGATGTGCAACAGCTCAGGGGCATAATAAAGAAAATTTGGTCCATGATTACCACAGAATGCTACTCAGCCACAAAAAGAACAAAACAATGCCATTTGCAGCAACGTGGATGGACCTGGAGATTGTCACACTGAGTGGAGTGAGACAGAGACAAATGTCCTATGCCATCACTCATATGGGAATCTAAGCAGAAATGCCACAAATGAACCTATTTACAAAACTAACAGAGTCACAGACGCAGAAAACAAGCTTAGGGTTACTGGGGAATAAGGGCTGGGAGGGGTAAGCAGCAGACTGGGATTACCATACACATACTGTTGTTGGTGTTTACTTGCTGATTCTGTCCAGCTCTTTTGCAACCCCATGGACTGCAGCCGCCAGGCTCCTCTGTCCGTGAGGTTTCCCAGGCAAGAATACTGGAGGAGGCTGCCATTTCCTCCTCCAGGGGAACTTCCTGACCCAGGGATTGAACCTGAGTCTCCGGCTTGGCAGGTAGATTCTTTTACTGTTGAGCCACCTGGGAAGCCCTTGTACTGACATGACTCTATATGAAGTATGTAACTAATAATGACCTGCCGAATAGCACGGGGAACTCTACTCAATACTCTGTAATGACCTACATGGGAAAAGAATCTACATAAGAGTGGAATATATGTATACGTAGAACTGATTCACTTTGCTGTACAGCGGAAACTCACACATTGTAAATCTACTCCAACAAATTTTTTTTTAAAAATGCCACAGAGAACATCAGCTTATTGTAGTGTGTCTTGTGAATTATCCTAATGAAGCAATTTCTGAGCTTCAGTATTTCCATGGGTGAAAGCATATATATATATATATATATATATATATATTCATAAAACATTGGATGTAAACCCAGGTTAGTCAGTGTTCAAACCTGTAATCTCCTTTGTGAGAAACTATAGTTCTTTCAGGAAACAATATCCTTCTTCTTAGGTTGTGGTCAGTACCAGGCTGTTTTCTGTTTTTTTTTTTTTTTTTTTTAATTATTGAAGTACAGTTGATTTAGAATGTTGTTCCAATTTCTGCTATATGGCAAAAATTATTATATACACATTCTTTTTTATATTCTTTTCCATTATGTTTTTATCGCAAGACACTGAATATAGTTCCCTGCACTATTCAGTCGGAGAAGGCAATGGCACCCCACTCCAGTACTCTTGCCTGGAAAATCCCATGGATGGAGAAGCCTGGTAGGCTGCAGTCCATGGGGTCGCTGAGCGTCAGACACGACTGATCGACTTCCCTTCCACTTTTCACTTTCATGCATTGGAGAAAGAAATGGCAACCCACTCCGGTGTTCTTGTCTGGAGAATCCCAGGGACGGAGGAGCCTGGTGGGCTGCCATCTAATGGAGTCGCACAGAGTCAGACAGACTGAAGCGACTTAACAGCAGCGGCAGCAGCACCATTCAGTAGGAACTTGTTTATTCAAGGCCGTTTTTCTATTGCTTCATTCACTGCAAAGCCTATGACTACATTTCTTCCTTAATAATAAAGTAAGAGGCATAATCACAGGTGGAACTCACCGACTTGAGTTTGTATAAGTGATTTCAGAGCTACGAGGCTTGGCGAGAGATGTGGTGTCTCCATAGGGGTTGTCAACGTCATCAGCATTTGTAGACTGCACGCAACCACTGTTGGGATGAAAGGACTTTTTCGTAGTTTTTATTAGAAACATAGAAAACATAGGTGAACATATCCTAACTTGCAAGGGAAATCTTTCCAAAACAGATCGAAATTCAAAATGTAATACATTAACCACGGTGATGGAACAATTTGCTTTAAAAAGTAAAGTAAGGAGATTTTCTTTTTTAGAGTAAGAATTGATCTTTGGTTTGGGCCAGAGTGAGAGTAACAGCTGGCCTGTGTTTCTGAGCAAAGAAGTAGGAAGTTTCTGCAGCCATGAGCCAAGTCCTTCCCTGGAGCCTGGAGATGGCCTGGGGCAGGCAGGTGTGGTATCCCAGAATGGAGGAGGCTTCTGTGGAGATAGAAACAGGCCATAGGCCTGGGGGTCTGGGGAACCAGCAGTGTGCCTCCGGGGCCTGTGAGAAGGTGCAATCCATCAGTGGAAGTGAGAGGGTGTCCTGGAGGCATTTCTGGGGCCACTCATAGAAACAGGAGTCAACTTAGCTGGGGAGCAGGAGAGGCTAGAGTAATGGGGGAACAGGGAGAGGTGGGGGAGTAAAGAGAAAAGGCCCAAATTCTTCCATTTCTTGGATTTTCTTTGTTCCAAGTTACTGTGATCTGAATGTGTATGTCCCCCTAACGAAATGTATGTGCTGAAATCCTAACACCCAAAGGTGATGGTATCAGGAGGCGGGAGGTAGTTGAGTCATTAGTGTCCTTATAAAAGGGGCCCCACAAGCCCCTCATTCCCTACACCTCATGTCGACAAAACGTGTGACCAGCAGAGGGCCGTTCCTGGGCCATCCCTGATGTCAAGACTGCAGAACTGCGGGAAATTAATGTCTGCTGTTACCAGCCCCAGTCTGTGCCGAGCTGTGCCAACAGCCCAAGACTGCTAAAACACAAGGTGTTTCTCCAGTATAAAGCACAGAAGACCCAAGTGGAGGCTGACGCACTTCTGTGCCACCCACGGGAAGTCAGATTTAAATTTAGAAAAGCGAGAGGTCGCATTTCCTGCCCTTCAGCATGTGAGCCCATTATAGCTTCCACGTCAAGTGTAAAAGTCTTTCCGGTCGACAACACCTAACATTAGCAGTATCCAAGGTATTTTATTTCATAAAGTAACCAATTCGGGAAAACTGAAAAAGATGCTAATGCTTTATTTCTTTTATCAAAAGCTTTACCACATGTTTGATGAAACTGTCGACAGGCACCACGCTAGGAAAACAGTAGAAACCTGCTAGAAAGTGTAAGTTGTTTTAAAGAGTGAGTTACAAACACGAGTGAGCTGAAAGTAACTACAATACAGACGTAAATCTAGTAATTTTTAAAACAGTAAGAAATGTTACTTACGTATAAAGAGGAATGTATTTGCTTCTGGAACTTGGACTCACACTTAGGAAAAAAGAAAATATGGGTGACTGAGCTACTGACATTAATAAAAAATTAGGTTGTCAAAGAGTACTTCTCTTATTAAGTCTTCAGATATGTCTCAAAAGAATGTGCTTCCAAAAGTTTGTAATTTTAAACAGAAAAGACTTGAAAATGTAGCTTTAAGTGATGATAAGCAAACACAGAACAGCCAAGGACGAGTAAATCCTTGCTGACTCCTAAGATTTAGTTCCAAAGCCTCTTCTCCTAGTTTTTCTTTGCTGTTTTCATCCTTAATAATTACATTGGCAAAGTTGACCTCTAGTTTTCTTAGGGGCTTCTCTGATGACTCAGATGGTAAACAATTGGCCTGCAATGCAGGAGGCCCGGCTTCGATCCCTGGGTTGGAAAGATCTCCTGAGAAGGGAATGACAACCCACTCTAGGATTCTTGCTTGGAGGATTCCAGGGACAGAGGAGCCTGGCAGGCTACAGTCCATGGGGTTGTAAAGAGACACAAAGAAGGCAGACATTTGAGTTGACTGAGCCTTGGGTGTAACCCTCCATGGTGGAGAGAAAGCCTCCATGGCCCAAAGAAGTTCTGTGTCTCAGTCAAGACTACAGTTACCTAGGGCACTTCAAGGAGTTTAGGATTTATTTTGCACTTTCCCTGCTCCAACCCCAGAATTAGCCATTTCTTCAAGGATCTTACAATGTCTTCTATTGGAGAAGGGCATTTTAAACCAACATTTTGGAGCTGGATATGCTTCAAATGTACGTATGAGTGTATATGAACCTGTGTGTACCTGAAAAGGAAGTGAAAGTGTTATCTATTTAGTCGTGTCCAACTCTTTGCGACCCCATGGACTGTAGCCTGCCCTAACTCCTCTGTCCATGGAATTCTCTAGGCAAGAATGCTGGAGTGGGCAGCCATTCCCTTTCCCAGGGAATGTTCCCCACCCAAGGATCAAACTCAGGTCTCCTGCATTGCAGGCATATTCTTTACTGTCTGAACCACCAGGGAAGCCTGTGTACCTACATGTCTACATATATTTCTGAATATATATATATATACTTATACACACACACACACACACACACACATATATATATATGTGTATTAAAATAAAGGGATACAACAGAGACATTAAGAACTTGGTAACAGATCACGGTAATGAAAGTGAATGAATACTACCGGTAGAGTGAGTCACACCAATATTTTGATTTCCCAGTGCCTACAACAGTTATGTTTATACTATATTATACTATACTGTAGTCTATTAAGTGTCCAACGGCATTATGCCTAAAGTCAATATCTTAATTTAAAAATGCTTAACTGCTACAAAATGTTCACCGTACTCTGAGCCTTTAGCGAGTTGTGAAATTGTTGCACTATTGTCAGGGGACCTTCAGCTTCAAGGGATCCAACATGTCAGTTTCTTCTTTGTGTGCCATTTCTCAAGGACTCTCTATTCCTTATCAGTTTCTGGAAAACAGGAACGAGCAGAGCTGCACACAGTTCTCAGGACTGAGACCATGAGAAAGAGCACCTGCTTGGATTCCTTTCAGTGACTCCCTTTGGTGACCTTTTACTTAAAGGTAATCTATTCAGTTATGCCCCTCTTACTCAGGATAGGGAATGTTTTCTGGCCCTTTGAAGATTGTTATTTGCTTGGCTCTGTTTTTGCTCATTTTTTTTTTTTTTTTTACTGCCTAAAGCTGCCTTGTATGAAGATATATAAGCATGCATTTCTGCAAATAAAGTACCCTTGTTTCACTCGAGATTTGGGTCCCCTGTGTCCTTCTTCTCGTCGACTCCAGTCCCCAGGTCCTGGTCTATGAAGACCATGACAAGTGGCGCCCGAAACAGGGACGTGGTGAACGCCCTTGGTAAGTGGATGGAGTGACTGTTAGGACCTACGGAGGTCAGTAAGTGCGGGGTTATGGAACAAATGGCTGGAAAGCTCCACCACTTTTCTACTTTACTTAACCATTTATTAAGGTTCAGGGACTTTCAGTCTTGCGTCAATGGATAGAGGCTTGTCTCCAAACAGTGGTTGAGTATAATCCCTGGTTCCCTGATGAAGGCAGTTTCGACCGTGTTAAAGAGAATGTTGAATGAGCCACAAGATGGGGAAAAAAATATCTCAATAGATTTCTGGCCCTTGTGGGCCCTCATTAAAGCCGTGAACTTGCTGTTTCAAGGCAACTCTAGCCCCCCTGATACTTGTCAACAAGCGGAACGCTCATTATATGAATATGAATTAGACAAGGAGACATTACAGAAGGCCAAACTAGAGCAACATATCATGTTTCAGAGCTTTCCACCGTCCCTGCTCCGGCTGTCCCAAGCGCTCCTCCTCCTCTTGTAACGGGCACGAAACCGAAGTTCCCCTTGATTCGAGGACAAATGAATCTGCTGATCATTCTTCTGATGCTCTCTTTGACACTAAAGTCAACAATATATTTTTTATGACAATGATAAACCCCTAACATGCACTCATATTTATGAAAACGGATGATCCACTCATTCTCCTTCATGACGAAGGCTTTCTGATTTACTGGCTTTGCAATCTGGAGTCTCTGAGGCCAATGATCTTTTTGCCTTTCCTGTGTTAAGAAATATTAATGCTCAAGGGCAACTAATACCTCAATACGAAGGCACTGATTTTTCTCACATGCAACAAATGAAAAAGACTGTAACTATGTATGGCCCTCATGCACCTTTTACTAAAGAACTTCTAAATGCTATGGCATCTTCTATTGGAAAATTTATTCCTTATGACTGGTGAATTTTGATAAAAGCTCTTCTTAAACCAGGATAATTCTTCAGTGGATAATGTGGTTTCATGATGTGGCCTGAGATTGTGCCAATTCTAATGCTTGAGCTGGCACTCCCCCAAACCAAGTTACTTTTGAAATGTTAACTGGTACGGGGCAATATGATTTGGTGGAAGCTCAGATACAATGCCTTCCTTTGTAGCATGAGCAACTGAAAGAAGCTGCCCTTGAAGCTTGGGATCGAATCACTTCTCAAGGGGAACCTAAAGGTAGCTACACAAAGATATTACAAGGGCCTGATAAAGCCTATGCTGATTTTTTAGCTAGACTGGGAGTTGCTATCTCCCGTAGTGTTGTCGGAGATGAAGCCAGAGTGCAGTTAGAAAAACTGCTTACATATGAGAATGCCAATCAGGAGTGTCAAAGAGCCATCGCTCCGATTCGTGAGACCGGGAATATTATTGATTATTTGAAGGCTTGTCGCAACTTAGGATCAGAAACTCAGAATATGCAAATGTTAGCTGAAGCAATGGCTGCTGCCTTTAAAAAGGGGGAATGAAGAATGTTTTGTTTGTGGGGATAAGAGTCATTTAAAAAAGGACTGCCCTAAAAAATGCACAGAAAAAGTTAAAACTGTTAAGAAACCTCCAGGAGTCTGCTCTTGCTGTTGTAAGGGGGTACACTGGGCTAAAGAATGTCTATCTAATATGACGTTGAGGGAAATCCTATTTTGGGAAACTCAAAGATGAGGACTCCCCGGGTCCTCATCAATAAAAACCAGGGGCAAACTCCCATCTTTTCCCTCAAGCCCTCAACACCCAGCAGTGCTGCCATTGATATACCAGCTATAAATGATTTTCTCCTTTTTCCTCAAGCAGTCCCTTCTAGAATACCTACTAGATTTTATGGACCCCTACCCCCAAAAACCTTTGGCCTTATACTTGGCTGATCTAGTCTGACTTCTAAGGGAATTACTGTTTACCCTGGAATAATTGATTCAGATTATAAGGGAGAAATTCAAATTATGATGTCATGTTAGATACTATGGCAATTCAAAAAGGGGGACAAAATTACCCAATTACTTCTTTTACCCTACATTTCTATTAACTCCTCTAATGGTATACGGACAGGTGGATTTGGTAGTACAGATCAAAAGCAATCCTTATGGACATCAATAGTATCTAAATATGCATGGCCACATATAAATATCAAAATTGATGACAAAAGATTTTCTGGTCTTCTTGATACTGGATCTGATATTACTATTATTTCCAAACATTTATGGCCCAAATCTTGGCCTATTATACGGAGAATTTCTTGCCAAATTGCAAGAGTTTCTCAAACCAGAGTACAAGAGGTTTATCAAAGTGTCCAAATATATCCATGTGAGGGACAAGAAGGCCAGTCTGCAACATTATGACCTTATGTGATAGATACACCCTCAATTTAATATGAAGAGATTTACTTATGCAAAGGCAAACTCAGATATATATTCCACATTTTTTCTAGGGGCCACTGCTCATTTAATAAACAATACGATTCTTAAAATAACTTGGAAAAATGACGAGCCTAAGATTGAGTGGCTTCACTTTCACTTTTCACTTTCATGCATTGGAGAAGGCGATGGCACCCCACTCCAGTGTTCTTGCCTGGAGAATCCCAGGGACGGGGGAGCCTGGTGGGCTGCAGTCCACAGGGTCACTAGGAGTTGGACATGACTGAGCAACTCCCTTTCACTTTTCACTTTCATGCATTGGAGAAGGCAATGGCACCCCACTCCAGTGTTCTTGCCTGGAGAATCCCAGGGACGGGGGAGCCTGGTGGGCTGCTGTCTGTGGGGTTGCACAGAGTTGGACACGACTGAAGCGACTTAGCAGCAGCAGCAGTGGATCAACCACTTAAAAGGTTGAGGCAAAAGTAGTGAAAATAATCACAACCTTAGAATTAATTAAAGAACATATAAGACAAAAAGATGTCAAAGGTGGCATCAGAAACATAACTTTGTGGGGGGAATGGACATGGAGAGACTTAGAGTGCAGTCAGACTTAGGCTGTCAGCTGGAAATAGAATATATAATGAACCACATGGAAAGCACAATCCTATAGCAGATGAGCAGAAGATGAAGAGAAAGGAATCTAAGCATACCACTCAAGAAACTCATATGCAAGTGGAAGAAAACAACAGAAGGAAGAACAGAGACTCAATAGATGCTGGAAAAGTATTTGACAAAATTCAACATCCATTTATGAGAAAGACTCTTAACAAAGTGGCTAGAGCGAGAACTTACCTCAACATAATTAAGACCACAGCCAACATCACACCAAAAAAGGTGAAAAGTTTTCCTCTAAAATCAAAAACACAACAGCAATGCCCACTTTTGCCACTTTCATTCAAGTTAGTTTTGGAGATCCTAGCCAGAGAAATTAGTCAAGAAAAAAATATAACAAAAAGTATCTGAATTGTAAAGGAAGTAGTAAAACTGTCACTATTTGTAGAAGACATATTACTATATATAGGAAACCCTACAGACTCAAAAAAACTGTTAGAACTAATATACAAATTTAGTTAAGTTACAGGATATTCAAAAATCTGTTGTATTCTTATACACTAACAATAAGAAATTAAGAAAACAATCCCATTTACAACTGCATGAGAAAAAATACCTACAAGTAAATTTAAGCAAGGAGGTAAAAGGCCTGCACACTAAAAACCATAAGACAGAATCATTTTTTAATGACAATGAGCACACAAGAAACGGGAAGATATTTCATGCTTATATACTAGAAGAATCTTGTAAAGATGTCTAAATTACCCAAAGCAAACTATATTAAACTATTCAGTGTAATCCCTACTAAGAGTCCAATAGCACTTTTCACAGAAATAGAACAGAGTCCTAAAATTTCTTGGGAATCACAAAAGGGATCAAATAGCCAAAGCAGTCTGGAGAAAGAATAATAAAACTGGAGGCATCACACTCCCTGATTTCAAAGTATATTACAAAACATAAAAACAGACACCTAGATCAATGGAACAAAATAGCCTAGAAATTAATCCACATATATATGGTCAATTAACTTTTGAAAAGAGCCAAGAATATACAGTGGGGATAGAACAGCCTCTTCAGTAAAGTGGTGTTGGGAAGACTGATTAGCCACATGCAAAAGAATGAAACTGGACCACTATCTTATGCCATACACAAAGCTTAATTCAAAATGGATTAAAGCCATGAGCGTAAAATCTGAAACCATAAAGTTACTAGAATAAAACATATGTGGTAATCATTGCTACATCAGTCTTCTCAATGATTTTTTAAAAATCTGACTCCAAAACAACAGAAGCAGAAATGAACAAGTGGGACTTCATCAAACTTGAAAGCTTCCACACAGCAAAGGAAACCTGCAAAATAAGAAGGCAACTTATTGAATGATTGTTTCCCTGGTGGCTCAGACAGTAAAGAGTTTGCCTGCAGTCCAAGAGACCTGGGTTTGATCCCTAGGTTGGGAAGATACTCTGGAGAAGGAAACGGCAATCCATTCCATATTCTTGCCTGGAGAATCCCATGGACAGAATAGCCTGGCAGGCTATAGTCCTTGGGGTCACAAAGAGTTGGATACGACTGAGCAACTAACACTTTCACTTACTGAATGATAGAACATATTTCCAAATCATAGGCCTGATAAGGGGTTAGTGTACAAACGTAAAGAACTCATACAGCTCAATAAGAACAACAAAGCAATCAGATTAAAAAACTGGCAAAGGGGACTTCCCCGGGGTTCAGTGGCCAAGACTGCATACTCCCAAAGCAGGGGGCCCAGGTTTGATCCCTGGTCAATGGCACCCCACTCCAGTACTCTTGCCTAGAAAATCCCATGGGTGGAGGAGCCTGGTGGGCTGCAGTCCATGGGGTCGCTAAGAGTCGGACACGACTGAGCAACTGCACTTACACTTCTCACTTTCATGCATTGGAGAAGGAAATGGCAACCCACTCCAGTGTTTTTGCCTGGAGAATCCCAAGGACAGGGGAGCCTGGTGGGCTGCCATCTCTGGGGTAGCACAGAGTTGGATACGATTGAAGTGACTTAGCAGCAGTAGCAGCAGCAGCAGCAGCAGCAGCAGTGGCCCCTTATAAAAGAGCAATTAGAGGCTGCTAAGGAACTTATAGATATACAATTGAAATTAAAACATATTGAGGAATCTTGTTCCCCTTGGAATTCTCCCATTTTTGTAATAAAAAAGAAATCTGGCAAATGGCATCTTTTAACAGATCTTCGAAAAGTTAATACATTATCTATGAAACCTATGGGTGCACTGCAACCAGGAATTCCATCACCTACCACTATTCCTCAAAACTGGCATATTATTATCATAGATTTACAAGACTGGTTTTTAACTATACCTTTACACCCTCTAGACTGAGAGAGATTTGCTTTCTCTCTTCTTTATCCTAATCATATCAAGCCTCATAAACAGTATCAGTGGACTGTGTTGCCTCAAGGAATGATGAATTCTCCCACCATGTGTCAATATTATGTAGCCAAAGCCCTTGAATCTGTGAGAAAACAATTTCCTGACTTTCTTGTTATTCATTATATGGATGATATATTGTTTTCAGCTCCATCTGTTTTAGAAACTCAGCAGATGTTTGACGTAGCTAAATAATGCTTAAAAGCTTCTGGATTAATCATTGCCCCTGAAAAGATTCAAATATCTACACTTTACTATTACTTAGGATTTGTTGTTAATAGACAACGTATTACTCCCCAACTAACACAGATTTGTGTTGATAAATTATCGCCTTGAACGATTTTCAAAAACTTTTAGGGGATATAAATTGGATTAGACACTCTTTAGGCATTGCAAATTATCAACTAATTTATTTAACATTTTCAAAGGAGATCCCGACTTAAATAGCCCCCATTCACTTTCACAAGAGGCACGAAAGGAACTCTGTTTAGTACAAAATAAATTGCAAAAGCAGTTTCTTACTCATATTAGACTTGATTTACCTCTAGAGTTATTTATACTCCCCTCTCTCCATTCTCCCACAGGACTTCTTATCCAAAAAGAATACCTGCTAGAATGGATCTATCCCTTGGACTGCAAGGAGATCCAACCAGTCCATTCTGAAGGAGATCAACCCTGGGATTTCTTTGGAAGGAATGATGCTAAAGCTGAAACTCCAGTACTTTGGCCACCTCATGAGAAGAGTTGACGTATTGGAAAAGACTCTGATGCTGGGAGGGACTGGGGGCAGGAGGAGAAGGGGACGACTGAGGATGAGATGGCTGGATGGCATCACTGACTCGATGGACACGAGTCTGAGTGAACTCTGGGAGTTGGTGATGGACAGGGAGGCCTGGCATGCTGCGATTTATGGGGTCGCAAAGAGTAGGACACGACTGAGCGACTGAACTGAACTGAACTGATACCCATTTTAGAGGGACAAGGTCACTTACACCCTAACTTGATTTGATCATTCTAATCATTATCAGTGGAAGAAACAATGGAATTGGCTCCAATCCTCATAAAATTGTAGTACCTATTAATAAATCTCAATTCAAGAATGCATTACAACTTCTACCGATTTCCAAATAGCCTTTCTGGAATATTTTGGAGAAATTTCACTTCATTATTTTTCTAACAAACACTGGAATTTCTTCAAAAATACTGAATTTATTATCTCTCGCATTGTCACATCACAACCTATACCTCAAGGTGATGTTTTCTATATAGATGGGACTAAAAACGCCAAAGCCTCATTCTGGTCTCTCAAAGAATACAAAAACTTTTATACTAAATTTCACTCTGCTCAACAAACGAATTATATGCTCTCATTCAGGTTATTCACCTACATTCTTATCCTATTAATATAGTTTCTGAATCCTTATATTCAGTTTTTATGTTAAGAAATATAGAAACTTCTACCATAGATTCGAATCAATCTATTATCCAACAACTTTTTCTTGAACTATAACCTATTATTAGGAACCACACTTCCCCCATTTATATGACCCATATTCGAGCACATTCTTGTCTTCCTGGCCCTATGGCTCATGTGAATGAACAAGCTGATAAACTTGTCTCTCTTGCTACTCCTGAAGAGCAACATGCTCTATTACACAATAATGCTGGCTCATTACATCAAATTTGGAAAATTCCATACCGCCATGCTAAAGAAATCATTAATAATTGCTTTACTTGTAGGCCCCTATATCTTCGACCCATTGCACAAGGTATAAATCCTCAAGGATTACAACCCAATGAACTATGGCAAATGGATGTAACTCATTGCCCCGAACCTTCTCCCTCTTCCTTCTTACATGTCTCAGTCGATACAAATTCTTCTTTTATATGGGCCACACCTCTCTGAGGTGAAGCTACATGACATGTTATAACCCACCAATGCCAGGGACGCTAGTCCGATCTCCATTCAGGGAACATCCCACTTGCGGTGGGACAGCTAAGCACACGCGCCACAGCTACTCAGCCTGTGCATTGAAACTACTGAGCCCGTGCCCCCTAGTGCTTGCTTTGCAATAATGGGAACACCTAGTTCTATAAAAAGAGACAATGGCCCTGCCTATATTTCTAGGCAATTCAAACAGTTTTTACAATTATTTTCTATTAAACATATTACAGGCGTTCCTTACAATCCACAGGCACAGGGCATAGTTGAACGAGCATATCACACACTGAAACTACAAATAAAAAATTAAAAAAGGGGAATACGCAGGAACACGTCTATCTTCCTTATCCAGAGCAGACTTTACTAGATCCCAATGCAATATATTCTTTAATCCTATAACTATTATTAGTACAGCTTTATTTGTTTTAAATTTTTAAACTTACCACAAGAAGATGTTTTGACAAAAGCAGAAAAACATTTCGAGACATTGAAGGATACCTCCCTTCCTCTGCCCATTTGGTATCAAGACGGGTTGACTAAACAATGGAAATCTGGAAAATTAATATTACAGGGAAAAGGGTATGCTTGTATTTCTCCAGAAGGATCCAACAAAATCAGCTGGCTCCCTCTTCAGAAGATCGGCCCCAGGGGAGCCACCAGCATTCAAGATAGAGAAGAAACGGCAAAATCCACAGGAGGAGGAGTTTCCAGTACAAGCCATGGCGGCTTTAAAAATTTTCCAAGAAACGCCGCACTCGACGTCATTGACCTTTTGATCTCCCTACTTGGGGACAGATAAAAACCCTAACTAATCAAGCTGAAAATCTGGTTTCTCAACAGGGAATGCCTTGGAATCCTGAAAATATTTTTGTCACTTTGCTTGCTTTTGCTTCTCCCGCTCAGGCTGACTTGATTAATCACACTTTATTGGGCTTATATACCTAACCCCCCTTTATTGCAGGCTGTAGAATGGACAGATATAGGGCCGGTTGTATCCACTAATGACTCAGTACATATGCCTTCTCCTTGGAGCTTGGAGGGGCCCTCTCATCCTGAGGAAGAAGGAAGACTAACATTTCTCTAGGCTATGAAATCCTTCTTTTATGCATGGGCCCAGCATAATTATGTATTAATGTTAGTTGACAAACGTGGGCTTTCGTCCTGCCTCCAAAAAAGAACTTCCACACATTGTTGACTGTTTACTGCCCTGTCCTTTTATGAGAACCATGTCAATACTACCAAAAGCCTAGGAAAAGGACAAAAGCTGGAATGTAAGGGGTTTACTTAAAAGGACTTTAAATATACTCCTGTTTATCGGGATAGATGTCAAGCTAAATCAGGGAAATAAATGTTTGTGGCCAATTACACCATTGTTGACTGGGGACCCCATCGTATGTGGTTATCTAAGTGCTCAGATGATATTAATAGTATTATGTGTGATTACATTACTCAATAGCATGGAAGGTTACCAACAGTGCAATGGAACACTTCCATGACAAAGGACTCCTTGGCTGGCTTGACGGTGGAATGGCACCTCCTTGCCCTCAAATCATCCTCAATAAATGGATTGGGCCTGAACAATGGGACACCTGGAAACTTGCTGTGAGTACTGAAAAGCTTGGAACTTGGACTGGATATTTCACAGGGACCAGTTGCAGTCATAGTAACTATTCCTTCCGTTATAATCATTCATATTTTATACAAGCTTGTGTTCCCCTTCCTTTTGTTACAGCCATAGGGGTCGGACACGACTGAAGTGAGTTAGCAGCAGTAGCAGCAGCAGGAAACTTACAATTTAATAAGACTTTACATTCTGTGACTTGTATAGATTGCAAATTGTATACTTGTCTTAATTCCTCTATTTCTCTAAAAAACGAATCCCTTTTGGTTCTTCGATCTTGACGTAGTCTGTGGTTGCTAGTAGGTCTCCAACAACCTGGGGAAGAGAGTCCCATGGCAGGACTTGCCTCCTGGTCACTCACTAAATTACTCCAATGGTCTAAGCGATTCATTGGATAGTTAATTCTTGGCATTTTGGGGTTAATAGCCATTTCCACTGCTGCTGTCATAGGCATTGCTCTACAAACTTCAATTCAAACACCAAAATTTTATTCAAAATTGGACTAAAGATGCTCATACTATATGGGCCACTCAGGCTCAGACAGATGAAGAAGTTCAGGATAAAATTCAGGAATTACAAACAGCCATTCATTGGGTTGGAGATCAGTGAATAGATTTACAAAATCAAGTATTATTAAAATGCGATTGGAATTCTACTCAATTTTGTATCATTCCTGTTCAGTTCAACCATAGTGCTTACAACTGGGAACAAATCAAATTTAATTTGCAAGATGTACATAATAACAGTTCCTTAAATGTACAATTGTTGCAAAAGGAAATCTTTGAAACCTTCTCTAAGAGTGTACCCTCTTCCAACAATTTGGAAACCTTAGCTGAACAGCAAACCGATCAATTTCTGGGCTGGACCCTCGAGGATGGTTTCAAAGCATTGCATATCGTATTGGATCTGCAACTATAATGCTGATAACTGTCCTAGTGATTATATTTATACTATACCGATGCCTTTCAACTAAAATTGTTCAAACTAAACAAACTCAACTGGTCAGGGCCTTTTTCACAAAAGTATCTATATAGTCACCCCCAATTATGAAAAAATAAAAAAGGGGGAATTGTCAGGGGACGTTCAACTTTAAGGGATGCAATATGTCATTTTCTTCCTTTGTGTGCTGTTTCTCAAGGACTCTCTATTCCTTATCAGTTTCTGGAAAACAGGAACGAGCAGAGCTGCACACAGTTCTCAGGACTGAGACCATGAGAAAGAGCACCTGCTTGGATTCCTTTCAGTGACTCCCTTCAGTGACTTTTTACTTAAAGGTAATCTATTCAGTTATGCCCCTCTTACTCAGGATAGGGAATGTTTTCTGGCCCTTTGAAGATTGTTATTTGCTTGGCTCTGTTTTAGTTCATTTTTTTTTTACTGCCTAAAGCTGCCTTGTATGAAGATATATAAGCATGCATTTCTGCAAATAAAGTACCCTTGTTTCACTCGAGACTTGGGTCCCCTGCGTCCTCCTTCTTGTCGACTCCAGTCCCCAGGTCCTGGTCTACAAAGACTGTGACACGCTATTAACAGAGATCACTGATCACAGATCACCATTACAAATATAATAATGAAAATGTTTGGAATATTGTGAGAATTACAAAAATGTGACACAGAGATGCAAAATGAGCAAATGCTGTTGGAAAAATGGCACCAACAGACTCACTTGATGCAGGGTTCCCACAAACCTTCAATTTGTAAAAAAAAATGAAACAACAAAAAAAAAAATCCACAAAATCAAAAGCAAAAACACAGTATCTGTGAAGCACAAAAAAGGAGGGTGTGCCTGTCAACGTGAGTTTTCTGGAATGTCCCTAAATCTAAACAGCACCATAGGGTTCATCTTAACCTTTTCTTTCTGACAGTATGAAATCTGACTCTAGCTATCTACCAAAGACCTACTTTTTTGTTCAAAACTAGTATATACGTAAGAAGTTTTAAAACTGCCAATCCATTTCTGGTGAGAAACACATTTACCAAATAGAGTATAGATAGCACTTATGTACAGTTCTTTTTGTCTTGAATCTTAGTCTTTGGTCCAAACACTGTTTCCAAGATTATGAAGGTCCAAATTTAGGACCACTCCTGATTTTCTCCATCCACTTAAATGTAGTTATGTCATTTGTCTGTAACACAGATTCACTTGTCACCATCTGCATCCCAATCTGGATTTTCCCACCATCATGGTATCTATCAATCTGTCTTACTTTGTCTTCAGTCAAGTTTGCTTTCTGTGGTATACAGTTCTATGGGTATGACAGAGTGTCCTGTGGCCAGCACCACAGAACCATATACAACTGTCCCATCTCCCTAATATTAGTTTACAGGCTCTTTGTCTGCAGCTCTTTCCCTCTCCTCCAATTCCTGGCAGCCACCAACCCACTCCCACCCTGGTAGTTTTGCCTTTTCTAGAATGTCATATAAATGGAATTGTGCAGTATGAGGCTTTTGGGTCTGGCTGCTTCCACTGAACCAAGTGCACTGAAAATTGACTTGCGAGTTGTGTGCTGTGCTTGTTCTCTTTTACTGCTGAATAGTATTCCACTATATGGCTCTACTCTAGTATCTTCATCTACTAGATGTTTTCCATTCACCTGTTGAAAGCAACCTTGGTTGTTTCCAGATGTTGAAGATATGAATAGAGTTGTTATGGGCATTCACATAGATTTTTGTTGCTCACGAGAGCAGCATTTGCTAGATGAAGGCTCCAGGGTGAGTGGAACCCTCAGGAGTTCTGAGACATGACAGAACTGGTAAGATATATGGCTTTTAGTTCATTAAATGATTCATCATTAGAACAATAAATGCAGTGGACCCATAGAAACTGGGTGAGCTATTTGCTATTTCACTACATGACATGTAAATTAAAAAATGTTTATAAACCTTTTTTCTTTCCTTTTCTTTTTTGGCCATGCCACATGGCTTGTGAGATTTTAGTTCCCCAATCAGGGACCAAACCTGGGCCCACGGCAGTGAAAGCACCTAATCTCAACAACTGAAACTCTAGCAAATTCCTGCAAAAAAGGTTTTTTTCATTAGCTTTAAATGATTCATCATTAGAACAATAAATGCAGTGGACCCATAGAAACTGGGTGAGCTATTTGCTATTTCACTACATGACATGTAAATTAAAAAATGTTTATAAACCTTTTTTCTTTCCTTTTCTTTTTTGGCCATGCCACATGGCTTGTGAGATTTTAGTTCCCCAATCAGGGACCAAACCTGGGCCCACGGCAGTGAAAGCACCTAGTCTCAACAACTGAAACTCTAGCAAATTCCTGCAAAAAAGGTTTTTTCATTAGCTCTCACATAACATTAAGAGTTAGTACTCATAATTTATATCTTTATTCTCTTAAAAGATGTTTGAGTGAGATTATTAACTATTTCAGCTTGCTATGTTTAAACGATCTTAAATTTTGAATGTTTCAATCTTTTATTTACATTATTACCATTTAATTTATATATGAGAATCTATTATTTTATTGGGGTGCTTTATACATGTTAAAATCATCTTTTAAATAATCTTTATTAGAACAGATTATTTTTAGAATATGGCTCAATAAAATCTGTTTGCTGATAAGACTCAATTATTTTTCTCAACATTGTCATTATTTGCAACTTCAGATTCAGCATTTAAATTTGATTATGATTTTGCATGTTTCCACATCATTAGTCTTTTTTCTTCTAATAATAAAAAATCCTTCTATAAAGGGCAACTTATGCTGGTCCTATTGAAGTGATAAATAAAATTGTTAAAATATTTGAAAAATGTCACTTTGATATTATTTTTTCATAACTAAAATTTTCAATAACTTACTGATTTTGCTAAGGCTAAAATCTCCCATAATTTGCTTTACAATGAATTGTGGATTAGGTAAATATAAAATTAAATGTACAAGGTTAACACCTTTCCATTGAGGTGATGAAATTCCAGAGAACAAAAGATGGGATAATCTCACTGTGGGCACAGGCATTTTTCTTATACATTATCTGTCTGTCACACTATTCTTCATAACTGGCCATAGTATTTGTTGCAAAATAAAAATATCTCTTTAAGGTTCCATGTGATTCATTCTTATATTTTCTATTCTACTTAATTTTCACAAAAATTATGGCTGTGACTCTCTACTAATGGGCTGTAACCAACAGGCCACTACTCAGCAGACTACTCACTAAACTGGGCCAGGATACCTGCCTAGTCCTGCTGAGAAACAGCTTCCTTGCTTAGACCATAATTAAGAATCAATTTCAAAAAGTTTCAAGAAATAAATGTGAACAGCAAAATTTTAATTGTTTTAGGAAAAAAATAAAGAAGGATAATATCCTTATTACTTCTGAACAGGGAAAGATCTATTAAAAATTCCACAGAAAATAACAATATACTGAGGGAAATACTGATGATTTCAGTCATATTAAAATTCAAAACATCAGTTCAGCAAAGGGCTCCACAAAATAGAAAAGTCACAGACTAGAAGGAGATATCTTGATGCATATTATCAATAAGGATTTTTATCCACAATAACAGCCATAAAACTTTCTACAATCAAAAAGTAAAAGACAAATAACCCAGAGGCAAAATACATGAAAAGGTAACTTATACACATGAGCATGCAAGTAAGTCACAACTTACAAAAAATATTAGTAAACGTGAAATATTAAAATTATAATGAAGCACAATTTTATATTTTTAAAGTTAGATGTTTAAAATTTGGAAATTCCAAATGCAGGCCACAGAATGCAGCAGTGGGGACTCAAGCATTGTTGATGGTTGGTCCATTGGCAAAACTCATTCGGAGAATAATGTTGCAATGAACATAAAGGAGTTTACATCTCTAGATGCAGCAGTTACAGATGTAAGGATGCATATATAAAGCCCAGAAATATCTTTATACTTTATAAAGATACAGGGACATTGTTTCCAATTGCAAGAGAAATCAGACAAAAAATTAAATTATGAGAATGGATGACTAAATGGCAGCATATCCATTCACTGGAAGACTGTGTGTCAGAGAAAGTGATTACCTAGAGAAGCCAGCATGTGTGAGTCTCACAAACACAATGAGGAACAAAAACGTTAAGCTGTATGACTGTACATCTGATATCACTTATATTGAGTATCCACATATGGAACACACTTTCATATCTTAGTTAAGAATAACATATATGTTTTAAGGGTGCAGGAATATATGAAACATCAAATCCAGAATAATGTGATCCCTGAGGAAGGCACATCTTCTTGGAGAGACATACATAGGGGCTTCTGGATATTAGTAATGATGTGTTTCTAAAGCTGGGAAGTAGATGCACAGGTTATATCATATTTCTATTTTACATTTTTATATAGGAAATATTCAAAATTAAATTAAAAAAAAACAGGTGATGGCTGGATTGTGAGTTAAAATTAGAAGAAAAAAACCAAAATGGTGATATATTCAAAGACAGAAATACCAAGTTTTTTTAGACTATATGCATAAAATTATATTTGTGGAACGATTAAAGTTATTGCTTTTAGGGTTAATAGAAACAAAATAACTATAAGATACAAAAGTTGATAGAAAATAATTTATAATCCTTTGAAGCCCATGTATTTTACAACACTATACATCTTCACATCAAATTATATAAAAACAATCTTTATTTTTAAATGGTTGTGGTATATTTGATAATCTACACTTTAAGGAGGTTAAGGGAAAACCAGAGAAAGCTGGGAACATGTGTGACTGCACTGGGGTTTGGGTTCTCTCTCCAGCCACAAGGACAAAGTGTGAGGGCCTCTGGGATACTCTCCAGAGGATGTGCTCCTCACCCATGGGTTAGAGCATCCAATGATTAAAGATAAATATGTAACAGTGATGAGAATATTAGGAGATAAAACTTACAAATTAACTGGCTTGACTGGGGCCAAGAAAGATCTTGTTTGAAATCTGTCCCAGAGTCCACCAACCATCTAAAATCATCAAAATGAATGACAAGTATTTAACAAAGTGACTGTAATTTCTAGTATTTAAATTTCAACTACTGCGATTTCTGGTTTGTAAGTATCAAGTACTGTAATTTCTAGTACACAAGCTCAGTCCCTCCTACCACAGGCCCAGGCGCAGGGCACCTAGTGGAGGCACTCCTGGACCTCCTACTCAGGAGGGCTGCTCCGGAACCGCTCCTGCTCTTTGCTTTGCCCTCAGGCCCTCAGGGTCAGCTCTGTTTTCCGGAGCTGGATTCTGCCTCGTTAGCCACCTCCTCTGGACAGAAGCCCTTGTAAAAGGTCTGACTTGAGTTCTCACCTCAAGACGGTGCTTTCTTGGCTCCTCAGCCTTAGGATAGTCCCTCCCACCCTAAGCCTGAGCTCTGAATCTCATCCTGCCATGAAGGATAGTATAGTTGGACACAAGTATAGTTCAACACCAAAGAATATGTAATAAAAGACCAGTTATCACAAGGTATAAAATATTTTAAAGGAATTGAGAGAGCCTTAAAAATATTAATAGTTAGGAATCCAGACATATTTTTGGCCCTTTAATTGGTTTTAATTTCTGTGTGCAAATCACTGCTGAGATTTGATACTAATGCTTTATTTTCTCCTCTTATTATCATTTTTTTTTCACAGTAAAAGCTGAAGTTTTTCAAGATTAATCTAGACTTCTTCACCTGTAGCTCATGAATGTCTTAGGAGTCCATGTTTAGAACTGTATTTCAATATATAGCTGATCTCTTTTATAGTCCCATTTATTTTACATATTAAACACTTCATTCTGAAAGGTGGCCCCAGGGCTCAGATTTCACCCCAAAGACGAGGCAATTGGGAATCGAGGGAAGCAGAAGGTGCTTTGCAAGCACAGAGCAGGGGCATCCCATGCAACTGTGAGGCCTAAAGTAAGACCTGAATGGTTCTCGAGGTATAGCCCAGAGAAAACAGTGGTTAAGGCAGCAGATCACTATCTGCAAAAGACAAGGCTGGAGGAAGCAGCAGGGGGACTCGGAGATTTGACAGAAGCTCAGCACAGAATGTGATGTGCAATGTGGAGGGTGACACGTCGGTGGTGGAGCAGAAGCTAGAGGAAGAGGTGGAGAGAGATGAGCATAAGACAGAGGTCATGGGCAAATAACAGAGACCTGGGTATGTGCCATGCAAGGAGGATAAGTTTTACCTTCTAGAAAGTGATGGGTTTTAATCAGTGTGGTAACAGGGAGTGATTCATCCTTTAAGGAAAGCACCCTGGCTTTTGTGTGGATATAATAATCCCCGTGATGAGTTTTTTATTTTTCCCCCCATGATGAGTTCTTGATGTCAGAAATGAAAACAATAAACATCTCTACTGATAATTGGGTATGTCTGTCACAAAAGCTTTATGATTCATGGATTTTCCCATTCTGCCTCAAAAAGTGCAGAGCTGGTTCTGGATTTAAGAACTGTTCTCAGCATAGGCTCTCTGGAGGAATCAAAATCATATCTCTGTCTTCATTACTTACTCCTTCTTTTGCAATTTTTAAAGTAAACACAGTATTTGAAAATAACTTTTGAGAAAATGGTGGTCTTTAAATGAAATTTGAAAAGTTTCAATATAGGTATAATGCATTTGAGGTTATTGATGGCTTATGATTATGGAAGTTTCAATTCCATAAATGTATATATTTGCTTTGCTCTTTTCATAACAATAAAATAAATACTATTGTGGTTTAAAGTTTGGTTCAGTAATAAATGCATTATTTCAAAAAAATGTAACTATAAAGTAAAAGGGATTGTGCACACATAATTAAAATCCCTAATCACTGACCTGTGTTATTGCTGGCAATCCTTCAAATCTTTTCATTGTAAAACAATGTGAAACAGGGTCAGCAGCTTTTTCCACTGTTGTTTCTTCTGGATCAAGTTTTGGTGGTAACATCTTGTCCCAAGGAACCATTTCATAAGCTCTATAAAATTATTAAATAATGACATTTTGTGAAAAATACATATCGAGCTAGCATGGTTCCTAACAACATCGCATTCTGTAGTAGGAAGATGTCCTCAAGACTCCTGCCCATGTACACACTGTACACAACCACTTCCCTTCTAGTGTGAGAAGAGCAAATGAATGTGAGAGGTACTATTCCTATGACAGTTTCTATGGCAAATTTATATGGCAAAAGGGATTGCACACATGTAATTAAGGTCTCTAATCAGCTGAATCTGAGTGACTCAGTGAAAGTGAAAGTGAAGTTTCTCAGTCGTGTCTGACTCTTTGCGACCCCGTGGACTGTAGCCCACCAGGCTCCTCCGTCCATGGGATTTTCCAGGCAAGAGTACTGGAGTGGGGTGCCATGTCCTTCTCCAGGGGATCTTCCCGACCCAGGGATCGAACCCGGGTCTCCTGCATTGCAGGCAGACACTTTAACCTCTGAGCCACCAAGATGACTTATCCTAAGTGGTTCTAGCCTAAACAGGTGAGCCCCAAAAGAGGCAAGAAAACAACAGGAGACACTCTTTAGTTATCCTTAAACAAATCCAGTGAGTTGTGAAGCTGCACTGAGCTGAATTCTGCCAGAAATCCGAATGATCCTGGGAGATGAGGACCCAGCTGTCCCTGATGTGTTGATTTCAGCTTGAGAAGCCTGAGCATTGCACACAGTGTGGACATGCCAGCACTTTCGTCTTATGGAAATGTGAGATGATAAATGGGCATGATTTAAACTGCTACACTGTGGTAATCTGTCACACACTGTTTTTCATTTGGTCTCTGCAGCAGGACAAGAAGAACATTAATACATAAACAAACAATGGCTTAGAGAACTAAGTGTGTTTGCTCGAGGTCACTCAGCCACTGATGGTCAAAGTTAGGACTCCCATCTCCATTACTGGCTTCTGAAGGGTCAGTTATAGTCACATGATGTGAAGCAGTTCATCCTCCTCCTCCCTAAAGCCATCTCTGCATCTTCTTCCTCCTCTACCTGTTGCCTCCTCTTGGTCTCTTTTGCGGCCTTTCTTCTCTCCTTTTCCTTGATGTACACATGCCAAGACTCAAGCTCTGCTCTTCTTTTGCTCATTCAACGCTGTGGCTTGACATCCCTGCCTATAAATCATGACAACCAGATGTATTCCTCCAGCCCAGCCCTCTCTCCACAGACTGCAGACCCACAGACCCACTGCCCACTTGACATATCCACTAGGATGCCTAATGAGCAACTCTGACACTCAGCACATCTAAAACTGACCTCCTCCTTTCACTCCAAACCTTCTCTACCTGCCTTCACTGTGATAAGCAATGGCTTCAGTCCACGTGGCCGCAGAGCCTAAAACCTTGGAATCATTCTCCATGCCTCTTTCTTTCAGACTCATACTTTCCAGCCTGGAAACTGTGTTGGCTTTGCTTTCAAAATGTATCCAGAGGCCAAGAACTGTTAAAACTTCCTACTGACCTCCTCCTACCTGCTATTACCTCTGACCTAGATGACAGTGGCAGCCTTCTGACTAGTCTGCCAGCTTCTTCTCTCACTCAATCCACTCTGAATCCAATAGCCACCATGACTGTTGATATACACACCTGATCTGGCCACTTCACTGCCATTGCCCTACTATTTACAGTTTCTTAACGTGCCCCATGAGATCTGGGTCCTGGCACTTCCTGACTTCTTCCTTACCGCTCCCTTACTCTGCTGCATACCCTGGCCTTTGTTCTTCCTTGACAGACACCTCAGTCACATGTCTGACATGGGACTGTTACTCTGTAATCCCTTTGACTGGAAAACAGTCCCCCCACACATCTGCACATCCCCTCATCTCCTCCAAGTTTCTGTTCAAATCTCACTGTGCAAAGAGGCCCACCCAGACCTCTCAGTTGTTCCAGAAGCCTATTACCCCACATGGGGCGCTTCTGATCTTTTCATGTTTTACTTTTTCCCTCATTTTTTCATTGACTTATTACCTTCTAAAATATGACCTGTCTACCTAGTAGGCTTGTGGCTTAGCGTCCATCTCCCTAACCTCTCAGTTATTCCAGAAGCATATTACGCCACACGGGCACTCCTGATCTTATCATGTTTTACTTTTTCTCTCATTTTTCCATTGACTTATTACCATCTAAGATATGATCTGTCCACTTGTTAGGCTTGTGGTTCAGCGCCCATCTCCCTTTAGAGTCGGTACTCACTGGAGAATCTCACAGCCTGGGGTGTAGACACATAACAGATACTTTGTATGACTCACTCCTTCAAACTTCTCTGCTCTCCTTTTCTATGACGCTGTACCCTTATCTCATCCTCTCTCTCTGACCATTTCCTTTCTGTTCTGGTTTTATTTTTTTATTTAATGTAGGTTTTTCTCTGTTCAACTGTTTATTTTAGCAATCAATGTAAGTAAGTAGAGAATTGTGTTTGAAGTTCTTTGAAGTCCTCGCAGGACCCTGGATATTGTGCACAGGAAGGAGATGTGTTATTAAAGAAAAAATAAATAGAAATATATTTTTAAATCAAATTCTATTGGGAAAAAATGCTTACTTTTGTGTAGAGGACTTGTAAAATGAGTCTTTTGCACTATATTTCTTGTTTGATTGTAAAACTGGTTCTCCATTATCCTAGAAGGGGTGAATAATGTTAAAAAGATAAGCTATAAATGAGAATTGCTAATGTTTTCTAGTCATCATTCTTTTTTCGTCTTTCTCATTTTTCTTCTTTCAAAGCACTCCTTGGATCAACCAGATTTAATGCTTTCCTACTGCCCTCTATTATCTTGAAAATTTACATTCTGTTTACATACATACACACACACACACACACATACATTCCTACTGATTACATTAAAATTTACAAATATATTCTACTCATCTTTTAATCTCTGATTTTTGGCTTAATTGTTTTTTAGTTTAAGACTGTAATTTATATAATTAATTCTAGACCTTTCTTATTTTCTAATATACACACAAAAGACTAATTTTTTCTTCCTAGAACACTTTTAACACCTTAATATAAAATTATCAGTTTTATTTTCAAATTTATGATTTAGGTTAAAACACTTTCTAATTTCTCCTGTGATTTCTTCTTTGACCCATGAATTATTTAGAGTCGTGGTGTTTCATTTTAAAATATTTGATGCTTTCCCAGACATCTTATATTATTTGGTTTTAACTCTGTGGTAGTTAGGGGCTTCCCAGGTGGTGCTAGTGGTAAAGAACCCACCTGCCAGTGCAGAAGATGCAAGATTTGGGTTAGATCCCTGGGTAGGGAATGACATGAAGGAGGAAATGGTAACACACTCTATTCTGGCCTGGAAAATCTCATGGATAGAGGAGCCTGACGGGCTGTGGTGCATAGGGTCACAAAGAGTCGACAAAACTGAAGTGACTTAGTATGTGGGAGTTTGAGAACACATATAGTAAACTATAGTTACTGACTTGGAATTCTGAACCAAATTTGCAATCCTGGAATAATCCCCACTTAGTCCTAATGTCTTATCCTTTTTATATATCACCAGTTGGTCTTCCCAGATGGTGTGAGTGATAAAGAATCTGCCTGCCAATGTAGGAGACTGAGGGGATGCATATTCAATCCCTAGGTTGGGAAGATCCCCTGGAGGAGGGCATGGCAACCCACTCCAGTATTCTTGCCTGGAGAATCCCATGGACAGAGGAGCCTGGCAGGCTACAGTCATAGGGTCACAAAGAGGAGGACATGACTGGAGCGACCAACACGCAAATTCAATTTAGTAAAATTTTGCTAAGAATGTTTTTCATATGCCTGTTCATAAGCATATCAGACTAACTTTTGTTGTAGTATCTTTTTCACATTTTGATGACAGGCTTCTTTTGTTCTCAGATATATTATTTGGGTCAGATGATATTATTTCTTCCTTAAACATCCTTTTACTCATCAGTAAAACTATCTAACCCTGGAGTTCTTCCTGTGGAAAGTGTTTTAATCATCAATTAAACTATTTTAATAGATATGGGGCTACTCAGTTCAGCTCAGTTCAGCCACTCAGTTGTGTCTGACTCTGCGACCCCATGGACTGAGGCACGTCAGGCTTCTCTGTCCATCATCAGCTACCAGAGCTTGCTCAAACTCATGTCCATCGAGTCAGTGATGCCATCCAACCATCCCATCCTCTGTCGTCCCCTTCTCCTCCCACCTTCAATCTTTCCCAGCATCCGGTGGTTTCCCAGTCAGTTCTTCACATCAGGTGGCCAAAATATTGAAGCTTCAGCTTCCACATCAGACCTTCCAATGAATATTCAGGACTGATTTCCTTCAGCATTGACTGGTTTGATCTCCTTGCAGTCCAAGGGACTCTCAAGTATCTTCTCCAACACCATAGTTCAAAAGCATCAGTTCTTTAGTATTCAGCTTTCTTTATGGTTCAACTCTTATATTCGTACAAGACTACCAGAAAAGCCACAGCTTTGACCAGATGGACCTTTGTTGGCAAAGTAATGTCTCTGCTTTTTAATATGCTGTCTAGGTTGGTCATAACTTTTCTTCAAAGGACCAAGTGTCTTTTAATTTCAAGCCTGCAGTCACCATCTGCAGTGATTTTGGAGCCCAAGAAAATACAGTTGGTCACTGTTTCCCCATCTATTTGTCATGAAGTGATGGGACTGCATACCATGATCTTAGGTTTTTGAATGCTGAGTTTTAAGCCAGCTTTTTCACTCTTCTCTTTCACTTTCATCGAGAGGCTCTTCAGTTCCTCTTCACTTTCTGCCATAAGGTGGTGTCATCTGCATATCTGAGGTTATTGATATTTCTCTGAGCAATGTTGATTCCAGCTTGTGCTTCATCCAGCCTGGCATTATGCATAATGTACTCTGCATATAAGTTAAATAAGCAGGAGTGTGACAGTATACAGCCTTGACATACTTTTTCTCCAATTAGCAACCAGTCCGTTGTTCCATGTCCAGTTCTATCTGTTGCTTCCTGACCTACGTACAGATTTCTCAGGAGGCAGGTAAGGTGGTCTGGTATTCCCATATCTTTAAGAATTTTCCACAGGTTTTTTGTGACCCACACAGTGAATGTCTTTGGCGTAGTCAATAAAGCAGAAGTAGATGTTTTTCTGGAACCCTCTTGCTTTTTCTGTGATGCAATGGATGTTGGCAATTTGATCTCTGGTTCCTCTGTCACTCACTTTATTATGTCAGTTTTGATAAGCTGTGTTTTCAAGGAATTTGCTGACATAAAGTTGTTTACCATATCCTTCATTAAAAGATAAACTATATTGAGTTCTTTAATTAACTAAATCTGATTAATGCATATGATTTGATATTATAGCTATATATATTTTTTTTCATGAAACCACCACAACAGACAAGATTCAGAGTATTTATATTTTGAAAAAGCATTTCTCATGCTTCTTTGTATCCATATATCCCTATGTTCCCAGTCCAGGTCAACAAGTAATCTGCTTTTTGTCACTCTATGCTGTTCTGCATTTTTAGAGCTTTAGTTAAATAGAATCAGCTAATACATAATATTTTGTTTCTGGTTACTTTCATTCAGTATAATGATTTCAGTTTCATTCCAGTTGTCACATCTATTAGAATAATAGATCTTACTTGCTGAATATTATTCTATTGTATGGCTACGCTACAATGTGTTCATACTTTCACATGCACGTGAACAATTTGTTTCCACTTTTTGTCAATAAGGAATAAAGCTGCTCTGAGTATTTATGCTCAAGTCATTGTATGGACATATATTCAAATTTGTCTTGTGTAAATATCTAAAGAGTAGCTGTCTGGCAATGGCACCCCACTCCAGTACTCTTGCCTGGAAAATCCCATGGACGGAGGAGCCTGGTGGGCTGAAGTCCATGGGGTCGCTAAGAGTCGGACACAACTGAGCGACTTCACTTTCGCTTTTCACTTTCATGCATTGGAGAAGGAAATGGCAACCCACTCCAGTATTCTTGCCTGGCGAATACCAGGGACAGTGGGCCCCCGTCTATGGGGTTGCACAGAGTCGGACACGACTGAAGTGACTTAGCAGCAGCAGCAGCAGCATGTCTGGACACTTGATAGGTGTGTGTCTAACTTCTGAACAAAGTTTCTGCAGTATTTGTAACATTTCACTTTCCCACCAGCAGGGTGTAAGGGTTCCAGTGTTCTGGATCCTTGTCAACAGCTGGAATTTTCAGTCTTTTAAATTTAGCTATTGTGGAGATATACTGTATTTAAGTTGTATTTCATTAATGACTCAGCACATTGAGCATTTTTTAATGTGTCCATTAGTCATTCTTATATTTTTTTGGTGAGGTGTCTGTTCAGATCTTTTGATAATTTTTTCATTTGGGGTATTCATCTTGTTCCTGATTGATTTTAAGTGATCTTTATACATCTTAGATACAACTCCTTTCTTATTTATATGATTGTGAATATTTTCCCATTATATGGCTTGCTCATTCATTTTCTTAATAATGCACTTTGAAAATCTAAATATTTGAAAAATTTTATAATCTTAATTTTATATTAAGGCTTATTATATTATCCATTTAAGATTATTTTTTGTACAGGTTATTGGTATATCCAGCTGTTTCTGTAATACGTTAAAAGACTTTCCTTTTTTCACTAAAATGCTTGGCACATTTGGTGGCTGTATTTCTTGACTCTTAGGTTCCATTAATCTGTATGTCTATCATTTGCCTATTGGTAAATGGCAACCCACTCCAGTACTCTTGCCTGGAAAATCCCATGGACAGAGGAGCCTGGTAGCTACAGTACATGGGGTCGCGAAGTCAGAGACGATTGTGTGACTCCATCACACTCACTCACTGATTATTGTAGCTTTATAGTAAGACCTGAAATCAGGTGGAATAAATCCTCCAACTTGTTCTTTTTATTCAAGATAGTTTTAGCTGTTTTAGGTTTCCATTGTATCTTGATTTCCAAAAAGAAACAGCTCGGCTGTTGACTGGAATTGCACTAAGACTAAAAATCAACTTAGAAAGGTCTAAAAAGAATTTAACACTGAGCCTTCCAATCCAGTTGAGAGCAAGTTGCTCTATTTGGGTACTTTTTAATTTTTCTCAATACACTTTGTAGTTTTGCCACAGGGCTCCCAAATGTTTGTAATTGCTGGTTAAAGTGTTCTTAGTTGACTTTTAAAAATTTACTATGTCCGTATTTTCTTCTGGCTTGTATGGATTCTAACAAGAAGCCTGCTGTCATTTTTATATGTGCTTCTTTGTATATTCATTTTTTCCTCCACCCGTTTTAGGATCTTCTCTTTTATCACTGTTTTTCAGCAATGTGATTGATGTGTATGGGTTTATCTATACTCAGCTCGGCATCTGCTGAATTTCTTGGGTCTGCAGATTTATAATTTCCATCCATTAGGAGAAGGCAATGGCACCCCACTCCAGTACTCTTGCCTGGAAAATCCCATGGACAGAGGAGCCTGGTAGGCTGCAGTCCATGGGGTCATTGAGAGTTGGACATGACTCAGTGACTTCACTTTCACTTTTCACTTTCATGCATTGGAGAAGGAAATGGCAACCCACTCCAGTGTTCTTGCCTGGAGAATCCCAGGGACGGGGGAGCCTGGTGGGCTGCCGTCTGTAGGGTTGCACAGAGTCAGACACGACTGAAGCGACTTAGCGGCAGCAGCAGGAATAATATTGGCCATTATTTCCCCCAATAATTTTTCCCACCTTCTTTTCTCCCCTGGGATTCCAACTACATGTACGTTAGGCTGCTTGAAGTTGTCCCACAGTTGACTGCGGATCTTCTCCCTGTATTTATTTTGGACAGTTTCTATCCCTATGTTTTCATTATTCTTTTGTTTTGCAGGGTCTAATCTGCTTTTGGAGCTGTTTAACTTTAGACGCTGCATTTTTCTCTATAAATCGTTTTAGAGTTTGTTTGTGTGGCCAGTTTTCCATGTTGTCATGGTTGTGGTCTCCTCCACAGCCTGAATGTAGGGAACAAATTTGTAACATATTTCTGTCATTTCTTCATGTCTGTCACTCCTGTGTCTGGTATTATTGATTTTTCTCTTGACTATGGTAATATCTTTCTTCTTCTCTGCATAAAAATGAATTTTTTTTATTGTGCATCTGTTTTGCACTTTAGTTTGTTGGTTGCTAGAAGTAGTTTTATACTTAGTATTAGACTCTATTTTCAGTGCAAAGTTCAATAATTGAAATCAGTTGTGTGCTTTTGAGGGTTCCTTTTAAACTTTGTTCGTTAAAGTCTAGAGGAACCCTTAGAGGACTAACTTGACCTGACTAGAGGTGATATCTTTCTGAAGCATCTACTGATATCCCATGTACTCTGTGTCTTCCTTCTTTGTGGGGACATGAACCATCCTCTGACTGTCTGAGTGTCAGAGAATGATCATGAAGTTCTTTACAATAAGTCTTTGCCCAGCTTTGGTAATTTCCTCTTAAGGATACTCAGAGACCTGTGCATTCTTTGCCCCACACCCAGGTCTCCAGAGCCCCTTCTATGTAGCTCCCTCCACCCTGATATCCTACTCTGCATATTTTGCTTGACTTAGTCACCTGCAACTCCAATTTCTCAACTGCACAAGCATGCAAAGCTTTGTATGATTTCCCTTCCTTGGGCTGTGATTTGGAAACTGTCACTGTTTTGTCCATTTTGTGTCCACTTTGCTGCCCATTTTCTAGCTTTCTGAGAAGGTATATTCATTCAGCGAAGAGTTTTACTGGTGTTTAGTGGGGAGAAACTAGGAAAGTTGTTAACGATCCTACAATGCACACAGTGTCCTGCACAACAAAGAATTACCCAGCCCTAAAGGTCAGTGTGGGGCTTCCCTGGTAGCTCAGCAGTAAAGCATCTGCCAGCTGATTCAGGAGATATGGGTTCGATCCCTGGGTCGGGAATATCCCCTGGAGAAGGAAATGGCAACCCACTCCAGATTCTTGCCTGGGAAATTCCTTGGACAGAGGAGCCTGGTGGGCTACACAGTCCATGGGCCAAAAATGAGTCAAACATGACTTAGCCACTAAACACCACCACCACCACCACCACCACCACCAAATGTCAATTGTGCCAAGGTTGAAAAACACTGGTTTGACATACTATACCCAGTCTATTATTTAGCTCTTCTTCAGGAACTCTAGTTATACATATATTGTTTTTTCTTTCATTCTGTCTGCCCCTTGATGGAGAATGAGACGCTTGTGGAAGTTTCCTGATGGGAAAGACTGACTGAGGGGGAATCTGGGTCTTGTTCTGATGGACAGGGCCATGCTCAGTAAAACTTTAATCCAATTTTCTGTTGATAGGTGGGGCTGCATTCCCTCCCTGTTGTTTGGCCTGAAGCCAAATCATGCCAGGAGTAATGAGAATCCTGACCTCCTTCAAAAGGACTCATGCCCACGCTGCTGTGTTCAGTGCCCCTGACCCTGCAGCAGGCCATCCATGCCTCTGCCAGACTCCTGGACATGCACAGGCAACTCTTGCTCACTCTCTTGTGGGGACACTGCTCCTTTCTCCTGGCTCCTGGTGTGCACAAGGTTTTGTTTGTGCCCACCAAGAGTCTGTTTCCCCAGTCCTGTGGAAGTTCTGTAGTCAAATCCCACTGGCCTCCAAAGTCAAATTCCCTGGGGATTTTCAGTCCCTTTGCCAAATTCCCAGGTTGGGAAATCTGTTGTGGGTCCTAGAAGTTTCTTCAGTCAGTCAGTTCAGTTCAGTCGCTCAGTCGTGTCCGACTCTTTGCAACCCCATGAATTACAGCATGCCAGGCCTCCCTGTCCATGACTATCTCCCGGAGTTCACTCAGACTTACGTCCATTGAGTCCGTGATGCCATCCAGCCATCTCATCCTTGGTTGTCCCCTTCTCCTCCTGCCCCCAATCCCTCCCAGCATCACAGTCTTTTCCAATGAGTCAACTCTCCGCATAAGGTGGCCAAAGTACTGGAGCTTCAGTTTCAGCATCATTCCTTCCAAAGAAATCCCAGGGTTGATCTCTTTCAGAATGGACTGGTTGGATTTCCTTGCAGTCCAAGGGACTCTCAAGAGTCTTCTCCAACACCACAGTTCAAAAGCATCAATTCTTCGGCACTCAGCCTTCTTCACAGTCCAACTCTCACATCCATACACGACCACAGGAAAAACCATAGCCTTGACTAGACGGACCTTATCGGCAAAGTAATGTCTCTGCTTTTGAATATGCTATCTAGGTTGGTCAAAACTTTTCTTCCAAGGAGTAAGCGCCTTTTAATTTCATGGCTGCAGTCACCATCTGCAGTGATTTTGGAGCCCAGAAAAATAAAGTCTGACACTGTTTC
>SJXQ01011013.1:235591-257689 GCA_006408695.1 Aepyceros melampus | reverse complement strand
TTTTGAATATACTATCTAGGTTGGTCATAACTTTTCTTCCAAGGAGTAAGCGCCTTTTAATTTCATGGCTGCAGTCACCATCTGCAGTGATTTTGGAGCCCAAAAAAACAAAGTCTGACACTGTTTCTACTGTTTCCCCATCTATTTCCCATGAAGTGATGGGGCCAGATGCCATGATCTTCGTTTTCTGAATGTTGAGCTTTAAGCCAACTTTTTCACTCTCCTCTCTCACTTTCAACAAGAGGCTTTTTAGCTCCTCCTCACTTTCTGCCATAAGGGTGGTGTCATCTGCATATCTGAGTTTACTGATATTTCTCCCAGCAATCTTGATTCCAGCTTGTGTTTCTTCCAGTCCAGCGTTTCTCATGATGTACTCTGCATATAAGTTAAATAAGCAGGGTGACAATATACAGCCTTGACGTACTCCTTTTCCTACTTGGAACAGTCTGTTGTTCCATGTCCAGTTCTGACTGCTGCTTCCTGACCTGCATACAGATTTCTCAAGAGGAAGGTCAGGTGGTCTAATATTCCCATCTCTTTCAGAATTTTCCACAGTTTCTTGTGATCCACACAGTCAAAGGCTTTGGCATAGTCAATAAAGCAGAAGTAGATGTTTTTCTGGAACTCTCTTGCTTTTTCCATGATCCAGCGGATGTTGGCAATTTGATCTCTGGTTTCTCTGCCTCTTCTAAAACCAGCTTGAACAGGTTGAAAATTTCATCGGTATAATTGTTCTGCAGTTTGTGGTAGTCTGCTCAGCAGCTCTATGGTGGGGCTAATGGCGACTTTCTCCAACAGAGCTCCTGCCACATGCTGCGTGTGCCAGGTCTGCAGCAGCCAGAGCCCCTGTCTCCAACAGAAGGCCACTGTTGACTGGTGCCTGTGCAGGAGACACTCAAACACTCACAGGCAGGTCTGGCTCAGGCTCTGTGGGGTCTCTGGGTCCTAGTGCTCACAAATTTTGTTTGAGCCCTCTGAGCATCTCTGCAGGGAATGAGATTTGATTCTAAATATGATTTCACCCCTCCTACTGTCTTGCTGAGGCTTCTCCTTTGCTATTGGATGTGGGGTATCTTTTTGTTGGGATCCAACATTCTCCCGTCAATGGCTGTTCAGCAGAGAGCTGCAATTTTGGAGATCTCGCAGGAGAAGATGAGTGTACGACCTTCTACTCCACTGAATCCCTTAGAAGAAATGGAGTAGCCCTCATAGTCAACAAAAAAGTACAAAATGCAGTACTTGGTTGCAATCTCAAAAATGACAGAATGATTTCTCTTCATTTCCAAAGCAAGCCATTCAATATTACAGTAATCCAAGTCTATGCCCAAACCACTAAAGTCGAAGAAGCTGAAATTGAACAGTTCTATGGTGACCTAAAGATCTTCTAGAACTAACACCAAAAAAAGATGTTCTTTTCATCATAGGGGTCTGGAATGCAAAAGCAGGAAGTCAAGAAATACCTGGAGTAACAGGCAAGCCTGGCCTTGGAGTATAAAATGAAGCAAGGCAAAGGCTAACAGAGTTGTGCCAAGAAATTCGACTGGTCATAGCAAAACCCTCTTCCAACAACACAAGAGATGACTCCATACATGGACATCACCAAATGGTCAATACTGAAATCAGACTGATTACATTATTTACAGCCAAAGATGGAGAAGCTCCATACAGTCAGCAAAAACAAGACCAGGAGCTGACTGCACACAGATCTTGAACTCTTTATTGCAAAATTCAGACTTAAATTGAAGAAAGTAGGGAAAACCTCTAGACCATTCAGGTATGACCTAAATCAAATTCCTTATGACTATACATTGGAAGTGAGAAATAGATTTAAGGCATTAGATTTGATAAACAGAGTACCTAAAGAACTATGGACAGAAGTTCATGACACTGTAGAGGAGACAATGATCAAGACCATCCTCAAGAAAAAGAAATGCAAAAAGGAGAAATGGTTGTCAGAGGAGGCGTTACAAATAGCTAAGAAAGGAAGAGAAGCTAAAGGCAAAGGAGAAAAGGAAAGATATACCCATCTGAATGCAGAATTCCAAAGAATAGCAAGGAGAGATAAGAAAGCCTTCCTCAGTGATCAGTGCAAAGAAATGGAGGAAAACAACAGAATGGGAAGGACTAGAGATCTCTTCAAGAAAATAAGAGATACCAAGGGAGCATTTCATGCAAAGATGGGCTCTATAAAGGACAGAAACAGTGTGGACCTAATAGGAGCAGAAGATATCAAGAGGTGGCAAGAATACAAAGAAGAATTATACAAACAAATCTTAATGACCCAGATAGCTATGATGGTGTGATCACTCACCTAGAGCCAGACGTCCTGGAATGTGAAGTCAAGTGGGCCTTAGGAAGCATCACTAAGAACAAAGCTAGTGGATGTGATGGAATTCCATTGAGCTATTTCAAATCCTAAAAGATGATGCTGTGAAAGTGCTGTACTCAATATGCCTGCAAATTTGGGGAACTCAGCAGTGGCCACAGGACTGAATATGGTCCATTTTCATTCCAATTCCAAAGAAAGGCATGCCAAAGAATGCTCAAACTACCACACAATTGCACTCATTTCACACACTAGAAAAGTAATGCTCAAAATTCTCCAAGTGAGGCTTCAACAGTACATGAACCAAGAACTTCCAGATGTTCCAGCTGGATTTAGATAAGGCAGAGGAATCAGAGATCAAATTGCCAACATCCATTGGATCACAGAAAGTTTCAGAAAGAGAGTCCAGAAAAACATCTACTTCTGATTTACACCAAAGCCTTTGACTGTGTGGATCACAACAAACTCTGGAAAATTCTTCAAGAGATGGGAATACCAGACCACATAATCTGCCTCCTGAGAAATCTGTATGCAGGTCAAGAAGCAACAGTTAGAACCAGATATGGAACAACAGACTGGTTCGAAATTGGTAAAGGAGTACGTCAAGGCTGTATATGGTCACCCTGCTTATTTGACTTATATGCAGAGTACATCATACGAAATGCCAGGCTGGATGAAGTACAAGCTATCATACCAATAACCACAGATATGCAGATGCTATCATCCTTACAGCAGAAAGCAAAGAGGAACTAAAGAGCCTCTTGATGAAAGTGAGAGTGAAAAAACTGGCTTAAAACTCAACATTCAAAAAACTAAGATCATGGCATCCAGGCCCATCACTTCATGGCAAATAGATGGGGAAACGATGGAAATAGTGACAGGCTTTATTTCCTTGGGTTCCAAAATCACTATGGATGGTGACTGCAGCCATGAAAGTAAAAGACGCTTGCTCCTTGGAAGAAAAGCTATGACAAACCTAGACAGCATATTAAAAAGCAGAGACATCACTTTGCCAACAAAGGTCCATCTAGTCAAAGCTATAGTTTTTCCAGTAGTCATGTATGGACATGAGAGTTGGATTATAAAGAAAGCTGGAGCCGAAAAATTGATGCTTTTGAACTGTGGTGTTGGAAAAGACTCTTGAGAGTCCCTTAGACTGCAAGGAGATCAAACCAGTCAGTCCTGAATATTCATTGGAAGGTCTCATGCTGAAGCTGAAGCTCCAACACATTGGCCACCTGATGTGAATAACTGTCTCACTGAAAAAGACCCTGATGCTGGGAAAGATTGAAGGCAGGAGAAGGGACAACAGAGGATGAGATGGTTGGATGGCATCACTGACTCAATGGACATGAGTTTGAGCAAATCTGCGAGTTGGTGATGGGCAGCGAAGCCTGGCTTACTGTAGTCCTTGGGGTGCAAAGAGTCGGACACGACTGAGTGACTGAACTGTTTCTTCTTTGCATATCTTCCTTTTCAACCATCTTCCCTTAGCTATTTTCAACTAATTCTTTATTGTCTTTATTCTCTTGGATGCTTTTCATTAAATTTTTATTTTAATTGCCTTTTTCTTGGGTTTCATGTAATGAAGTCATAATTTCTGAATGAATCTTTATTTCACCTAAAATTGTATTTGCAATTATTCTTTGAATTTCTGTATGAAATTTCTGCACTTTTTCACAACCTCAAATGGTTGTTTGAAAATATATAACAAACTTCGGAGTGTATTACAATGCTCTTCGGTTTTATAGTTGATTTGGGGAGTAATTATCTTCACTGAAGTATTCTAATTCTTGTTTTCTGTTTTATTACAGTTTAATTCAATCTGTGAATTTCATGTGGTTTATAAAAGTTAAAGTTCAACTGTGCCCTCTTTTGTCAGTGTAGCCAAGTACAATTTCTTTCTTATACCTATGAGATTAGCAAACGTTCAGTTAGATTAGTTTCCCCTTTCAGAGCAGCAAATTCCTATCAGGCCAAAGTGACCCTAAGTGCTGGCTTACATTTTAAAGTTTCTAACCTTTCATTGGTTCAGTAATTTCTCTCCATTTTATTAGCGTTTTTATATTAAAGAAGTAAATATTAATCTAGTCATTTCCATTGGAAATATTGTCCCTGTTACTTAGCTTCCATTATTGTAGGAAAATATAAAAATTTACCTTGACATAAAACTCTATGCTTAAGTTTAAATAACTATGCTTTATGAGTTTTTGCATAACAAGAACTTCAGAATTCTAATTCTAAAATAGATAGCTAGGTAATACATATAGCCTTGCCATAAATTTATAGCCTTAGATGAGGAAAAAAAAGCATCACCGCCTTCAATAATAATGTCCCCTTTTGAAGCTCTCACAGGACTTATCAGAAGGACCAATGGATTTTTTGAAGAGTCTGGAGATGGAATAAGCAAAATTAACAAATACAAATTCTCCTTTTGGAGAAATCAAATTCTCCATTTCATCTGAATTTAGAATAGTTCAAAACAGGGAAAATCTCCCCCATTTTAATGCCATGATTTTCTTATAGAAAAAAATGCAGACAAGAATAGACATGAAGTCCTGGCATGGGTGGATGGTATCTTGAGTAAAGGGGACACAGGTGATGTATATTTTGAGCAACCTTTTTATTCCATGGCCATACACCCTAGTATACCTGATGACCTGTGGGAGGTATGCTCCATTCCTCTTTGTGGTAGAATTAGAAAGGCAAGGGAGAGGTGGGAAAAGGGGAAGTCAACTTGAGAAACTACAGATAAATTTAGGCAGATCAACTTTAGGAAGGAATAAATACAAGAGTTACAAAAATTGAAATAGACCCCTTGAAGATACCCATAACTTTACTGCTAATAGACATTTTTCTGGGGGGTGGTGGTGATGAAAATGTGCAAAAATTAGACTGTGGTAATCTATTTCTGCTTTATTGACTATGCCAAAGCCTTTGACTGTGTGGATCACACTAAACTGTGGAAAACTCTGAAAGAGATGGGAATACCAGACCACCTGATCTGCCTCTTGAGAAACCTATATGCAGGTCAGGAAGCAACAGTTAGAACTGGACATGAAACAACAGACTGGTTCCAAATAGGAAAAGGAGTATATCAAGGCTGTATATTGTCACCCTGCTTATTTAACTTATATGAGAGTACATCATGAGAAATGCTGGGCTGGAAGAAGCACAAGCTGGAATCAAGATTGCCGGGATAAATATCAGTAAACTCAGATATGCAGATGACACCACCCTTATGGCAGAAAGTGAAGAGGAGCTAAAAAGCCTCTTGATGAAAGTGAAAGAGGAGAGTGAAAAAGTTGGCTTAAAGCTCAACATTCAGAAAACGAAGATCATGGCATCTGGCCCCATCACTTCATGGGAAATAGACGGGGAAACAGTGGAAACAGTGTCAGACTTTATTTTTCTGGGCTCCAAAATCACTGCAGATGGTGACTGGAGGCATGAAATTAAAAGACGCTTACTCCTTGGAAGAAAAGTCATGACCAACCTAGATAGCATATTCAAAAGCAGAGACATTATTTGCCAACAAAGGTCCGCCTAGTCAAGGCTATGGTTTTTCCAGTGGTCGTGTACGGATGTGGAGTTGGACTGTGAAGAAGGCTGAGCGCCGAAGAATTGATGCTTCTGAACTGTGGTGTTGGAGAAGACTCTTGAGAATCCCTTGGACTGCAAGGAGATCCAACCAGTCCATTCTGAAGGAGATCAGTTCTGGGATTTTTTTTTTGGAAGGAATGATGCTAAAGCTGAAACTCCAGTACTTTGGCCACCTCATGTAAAGAGCTGACTCATTAGAAAAGACTCTGATGCTGGGAGGAATTGGGGGCAGGAGGAGAAGGGGATGACAGAGGATGAGATGGCTGGATGGCATCACTGACTTGATGGACATGAGTCTGAGTGAACTCCGGGAGTTGGTGATGGACAGGGAGGCCTGGCGTGCTGCGATTCATGGGGTCGCAAAGAGTTGGACACGACTGAGCGACTGAACTGAACTGAAGTGAATGGCTGTACAATTCAGTGGATAGCCAAAGAAAAACCCCACTGAATACTTCAAATGGGCAAGTTTTATGTTTTGTAAAATAAACCTCCGTAAAGCTGCTTAAGAAAAGAAACATGTCAGATCTATGTATCTATGGAGGAGTCTCCAAGTAATTGAGTCTATTAAAGCCACATAGGAAGATTAAGAAATATATCCAGCTTTAAAGTTTGACTTTATCTTTGTGGTCAAGTCAGTTGCTTTACATCACTGGGTTTCAGCTTTCTCAAATATGAGATAAACACATTATCTAGTCTAGAAGCAGGAACTGAAACACTTTTTTTTTTTCTATTAATACATGGTAGGAGTATTCCAGGTGAAGTGTAGAATACAACAAGGAGAGGACACTAATGGGAATGTGGTTTCAGCTGAAGTCTAGCTTTCTTCTTTCTTCAAGAAAGTCAGTCACTGGCAAGTCTGAGTCCAGCTGGCGGCTGTCAGACACTCAGTGTCCACTGCCCGCCGCTACTGGGGAGGGTGCGCTTGCCAGCAGAGGGGGCCTGGGTTGAACATGCCATCATCCACTACTCACTCCTCTTCCACAGTGTTGCTGTAGGGATGCACAGACAATGAGACTATACAATGACTGTGAACTTCTGCACAGGGCCTGACAGGTAAGGAAGGAGTACTTTATAAATGGTAGCTATTAAAAAAAAACAAAACCAACTTATATGCTAGTTGACTAACAATGCTGTGATAGTTTCAGGTATACAGCAAAGTGATTCCATTATACATGTACCATTCTTCTACTAATTCTTTTTCCATTTTTAGGTTATTACAAAATACTGAGCAGAGTTCCCTGTGTATACAATAGGTCCTTATTGGTTATCCATTTTAAATATGACAGTGTGTGCATGTCAATCCCAAACTATCCTTCTCCCCACCCTTACCCTCTAGCAACCATACGTTTGCTAGTCCTTTAAGTCTATGAGTTTGTTTCTGCTTTGTAAATAAGTTCATTTGTATCACTTTAAGTGCTATCAACAATATTTCTCTTCCTCTCTTACATGACTCAGTATGATAGCTATTTGTTTACAGGACATAAAATATCAAATACACAACGAAATACATTGATTACAAATATTACATAACCCATCTAGTAAGAAATTCTTACTGTACATGTTGCTTCCTCATCAAATGATATGGGTGATTTATTGAGTGTTGTCCATGATGCGGTTGGGAAGGAGTAACTTTCAGTGGGCTCGTCCAACCTGGAAACAAAAATGTATGTGGTTTGGGTACATACATATGAAATATATACAAACAAAATGCAATAGAAATTTATTTTTCTACCAGAACTGTTTTCTACTAGAAAGCTGAACTTAGGTGGTGTTTATTTTTCAATGGGTTATCTAAAAACTTTTCTGAGAACAGAACAGCTCTGGAATTTGTATTTTTGGATGATTGTAATAGTGTACAATTATCTGATACTTATTATTGTAAGAGGTCTCTTGGGTACTATCAGTCTGTATATGTGCATGTAGGCATGCTGGAGATGGTGGTGACACAGAGGAGTTCACTGTGTAGATAATTCAACCTCAGGGTAAGAGACTAGCAAATATAAAAGCTGCCTCCAACAAATATTCACTGCCACATAAATGAAAGATGATGAATATTTAAAGATGGAAAACAGGTTTCCTGGTTTTTAGATGCTCATGAACGAATGGAAAAACAGACATGTCAAGTAGGGAATGCAGTATAATGTGTTAACTCTAATAACAGTTGAGCTCTGAGTGCTGAGGGAGTGCAGAGGAGGGACATCTAATCCAGCCAGATTGCAGGAAGTTAGGAACATCTTTCCGACAAAAAGACCTGACTTCATTTGACAACTGATTACAACTCGGTTAACAACGGAAGTGGCGGAAGTAGAGTCATTCCACACAGAGGAACAGTATATGCGATAGCAGGCTAGACCTGTTGAACAATATCAAAACTCTTATGATAAATTACTGAAGGTTGGGTATAGCTACATGTTGAAATGGCAGCCAGCGAATGGTAGAAGACAAATGAAAGAAGTCAGCCAAATTCAGGACATGAAAGTCTTGGACTTAACCTTCAGAGAGATGGCCATTACAAAGTCCTTAATCAGAGAGACTGATAACTTTGCAAATTACTCTGGTCTGGACAGGAGACTAGCATAGGTGTAGATAATGGTTGTACCAAGAGATCCTTTTCCTACTGCATGGGGGCTTCTAATTTGGTCCTCTACTTTTTAGCTTGGGGCTTCCCTGGGAGATCAGCTGGTAAAGAATCCACCTACAATGCAGGAGACCCTGGTTCAATTCCTCAGTCAGGAAGAGCCCCTGCAGAAGAGATAGGCTACCCACTCCAGTATTTTTGGCCTTCCTTGGTGGCTCAACTGGTAAAGAATCTACCTGCAATGCAGGAGACCTGCATTCAATTCCTGGGTTGGGAAGATCCCCTGGAGAAGAGAACGATTACCCACATTAGTATTCTGGCCTGGAGAATTCCAAGGATTCTACAGTGCACGGGGTTGCAAGGAGAAATGACCGAACAACTTTCACTTTCAACTTTTCAACTGTTTACCTTTGCCCCATAAATTAATCTAACTTAGCAGACGATGAAACTAAAATGTTAAAATGTGGGGCTAGATGGACAGTGCATAGATGTTTAAACATAGTTAGAGGGGTTTGGGATAACATAGGCGTACCATGCTTACCATGGATACCAATCTGGTGGAGCTCTGTAAGAGAGGGCTGCAATTTTTAGGGCTTAATGACATATATACTTCCTGGCTAAGATGCCAGTGTGACCTCATGAATTATTTGACCCCCTCTGAGTCTTATTTTCCTCACCTTTAATGACAGCTGTCACAGTTGTAAAAACTACAACTGTATTGAAAGGAGCTGGCAAATTGGCATGAAGTTCAGATCTTTATTTACAACTTATTAATTATCAATTAGGAACTATAACATTATTAGTACCTATAGAAGTAATATCATTTTCATAATGATGATGATGATTCAGTCAGTATTTAACCAAGGAACTCAGGACAGAATCTGAAAAGAGAAGTGGCAATGGAGGGCTGGAGAATTGGGACCTTGTGGATCCTGAAGGGAAGTCAAAGAGTAGCATGTGAGAAGGCCTTTAACAGCACTGCTGACTGTGAAGATGGAGCCAGCCATGTGAGAGAGCTCCAGGAGCACAGTGTGTCCCCTGGATGCAAAGAGCAAGGAAATGGGTGCCTCAGATGTCAGGGACTGAATTCTGCACAACTGGAATAAACCCCAAAGCAGATTTCCCCCAGACTCTCTAGATATAAACAAAGAGTACATACACCTTGATTGTGGCATCGTTGGATCTCAAACAAAGAACAGAGTGGCTTGTGACCTACAAACTTGTGAGTAATAAATGTGTTTCATTTAAAGCTGCTAAGTCTGTGGCAGTTTGTTACAGTGGCAAGAGAAATTAATACAGAGGCAGAGACAAGAGACCAAGAGGCAATGCTGATTTCCACAATCATTTCAGTTTTGAGAATGATAATTCTGTGACTTAGTGGGCCAAAGAAAATCCTCCAGAAGATTCTCATGCCAACAGCAGACAGGTGGCACTTTTTGGTATCCTCTGATTTGAAGCCATTTTTACCAGACGCTTAGAAAAAAACAAAAGAAAATAGAAAAATAAGAAAACTAAAATTCTGATTTTAAGCCAGAGTAGAAGTAAACAGTGGAGAAGGAAATGGCAACCCACTCCAGTATTCTTGCCTGGAGAATCCCAGGGACGGGGGAGCCTGGTGGGCTGCTGTTTATGGGATCGCACAGAGTCAGACACGACTGAAGCGACTTAGCAGCAGCAGCAGCAGAAGTAAACAGGGCAATGAATTATGGCTACACTGTATTAATACCTCAGGGGCATCACACTTGCATCTAAGTATGATGATGCCCTTTCTCTTACCGTTTCAGGATCTACTGCTGCACAAGCGCCTCCAAACCTGGCCATGCAAACAGCCACTCATCGTCTCCTGGATTCTGAAGCTCTCTCTGTGATACGGCGTAGCTCCAACAGCTGGGAAGGCCCAAAACGGCCTCACCCATGCGGCTGGCAGCTTGGTGTTGACTATCAGCTATGAGCTAGGCTGGGCCTGAAGACCAGTGCCTGTTATTTTTTTCCTATGGATCTAGATTGGGTCTCTCACAAATAGTGACTGAAACTTCAGGGGAAGAATCCCAAAAGGACCAATCTCAAGTTTAAGTACTTACCAAGCTTCCACTTACATTACACTTGCTAGTATCTTATTGGTGAAAGCCACTCACGTGTCCAAGTCCAGAGTCAAGGTGAGAAGGAAACAGACCTCATTTCACAGTAAGAGAGGCAGCAAGCACACATCAGAAGGGGGTGAGTTGCCAAAAGCACTTTTGGGAACAGCTATTACACTCTCCTTCAAAACCCACAGTCTCACTTCACCACTTTCATGCTACCAAATACATATCTAAGTCTTTTGTCAAGGAAAGCACTACAGTATTTCCTCATTTATTAGATATTTAACATGTTCAAAATTGTGATTTTTTTTACATTGAATGGGTTTTCTGTGTAACCCAAAATTATATGAGTCTAGAAGAGCCTATCATGAAAACTATTCTCCTATAGGCTTTATTTTTATTATATAAAGTATTTCTATAATATGCTGCCTTTCAGGAAACCAAAACATTACAAGAAAGATTTGAGGGCTATTCTATGTATTTTTAAAATTCATGTGTTATCTCTCCTCTAATGGTTACAACTAGGTCTTTAAAATACATATATATCACGGCACTGTTTATAATAGCCAGGACATGGAAGCAACCTAGATGTCCATCAGCAGATGAATGGATAAGAAAGCTGTGGTACATATACACAATGGAGTATTACTCAGCTATTAAAAAGAATACATTTGAATCAGTTCTAATGAGGTGGATGATGCTGGAGCTGATTATACAGAGTGAAGTAAGCCAGAAAGAAAAACACCAATACAGTATACTTACACATATATATATGGAATTTAGAATGATGGTAATGATAAACCTGTACGCAAGACAGCAAAAGAGACACAGATGTATAGAACGGCCTTTTGGACTCTGTGGGAGAGGGAGAGGGTGGGAGGAGTTGGCAGAGTGGCAATGTAACATGTATGATATCATAAGTGAAACGAATCGCCAGTCTAGGTTTGATGCAGGATGCAGGATGCTTGGGACTGATGCACGGGGATAATCCAGAGAGAGGGTGTGGGGCGGGAGGGGGGAGGTGGNACACCAATACAGCATACTTACACATATATATGGAATTTAGAATGATGGTAATGATAACCCTGTATGCGAGACAGCAAAAAAGACTAACTTACTTTCTGTCTCCGTAGATTTGCCTGTGATTGACATTTCACATAAGTGGAGTCACACAATATGTGACTTTTTCTGTCTGACTTCTGTCACATAGCACAATATTTTCAAGGTCCATCCATGGTCATAGCATGAATCAGTTCTTCATTCCTTTTTTTGAATGAATAATGTTTCATTGTATGAGCATATCATGTTTCATTTATCTGTTCTTCAGTTAACGTTTTAGCTATTTTCCTTCCTTGGTTATTATGAGTAATACTGCAGTTGACCATTCAGTGTGGATGTTTTGGTATGGACATACGTTCTCAATTCTTTTGAGCATATACCTATGAATGAAATTGCTGGGTCACATGGCAGCTCCTAAATTTAACTTTCCAAGCAATGGCAGACTTTTTCCAAGCAGCCATACCCCTACTCAGTACTCTTGCCTGGAAAATCCTATGGACGGAGGAGCCTGGTAGGCTGCAGTCCATGGGGTCGCTAAGAGTCAGACATGACTGAGCAACTTCACTTTCTCTTTTCACCTTCATGCATTGGAGAAGGAAATGGCAACCCACTCCAGTGTTCTTGCCTGGAGAATCCCACAGATGGGGGAGCCTAGTGGGCTGACGTCTATGGGGTCGCACAGAGTCGAACACGACTGAAGCGACTTAGCAGCAGCAGCAGCATACCACTTTACATGCAACTTATGAGGGTTCCAATTTTTCCATATACTCTCCAACATTTATTTTCTATCTTTTATCATAGCCATACTAGTGAGTGTGAAGTGGTATCTTAATGTGATATGCATTTGCCTGATGGCCAGTGGTGTTGAGAATCTTCTTATGTGCCGATTGGCCATACACACACACTCCAATGTATATGACATATATATTCCAATATGTTGTTGTTCTTGTTCAGTTGCTAAGTTGTGTCCAACTCTTTGTGACCCCATGCGCTGCAGCATGCCAGGCTCTTCTGTCCTCTACTCTCTGGAGTTTGCTCAAATTCATTCCCATTGATATGGTGAATATGAGGGTTCCAATTTTTCCATATACTCTCCAACATTTATTTTCTATCTTTTATCATAGCCATACTAGTGAGTGTGAAGTGGTATCTTAATGTGATATGCATTTGCCTGATGGCCAGTGGTGTTGAGAATCTTCTTATGTGCCGATTGGCCATACACACACACTCCAATGTATATGACATATATATTCCAATATGTTGTTGTTCTTGTTCAGTTGCTAAGTTGTGTCCAACTCTTTGTGACCCCATGCGCTGCAGCATGCCAGGCTCTTCTGTCCTCTACTCTCTGGAGTTTGCTCAAATTCATTCCCATTGATATGGTGATGCTACCTAACTGCCTCATTCTCTACCACCCACTTTTCCTTTGGCCTACTATCTTTCCCAGCATCAGGTCTTTTCCAGTGAGTAGACTCTTCACATGAGGTGTCTAAAGTATTGGAGCTTCAGATTCAGCATCAGTCCTTCCAATGAGTATTCAGGGTTGATTTCCTTTAGGATTGACTGGTTTGATCTCCTTGCAGTCCAGAGGACTCTCAAGAGTCTTCTTCAGCACCACAATTCAGAAGCATCAATTCCTCAGCACTCAGCCTTCCTTATGGTCCCAACTCTCACATCCATATATGACTACTGGAAAAACCATAGCTTTGACTATGGTTTTTAATAAGCTGTCTAGGTTTGTCATAGCTTTTCTTCCAAGGAGCAAGTATCATTTACTTTCATGGCTGTGGTCACAGTCTGCAGTGATTTTGGACCCCAAGAAAATAAATCTGTCAGTGCTTCCACTTTATCCCCTTCCATTAGGTGATGGGACCACATGCCATGATCTTAGTTTTTTAAATGCTAAGTTTCAAGCCATCTTTTTCACTCTCCTTTTTCACCCTCATCAAGAGGTTGTTTAGTTCTTCTTCACTTTCTCCAATTAGAGTGGTATCATCTTCATATCTGGGTTGTTGGTATTTCCCCTGGCAATCTTGATTCCAGCTTGTGATTTATCCAACTCAGCATTTCTCTTGATGTACTCTGCATATAAGTTAAATAAACACGGTGACAATATACAGTCTTGATGTCAGTTCAGTTCAGTCTCTCAGTCGTGTCCGACTCTTTGCGACACCATGAATTGCAGCACACCAGGCCTCCCTGTCCATCACCATCTCCCAGAGTTCACTCAGACTCACGTTCATCGAGTCCGTGATGCCATCCAGCCATCTCATCCTCTGTCATCCCCTTCTCCTCCTGCCCCCAATCCTTCCCAGCATCAGAGTCTTTTCCAGTGAGTCAACTCTTCGCATGAGGTGGCCAAAGTACTGGAGTTTCAGCTTTAGCTTCATTCCTTCCAAGAAATCCCAGGGCTGATCTCCTTCAGAATGGACTGGTTGCATCTCCTTGCAGTCCAAGGGACTCTCAAGAGTCTTCTCCAACACCACACTTCAAAGCATCAATTCTTCGGCGCTCAGCTTTCTTCACAGTCCAACTCACATCCATACATGACTACTAGAAAAACCATAGCCTTGACTAGATGAACCTTAGTCAGCAAAGTAATGTCTCTGCTTTTGAATATGCTATCTAGATTGGTCATAACTTTTCTTCAAGGAGTAAGCGTCTTTTAATTTCATGGCTGCAATCACTATCTGCAGTGATTTTGGAGCCCACAAAAATAAAGTCTGACACTGTTTCCACTGTTTCTTCATCTATTTCCCATGAAGTGATGGGACCGGATGCCATGATCTTTGTTTTCTGAATGTTGAGCTTTAAGCCAACTTTTTCACTCTCCTCTTTCACTTTCATCAAGAGGCTTTTNGCACGGGGATAATCCAGAGAGAAGGTGTGGGGCAGAGGGGGGAGGTGGGGGTCGGGATTGGGAGTTCATGTACACTCGTGGCTAATTCATGTCAATGTATAGCAAAACGAATACAGTATTGTAAAGCAAAACAAACTGAAAAATAAAATCAATTAAAAAAATAAAATAAAATACATATATATATATATACACACACACACAATACCCTTTTAAGTTATTTTCCGTAAATTTTCTCTCTCAATATAGCAAAAGATAGGTGAATTTCAAATATAGCAAAAGGTAGGTGAATTTCAAAGAACCAAATTTTAGTTTATTATTATTATTATTTTTTACTATTTTTCTATTCTCTATTTTATTTCTATAAACCAAACATTTGACCTTCAAAATATGTGATGCAAATATTGACAGACTTGAAGGGAGAAACAGCTGTACAATAATAATTGAAGACTTTAGAGCTCTACTTTCAAAACGAATAGAATAGCCAAACAAAGATCAGTAAGGAAATAAAGGACTTGAACAATAATTTGATCCAACAGACATATACAGAACACTCTAACCAACAGAACACCCAGGCAGAATACACATTTTGCTCAGGTGTATGTGGAACATTCTCTGGTCTATACTGTAGGTGACAGAGCAAGCTTGGTAAATTTAAAAGGACCAAAAGCATGCAAACTATATTTTCTGATCATTTATTTCATTTATAAAATTTTGATATATGAAAATTAAACACCACACCCCTAAAAAACCAATGGGTCAAAGAAGAAATAACATGGAAAATTAAAAATTACCTTGAGACATATATGAAATACAACGGAAGTTATGGGATTCAACAAAAGTAATGCTAAGAGGAAAACTTATAGGTATATAAAGGTTTATATTAAAAAAGAAACAGATCTCAAATTAACTACTTCAACTTACACCTTAAGAAAACTATCAAAAGAAGAAACTAAACCCAAAGCCAGATGAAAACAAAATAATAAAGATTAAGTCAGAGATAGAACAGAGAATAGAAAAATAACAGGGAAAATCAATGGAAGCAAGAGCTGGTTCTTGAAAAAAAATCAACAAAATTGATAAGCATTTAGCTGGGCTGACTCAGAGAAAAAGAAAGAAGACTTATATAACTAAAATTACAAATGAAAGAGGGGACATGACAGCTGATGTTTGTCAGGGGAGGTCATTGAGAGGCTGTGACCACCCACTGGCCCATGAGCTGCACTCAGGCAATCCAAGGCTCCTAGTCCCCTCCTGTCCATAGAATGTATGCTCTGCCCATTGTTCGCACAGCTGGAGCTGTTTCAAGGATACAGCGCAGAGACTAGTGTATGGTTGTTGAGGCCACAGTGTACATGATTGAGCCCTGTCAAGTCTTCTATGTAGGCTTTAAGATTCTGGCAGGCAGGTGTGGAGATCTACTCATCTTGAGGCACCTATGAGAAGCACCATAAATAATTTCTCTGCTCATTTAACCTGTCACCCACCCATCTGGGCTGTCTGCCTCTTCCTCTTTGCTCTTGAGTACAGGTTCAGTTCTGTATTTCACCTGAGGAACTCCCGAGATTTTGAACCAACAATTTTATAGAAACAAAAAGGATTATAAGAAAGTACTATCAAAAGCTGTATATCAAATAACTTTATAATATGCATGAAACAGACAAATTCCTAAAAACACGTGACCTACCAAGACTGAATCATAAACAAAAAATATAAACAGATCTGTACTGTATAATTTTCTCATACGAGGTACGTAAAGTAGTCAAATTCAGAGACAGCAAGTAAACTGATTGCTAGCAGGTGAGAATGGGGACAGTAAGGAGTTGTGTTCAATGGACATAGATTTCAGTTCTGCAAGATGAAAAGTTATGAAGATCAACAGTTGTGATGGCTGTACAATAATACATTTAATACTGATAAACTACACACTTAAAAACAGTTAAGATGGTGATTATCGAGGCAAGGCTTGCGTACACCCAAACTCATGGTGCAACTCTTACTAATGATATGATGATATTTGGAGGTGGGGCCTTTGGGAAGTAATTAGGTTTGGATAAGGCCATGAAGGTGTGGCTCCCATGACAGGATGGAACCAGGTACGAAAAAACAACTGAACAAAGTTAGACGTCTAGATAAGGTTAAAATAGGATAAAAAATCAGCAATATAACCTTTCAGGATCTTGTTTTGATATCTAAGAAAGCCCACTGGAATGTGATATAATTAATTCTGATAAGATATCCTTGTTTATCGGAATGTATGAGAAATTGTGTATATTAGGTTGGCTAAAATCTGAAAGTACTTATTATTTATAATTAGTGATTATTTCCAGAATCCACAACATCATTGAAAGCATAGGACAAATTATATTGAATGCAATCCCTAAACTTTGATTGCTCTTTGAACTGTTAGAAGCTAGTAACAGCTACTATTGTTCCATGAATTTTGCTAAGTCCTTTGCCTATCTTAGTTAATTCAATTCACACAATTTTAGAAGAAAATTTACATACAAAGGAACTGAAAATTCTGAACTTTGCTTAACTTTCTAACATCTAACAAATGTTATTGTTTCATTCCTGTCAGATATTTTTACATGAATAACATTAAATAGCCCTTGCAATTATTTTATAAAGTATAACTAGTATATCTATTTTATAAATAAAGATACACAGGCACAGAGATGAGCAATGCTCCTGGGTCATAGCGCAAGTAAGCTTTCTGCCAGAATTTGAGTGCAGATAGTTGGAAGGGGAGCCTGGTAGGCTACCGTCTATGGGGTCGCACAGAGTTGGACATGACTGAAGTGACTTAGTAGCAGCAGCAGCAACAGCAGTCTGACTCTAGAGCCTATCTTCTGAATTCTATTGTATTGATCTAAGCAGTGACATAGAGACTAGATGAGCTCTACGCTTGGTTCTCAGCGCACGTCTGTTAACCCTATGTCAGTCATAGGTTAGCCTTAACAAATTATTTCTTCAACCTCTGATGTACTGGAATGTTTTTGACAGTTCATTCTTTGAAAAAGTCACCTCTCCAAAAATCAACAATAATGTTCTTAAAAATTACACTAGGCTGTGATTTTCTGCTTACAAGCAAAGTGACATACTTGTCTAAAATAGAACAATGAAAAATAATTTTGATTCCTTTAAAGAAGTGTCCTTGACAATGACTATTTTAATTATACATTGAAACATTAGCAAAAGACTGAACTCAAGCTCCTTTCTTGACAGAGAATTGGGCCACTAGTACAGAATCAGTGAAAATGTACTATGGCTGTGAGATTGACATGAACTCATCAGTGGTTGCTTCAGTGTGAAGTGCATTTACTTCTTGTAATATTTTATTACCCTAGATGGTATTTCCAATGAATTATAAAAAATAATTGACCTCCCTGGTGGTTTAGTGGTAAAGAATTGTGGGTTCAGTTTCTGGTTGGGAAGATCTCTGGAGAAGGTAATGGCAACCCATGCTAGTATTCTTGCCTGGGATATCCTATGGACTAAGGGACCTGGTGGGCTTTAGTCCATGAGGTTGTAGAGTCAAACATGACCAAGTGACTGAACAACAAAAATAATTCTTTCTTTAAAAAGGTACTGAACTTTGTATGCATTATTTACATGAAAATTCCAAATTAAGGAATGTCCTCAAGCCCACCTGCTGAGGCCACAACTGTAGTGCACATTAGAAGTGTAATTATTACCCTGCACTTCTCCTCACTAAAGGTCTCTTATCTCATTTAAAAGTTGGCATCCAGAGGGAGTAGCTTGGGACCACTACCTTGTGGGGCTTTGCACTGCTACTACCTTTTGCCTTTACCTTTATTTCCTTCCCGGTCCCAAGTGCCAATGGCTTCTCTTCATGGAGGAGTGGCAGGAATCGTTGAGTTCCCACTGCTCTGAAAAATGGTGATGTCACAGTTTCTCCACACAGCCAGCCTCCCTAGGCCTCTGGTCTGTGGTTGGGTGCTCCAGAGGAGCAGGGAAGTGGGCGCAGCCCCAGAAGGCTAGTGCAGGCTCAGCATCTCTTGCTACAGCACCTGGCCTTTTCCTTTCCCAGACGCTTAAACGTGTTAATCTCTTTTCACTCCCTGCCTGTCAGACACATTCCATACAGGAACACTGCCCATGGTTTTTGTCTGAAAGTGTTTCTCAGCACTTCTGGACCAGGCTTGTGACACTCTCTGGGGGTCTTACAGAGAACCCATAAGGTGCAGCTGTCAGTAACTGTCATCAATTCTGCCTCCAGGGCTGTCATCAAGTAATTTATGCAGGGGTTGCCTCTCTTCAGCTCTGGTTCTTTTACCAGACCCTCAAATTTACTTTCAACTACTTTCTCACTGCATTTCAGCCTGTGTAAACTTTTTGATAATCATCAGCAAATTTATTTTTTCCAAGGGAGACAGATAAGGTGGCATGATATGCAATTATCAGAGTTAAATATATTCCTTTGTGGCAAAATTAGGTTATCTGTATGTTTAGAATAAGTTATCTGATATACACGTCATGTTTTGTCATTTACACCAATGAATGCACTTTTTGAAAAGCACTTTTTTTACAAGCAGGTTTATAAAAAGCTTATCATTCTTCCTACATTTTCCTTACAGTCTGTAATTTAAAAATAAGAATTCCTTATTTGGTTCTTTACAATTTTATGTCAAATGAACTGCTAAGTACTGAATGAATCTTAGATCCATGCTCTTCTGTCATCTGAAAGTTTTAAAAATTACAAAGCCCAATCACTTCATTTACCTCCAAGTCTTGCTCTGATGGAAATGTCTGGTACTGCCCTGGAATTCCATCTTCTGTCCTGTTTCAGTTCTTCCAATAAAATTGTTTTCCTTTTTAATGTCGTTTGAAATCCTGTCTCTGGCCTGGGAACTCGATGTTGAGGTTTCACATCGCTGAAATCTACTAGGCTTGGTATGGTCCTGCCAACACCAGGCTTTAGGTCAGCATCACCACCAGGACTCAAAAACCCTGAACATGCGTCATGTAAGGGTACATCATCCCGAAGTGGAAATAATGGATAATCTGGCCCATACGGCGGGGGATATGGATAGTGTAAATGACAGTCCGGTAGGACTGAAGGGGGATAAGGGTGAAATTTAAGAAAAGTAGGGTTGCATTTCTTCTCCATTCTTCCATAGTCATGTCTGTCCTCAACCCCTTTCACAAAAGGCATGTTCAGTTTTCTTAAGAGAGCACAGTAGTGGGGGTAATCTATGTTCTCAACAGCCTTTGTTCTTGAAAGGAAGGATCCTTCAGAGATACTTATCTTTCCAGGTATGAGCTGTGAATATGTATCCATGGCCTTTCACTTTAAAATTGTGGATTGACAGTATATTAATTGTTTCTGATGGCTTCTTTCTCTTTAAAAAACTATTATATTTTTACACTGAGGACTGGTTAAACTAATAGAGTTATTGATTTGGCTTTCTCAATGCCAATAGAGTAGGTTTTTTTTTTTAAGGCAAATATTTTTTCTCCACTTAAGGAGTAAGGGACCAGCACAGAAAAAACAAAAACCAGAGCCCATGTTGCTTGGCAACAGTTAGAACTCTAACCCACTGTATCACTATATACAGCATAATTTAATTCTTAGGTAACACTGTATCACTATATACATTATAATGTAATTCTTAGGGAAAACAATTAAACAGACATGTTAGTAAAACCTCCATGATAGTTTCTTCAGCACTGCTCAGGAAAACTGTGCTCATTTATTTTTCAGTTCTTCCATAAGTTGATACTTTATGACAAATGATATTCAGTAAAGGGTATAAATAAAGCAGTTAATGAAGAGGCAATATATTTTTTAAAGTATTCTCTCATATATTTTGAGTATTTTACCTCATAGATATAATAAACAACATGCTACCTATACAAATGTAAATTAAAAAGAAGTGCAAAAAATGAACATATATTACACTACAGTTAAATCAATATATCTAAATTTTAAAGAAAATTTAAATTTATAATCAAAGCATCGGTTTATCTTTTACATGTCCTACATTAGCCTTACTTACCTTTCTTCTACCTTGATGGACAGAGTAAGAGCAATGGGGTTCTTAAACTCATTTCAAGAAAACTACAGTAAGCACCAGCTATGAGCTCAATGCAAGAAAAAAAAAAAAGACATCAATACACTGTTCATTTAATAGCTCATTTCAACTAGATAACTTGGTCTTGCAAGAAAACAGCTATCAAAGGAATTCCAGACAGTAGAATTTGGGCATGAAACTCACACTATCCTTACTGGAATAAAAAATGCAAATACAAATGACAGACCTACCTTCTGATTTTCAGCAATCAGCTTTCATCTTTAGAATCACACCACATATTAACTAAGATTTCCAATATTACTTCATATTCTCAGGTTGAATATTAGGAATTTACATAGCAGACTAAGGCAGGAGGGACTGGTGAATTGAAGCAAATTCTTGAAGACAGAAAATAGAGATTTCAGGATTTTGCATGGTGTGATAGTCTTCTCTGCTGCTGCTGCTAAGTCACTTCAGTCGTGTCCGACTCTGTGCGACCCCATAGACGGCAGCCCACCAGGCTCCCCTGTCCCTGGGATTCTCCAGGCAAGAACACTGGAGTGGGTTGCCATTTCCTCCTTCAATGCATGAAAGTGAAAAGTGAAAGGGAAGTCACTCAGTCGTGTCCGACTCTTCGCGACCCCATATACTGCAGCCCACCAGGCTCCTCCATCCATGGGATTCTCCAGGCAAGGGTACAGGAGTTGGGTGCCATTGCCTTCTCCCTCTCAGTTCAGTTCAGTTCAGTCCAGTCGTGCAGTCGTGTCCGACTCTTTGCGACCCCATGAATCGCAGCACGCCAGGCCTCCCTGTCCATCACCAACTCCCGGAGTTCACTCAGACTCACGCCCATTGAGTCTGTGATGCCATCCAGCCATCTCATCCTCGGTCGTCCCTTTCTCCTCCTGCCCCCAATCCCTCCCAGCATCAGGGTCTTTTCCAATGAGTCAACTCTTCGCATAAGGTGCCCAAAGTACTGGAGCTTCAGTTTTAGCATCATTCCTTCCAAAGAAATCCCAGGGTTGATCTCCTTCAGAATGGACTGGTTGGATCTCCTTGCAGTCCAAGGGACTCTCAAGAGTCTTCTCCAACACCACAGTTCAAAAGCATCAATTCTTCTGCGCTCAGCCTTCTTCACAGTCCAACTCTCACATCCATACATGACCACAGGAAAAACCATAGCCTTGACTAGACGGACCTTAGTCGGCAAAGTAATGTCTCTGCTTTTGAATATACTATCTAGGTTGGTCATAACTTTTCTTCCAAGGAGTAAGCGCCTTTTAATTTCATGGCTGCAGTCACCATCTGCAGTGATTTTGGAGCCCAAAAAAACAAAGTCTGACACTGTTTCTACTGTTTCCCCATCTATTTCCCATGAAGTGATGGGGCCAGATGCCATGATCTTCGTTTTCTGAATGTTGAGCTTTAAGCCAACTTTTCCACTCTCCTCTTTCACTTTCAACAAGAGGCTTTTTAGCTCCTCCTCACTTTCTGCCATAAGGGTGGTGTCATCTGCATATCTGAGATTATTGATATTTCTCCCAGCAATCTTGATT
>SJXQ01011013.1:216357-235378 GCA_006408695.1 Aepyceros melampus | reverse complement strand
GTGATGCCATCCAGCCATCTCATCCTCGGTCGTCCCTTTCTCCTCCTGCCCCCAATCCCTCCCAGCATCAGGGTCTTTTCCAATGAGTCAACTCTTCGCATAAGGTGCCCAAAGTACTGGAGCTTCAGTTTTAGCATCATTCCTTCCAAAGAAATCCCAGGGTTGATCTCCTTCAGAATGGACTGGTTGGATCTCCTTGCAGTCCAAGGGACTCTCAAGAGTCTTCTCCAACACCACAGTTCAAAAGCATCAATTCTTCTGCGCTCAGCCTTCTTCACAGTCCAACTCTCACATCCATACATGACCACAGGAAAAACCATAGCCTTGACTAGACGGACCTTAGTCGGCAAAGTAATGTCTCTGCTTTTGAATATACTATCTAGGTTGGTCATAACTTTTCTTCCAAGGAGTAAGCGCCTTTTAATTTCATGGCTGCAGTCACCATCTGCATTGATTTTGGAGCCCAAAAAAACAAAGTCTGACACTGTTTCTACTGTTTCCCCATCTATTTCCCATGAAGTGATGGGGCCAGATGCCATGATCTTCGTTTTCTGAATGTTGAGCTTTAAGCCAACTTTTCCACTCTCCTCTTTCACTTTCAACAAGAGGCTTTTTAGCTCCTCCTCACTTTCTGCCATAAGGGTGGTGTCATCTGCATATATTAGAGGTCCACAGTTCAAGGTCATTTGCTAAAAATCATGTTGTGCAGGTTGACTTGTTTATGCTGCTGCTGCTGCTAAGTTGCTTCAGTCGTGTCTGACTCTGTGCGACCCCATAGATGGCAGCCCACCAGGCTTCCTTGTCCCTGGGATTCTCCAGGCAAGAACACTGGAGTGGGTTGCCATTTCCTTCTCCAATGCAGAAAAGTGAAAAGTGAAAGTGAAGTCGCTCAGTGGTGTCCAACTCTTAGGGACCCCATGGACTGCAGCCTACCAGGCTCCTCCGTCCATGGATTTTCCAGGCAAGAGTACTGGAGTGGGGTGCCATTGCCTTCTCTGTGACTTGTTTATAAAAATTAAAAAAAAGTTTTAGCAGAATACATACCCAAACACAGTGATTTATTGAGTACTATTCACTGAAATTTGTTTTCTAGGTATGCTCAAACAAGTGCAAGACCTTGACCAAAATGCTGGTTGGATCTAAATCATCCAGGTCTCTGTTTACTAAGACATGCCTAGACAGGTAAAATTCAATTTAGGAGTTTATACAGATTAGCAAGCATTTCTAAAGAAGTGAATCTACTCAGTGGAATAAACTCTGCTGCATACATTTTACCTATTAACACCTGCATAAGTATATCCAGAAAATCCTTGGAATATGCAGAAATTTCAATTCCCTTTGCTAATAAGAACCAAGGACTTCTTCAGAAGTAGTCCTTAAGAAATGTCTCCATCGTGGTCCTGGTCCTGGTCTCAAATGAACTCTTCACTCCTTTTTACTAGATGTTTCCTTTTCAAAAAAAGTGTATGACTACTGGAATGCTTACATTATACCAGGAACTAGCCCAGCAGTTGAAGTTAAAATATTTGCAAAACAGACACAATTCTAGCTGTTTAGATACAGTATGTAAAGCAGTTCAGCTGAAAGACAGCAAGGAGTCTACCTGTGGTGCAACCAAGATACATCTGAAGGTATCACTACTGGAGTCGCTCTACCAAAGAAGAGTGGAGGTTAGGCTGTCAGTTTGAGATTCCTCCTGCACAATGGACACCCAGAGATGGCTTTCAGGCCATTCTAGTTCACTCATACCTTCCTTTTATACATGGTTATTAGGCATTATGTCTTCAGTTGCTTAAACTCCATTCATCCAAGTATTTGAGTTAATTGCGTATTTGCTTCTATTGTAACTCTGCTCATGTTAAGTAAATCCTTTCTGCTGCAGAAATGGAGAAGACTCTAACTTGTTCTGGCTATAAACGAACACCCACTTAGGGGCAACAGGGATTTTATGCGTCTTTCTAAACTCAGGTGATAACGTTGCATGTGGTCAGTTCCATATAAGGTTGTTTCCCCGTTCTTCCCACCCAGGCTCTTCCGGGGGCTCAGGGTCCACTTACACTCGCGCCCGCTGTGTGGGGCCAGTACATCTGAGGGTAGCAGCAGCCAAGGTCGGGAGAAGCAGGCAGCCCTCTGGGGCTGCACCAGCACTCGCTTCCCTGGCCCTCACTCCGCAGGCCGAGTTTGGCCTCGACACTCAGATTCGGCCAGGCAGTCTCTAGGCCTACGGACGCCCGCGAACTGCGGGGCCCACGGCTCTTCCTTGGCTCCAGAATCTTCCATAGGTCGCCTATGCAATTCAGATTCCCTGAGCTGCTGCGCCGTCCCGAAGACGGACAACATCTACAGCCTGCATGGGCGTCTGGCCGACGAGGCCCAGGGCCCAACCTGCCTGCCAAGCCCCGCCCCCTGCCGGAAACGACCGCCCTCTCTCCGGCCACCCTTCCGGCCCGCGTTCCTTCAGCTTCCGTCGGGCGGGTGCGCGCGCGCCGCCTAACGGCCTTCTGCGCCGACGGTCGGCAGGCGGCGGCGGCGTGTGAATGGCGGCCTCGGCCCCGGGCCGGGCGCGGCGGGGCTGGCGGCGGGCCCGGGCCGCGGGCTCCCCGCTCTCCCGGGCCGCGGTGGTCCTGGTGGTCTCCGCGCTGGTGCTCTGGGCGCCCCCGTCAGGTGAGGCGGCGGCGGGCGGCGCGGGCCGCGGCGCCCGGAGATTTCTGTGTATCTCACGTGCGCCCTCTGACGGGAAAGCCTGTCCCACAGGTCCCGCCCATATGTTTAATAAGGTGTAAGTGCTCAGGAGCCGAGGACTTGTCACCTTTATGTGTAGGTGGGCAAGGTTATTGAAACGCCCACCGCTCAAGGCTTGAAGTCAGATGGGCTGTTAATAACCCCCTAATCAGCCCACGGGTCCTTTGCCAGCTTTCCACGACGTTCTGGGCTCTGCGTTTAAGTATATTTCAAAACCAGCAGCAGCCTGCGGCTTTGTCACTTCCCGTGAACCTGGAGCTCCATCTGTTGGTTTTAGCTATCAAGTACAAAGCCTGGGATTTTAAAGTGTTGATATTTTGCTGTCGCCATTTGTTTCCTGCTTTGTATCCAGAAATCCGAGATACTACTTCACGTTTTCAAAATACAGCTACTGAAGGGAGAGCTTAATTAAACGGTCATCATTTAACCAGAAAGGTTTTGGCTGTGTTATTTTGCGTTCAAGTTTTAGACTTTTTAGAAATACTTAATAACGTTTCAACCAGAATTGAATCATAGAAAGGATAAAAGAGGTGTGTTTAAAGTTGTGGAGATAAGGGGCGATGAAAAAAGCATCCCACCGAGAATTTGAGTGAGGAAGGGCTGCATACGTAGGCAGGGATAGGAGGACAATGGAAAGAAATGGAGTGAGTAGATGTTACAAAATAGGCCAAAGTCTTGGCATTAGGTGTCCAAAGGTCATCGTAGTATAAGTAGACAATAGCCAATAGCCTTTAGTTACTTCTGTAGAAGGATACTTCCTGACCATGGCCCATGATCTTCTATTAATACTAGATACGACTGTGTTTGTTTGTGTGTCTTTTGATCCAAGAACAAGATCAGGCTTGAGGGTATAAGACATAGAATAAGAAGGCTGTATCTTAATATGTAAGGTATGAATAATGAAGGCAACGTTTATGTAGCACTTTATAGTTTGTACAATAGTCCATTTAGTTCCTACAATAAATCTAGAATTTAATCTCACTTTACAGACGAGAAAACTGAAGCTCCTGGAGTTTTAAGTGAGTTTCCAAACACTCATTAGTGGAAACGGATTTAAATCCGGGTCATCTGACTTTGAATACCATATTCTTCTTTGTGCTATACCCACTCTCTGTTAACAACAAAGAGGACTTACTTAGGTCCAAGTTATATTTCATTTTTTTGTTGTTCTCCCACTTGTTCTGTGCACACACCTGTGTCCATCACATTTGCTTGTTCAAGGATAACTGAACAATATCATATTTATATTTGCTATGTGCGAGGTACAGGGCCTGGTACAGATTTTTTTTTTTTCCTTAAGTCTTTTATTTACTTGCTGGTTTTTGCAGAGTCAAAGCATGACTTAGAAAGACCTTCCTAGTATCACCCAGCTTCCTCTTCTGCTTCCCATTCCTGTCTTCTCCATGTTTAACAAACTTACTTTTTATTCTGGTTTCATTGAAATATAATTGATACACAGCATTGTATAATTTTAAGGTATCCAACATAATGAGAAAAATTGTTTTCTTGTGTTTAAAACTTCAGATTTATTCTCTCAATGGTTCATATATAACTCAGCAGTGTTAATTACATTAATCATATATTTACCATAATTTATATTGTATGGCATATTACATCCCAAGCACTTAACTTATAACTGGAAATTTGCACCTTTTGACTGCCACCTACCGAATGGGAGAAGATATTTGCAAGGAATATATATGATAAGGGATTAATATCCAGAATATACAAGCAATTTGTACAATGCAACATCAAAAAATGAACAGCCTGATTAGAAAAAGGGCAGAGGGTCTAATAGACATTTTCCAAGACATACAGATGGCCTGTACACATGTGAAAAGATGCTCAGCATCACTAATCACCAGGGAAATGCAAGCCAGAACACAGTGAGATTTCACATCACACTTGTCAGAATGGCTGTGATCAGAAAGGCAGTAAATAAGTGTTTGAGAGGATGTGGAGAGGGGAATCCTGTGCATTCTTGGTAGGAATGTAAATTTGATGTAGCCATCATGGAAAACAGTATGAAGGGTCCTCAGAAAATTAAAAATAGAACTACCATATGACCCAACAGTATCTCTCCTAGGTGTTTGAAGAAAACAAAAACACTAATTAGAAAAGGTATATGAACCCCTGTGTTCATTGCAGCACTACTTAATAGCCAAGATATGGGAACAACGTCAGAGCCCAAACAGATGAATGGGTAATGAAGATATATGTACATACAGTAAACTCTTAGCCGTAAAAAAATGAGGAAAATTGCCATTGTGAGCAACATGGATTTTGATCTAGACAGTATTATGCTAAGTGAAATAAGTCTGACAGAGAAAGAATCAGAAAGGCAGTAAATAAGTGTTTGAGAGGATGTGGAGAGGGGAATCCTGTGCATTCTTGGTAGGAATGTAAATTTGATGTAGCCATCATGGAAAACAGTATGAAGGGTCCTCAGAAAATTAAAAATAGAACTACCATATGACCCAACAGTATCTCTCCTAGGTGTTTGAAGAAAACAAAAACACTAATTAGAAAAGGTATATGAACCCCTGTGTTCATTGCAGCACTACTTAATAGCCAAGATATGGGAACAACGTCAGAGCCCAAACAGATGAATGGGTAATGAAGATATATGTACATACAGTAAACTCTTAGCCGTAAAAAAATGAGGAAAATTGCCATTTGTGAGCAACATGGATTTTGATCTAGACAGTATATGCAGACTTATAATAAGTCTGACAGAGAAAGAATAACACTGCACGATTTCACTTCTCTGTGGAATCTAAAAAAAAAAAAAACAAATGAACAGAAATCAAAACATAAAAAGTTGCAGATGGAAAACAAACAGGTGTTTGCCAGATGGGAGGAAAGAAATAGGTGAGGGAGATTAAGTGGCATGAAATTCTAGTTGCAAAATAAATGAGTCACAGGTTTGAAATATACAGCACGAGGAGTGTAGGCAATAATATGTAATACCTTTGTATGGTGATGTATCATAACGAGGCTTACCATGGTGATCATTTTTAAGTCTATACAAATATCAAATCACTATGTGTATAACAGGAACTAGCATAGTGTGGATTAATTATATTTCAAAAACAAACTCATGGAAAAAGAGATTTGTGGTTACGAAAGGAAAGGGAGTGGGCAGAATAGGATGAAGGCAGCCAAAAGATACAATTCTTGCTAAGTTGACACAAACATTGATCCTACTCTTGAGCTTATAATGAAATAAGGAAAACTATATCTATGCATGAGGAACTGTGATACAGTGTAGAGTGAGTTGCACATGATGTGCTAAAGAGAGAAGAATGAGGAGGCAAACAGAAGGTTTGAGGGAGGAAGCACTTATGATGTGCATCTTGAAGGGTGGGGATCTGGATTTTTAAAAATGGGAGTATTCTAAGTGGATGTAGAACAAGTTGGAGCTGAGATAAATAGGGGAAGTGGTGGCTATGCTAATTTCACTGGAGCTGGAACAGGTACCAGATGTCAGGTGTCGATTTGTGGCTTCCCTTAAACAAACATCAAATGTTGTAAGACAGTGTACTAGTCGAATGTTTTGAAATTTCTGGTGAACCACACTGTTGATTATTTGTCTTTTTTTTTTTTTTGATAGTTGGATATTTGGATCGATTACCAAGAAGTGCTCACTTGCCCCAAGATTCAGTGAAAATAGTGGGATCACCAAATATTCCAGGTATTAATAGATTATCAGTGAGTGTAAGAAAGTAAATGCATTTGTTTTAAATTTTGTCAATCTTTTGCCAAAAACTAATGTTCCCTATATTGTTGTCTCCTATGGCCCTTTTCCTTCTGTGGAAATGGTTTAAAGTTGTTTCCACAGAGTTAGATTCATATAGTCCAATTCTGTTTGCTGTAACTGCTTAAAAGCACAAAAATAATTATTTCTAAAAGTTACTAATTAAAGTTGCCTACAGTATTTTTGATTGTATAATAAACATAATATTAGGTGTATGCAATTCTTATGCTAATTTTTAAAAAAATGAGATCTATATATCATAAAGATTTTGGATTAGTAAGACTTTACAGTAGTAACATGAGATATAGCATCTATAACTTTTTTGTATTTTTTAATTGAGGTAAATCCACATGCTTTAAACTTCTTTATATAAAGTATCCAATTGAGTAGTTTTTAGTATATTGACCAGATTGTGAAATCATCAGCACTATGAAATTTCACAACATTTTCATCACTGTAAAAAAAAAAAAAAACCACCATACCCATTAAATAGTCACACTCCAGCTGCTGGAAACCACTAATGTACTTTCTGTCTCCATGAATTTGCCCATTCTGGACATTCTGTTTAAGTGCAACCACTCTGTGTGCTGTGTCTGGCTTCTTTCACTTAGAATGGTGTTTTCAAGGTTCATTTATATTATATAATGTGTTAGTATTTCACTTATGGCTGAATAATATTCCACTGAATGGATATACTACAATTGTGTATCCATCAACTGATGGATATTTAGGAAGTTTCCACTTTTGACTGTTTTGAATAATGCTGTTATGAACATTTCTGGACAAGTTTCTATGTGAACATATGTTTTCAATTCTCTTGGGTATGTACCTTGGAGTAAAGTTGCTGGGACATATGGTAACTCTGTGTTTAACATTTTGAGGAACTTCCATACTATTTTTCAAAGAGCCTGAACTATTGTACTTTGACACCAGAAATTTTTGAGGATTCACATTTCCCAGCATCCACATTAATGTAGATTATTGTCCAGATTTTAAATTGTAGCCATCCTAGTGTGTGTGAAGTGGATTCTCATTGTGGTTTTTATTTGCATTTCCAAATTTGATTAATAATGTGGAACCTCTCTTCATGTGATTATTGACCACTTAGATAGCTTCTTTACAGAAATGCCTTTTCAAGTCCTTTGCTCATTTTTTAATTTGGTTGTCTATTATGTTATTGAGATGGAAGAGTGTTTTTTAAAAATATGTTCTGGATAACAGAGCATTATCAAATACTTTCTTCTGTGGATTGTGTTTTCACTTTTTAATAGTGCTTTTTAAAGTATACATTTTAAACTTTGATAAAATCTGATGTCTACTTTTTCTTTGGTACTAGTGCTTCTGGAGTCATGTATCAGAAACAATTGCTAAATCATCAGCCATAAAGTGTTATTCCTCCATTTTCTTAAAAGAATTTTACAGTTTTAGTGCTTATATTTAGTTCTTTGATCTATTTTGAATTGAATTTTGTATATGGTATGCAGCAGAAGTCAAATTTCATTCTTTTGCATGTGGCTATTCATTTGTTCCAGCACCATTTGTTTAAGAAAGTTTTCCTTCTTTATTGAATGTCTTGATGCCCTTGTTGAACAGTTTGCCATAGATGTGTGTGTGTGTGTGTTTTTTTTATGGACTCTAAATTTTTTTCCTTTGGTTTTACATCTGTCTTTATGCCAGTACCATGTATACTGTCTTAATTTCTGTTGCTTTATAGTAAGTTTTGAATTATCAAGTGTGAGTACTGCAGATTTTCTCTTTATCAAGATTGATTTGGTTCCTTTGGGTCCCTTGAAATTCCATGTTATTCTAGTATCAGCTTTATCAAGTTTTGGGGGAAAAAAACCCATTGGGATTTTATTTTTTTAAAACTTCTAATTGATTTTTATTTTTTAGTTTGTTTTGCTTTACAATACTGTATTCGTTTTGCTATACATTGACATGAATCAGCCACGAGTGTACATGAACTCATGTACACCCATTGGGATTTTAACAGGGATTTCATTGAAACTGTAGATCAATTTGGGAGTATTATCACCTTAACACTATAGTTTTCCAATTCATGAACATGGAATGTCTTTGTTCATGGAATTCTCTAGGCCAGAATACTGGAGTGGGTAGCCTTTCCCTTCTCCAGGGGTCTTCCCAACCCAGGGATCAAACCCAGGTCTCCTACATTGCAGGCGAATTCTTTACCAGCTGAGCCACCAGGGAAGCCCTAGGTATTCTTTACTTTCCCTCAATGATGTTTTACAGTTTTCAGTGTATGTCTTGTACTACTTTAGTTAAATTTATCCCTGAATTTTTTTTGATGCTACTGTAAATAGAATGTTTTTCTTAATTTAGCGTTTTGATTGCTCAATGCTGTTGTATAGGATTGTATATAATTGAGATCTGCAAATTGATATGGTATCCTTCATCTTGCTGAATCATTTATTAGCTCTATTTTTAACAGGAGGTAGGGGGAGTTTTTTTTTTTTTAATTCTATGCATATAATATCATGTGATCTGCAAATTGAGGTAGTTTTATTTCTTCCTTTACAATCTGAATGCCTTTTTTTCCCTTGCCAGTTGTTTTAGGTAGAACCTCCATTTCAGTATTGCTGTTAACAGATAACCTTTTGTTCCTGAAGTTGGAGGGCTGGGAAAGATTTTAGTTTTAACTATTAAGTACTACGTTAGCAGTAAATTTTTGTAGATGTCCTTGATCAGATTAAGAAAGTTCCCTTCTGTTGCAAGAGAACTGTTCCTAGTGGATTAAGCTAGTAAAAACCCACCACTGATTCAGTCCCTGTGTTGAGAAGATCCCCAGGAGAAGAAAATGGCAACCTGCTCTAGTATTCCTGCCTGGAAAATTCCATAGACAGAGGAGACTGGCAGGTTACAGTCCATGGGGTCGCAAAGAGTCAGACATTACTGAGTGCCCATGAATGCACTCAGTTTGTTGACTGCTTTTATTGTGAAGGGGTGTTGGATTCAGTCAGATGCTTTTATCCGTATACTATGATAATCATGTGGTTTTCGTCCATTATAATGATATAATAGGTCTTGCATTGATTGATTTCTGTAGTTTGAACTAACCTTGCATTTCTGGAATAAATCTGAGTTGATGATGATGTATAACCCTTTTTCTGGCTGCTGGGTTTGGTATTTTGAGGATTATTTTGTACATATTTTTCAGGAAAAGTGGCCTGTAGCTTTCTTACTTTGATTTTGGTTTTAGAGCAGTAATGGCTTCATAAAATGAATTGGGTTGTGTTTTAGGTGTGTTCCTTCCTCTTTTTTTTTTTTTTGGAAGTTTGTGAAGTATTCATTCTACTTTACTTGTTTGGCAGTATTCACAAGTGAATTCAACTGGTGCTGGACTTTTCCTTGAAGGAAGTTTTAGGTCTATTCAGACTTGGTGTTTCATTATGGTTTCTGATGAAATGTAAGCTACTTTTATTGAGGGTCACATGTATGTAGTGAGTTGCTTCTCTCTTGCTGGTTTCAAGATTCTTTGTTTTTGGATTTTCACAGTTGATTATGATGTGTCTAAGGTGTGGATCTCTTTAATTTATGCTAGTTTGAGTTTATTGAGCTTCTTTGATGTATAGCTTGTTTTTCATCAATTTGGGAAAGTGCTATTATTTTTGTCCTTTTCTCTCCATTATTCCATGGGACTTTTATGTATGTGTGTGTATATATGTGTGTGTATGTGTATACACATGTATATACACTAACATGTTTGATGGTTTCCCAAAGGTCTCTGAAAACTGTTTTTATCAGTTTATTGTTCTGTCTCGTAGATTTCCTGTCTCTCAACTGATATATCATAAAGTTTGCTGACTCTTCTCTCCTCTCTGCTCAGATCTGCTGTTTATTCTTTATTGTCAATTTTCAGTTGCTATTGTATGTTTTAATCCAGAATTTCTCTTTTTAAGATAATTTCTATCCTATTATTGATATTTTCTATTTGGAGAGACATTATTTTCATACCTTTTTAAAGCCATGATGTTCTTTGATCATATTTAAAATAATTGAGTTAAAGTCTTTGTCCAGTAGCTTCAGACTTTGGCTTTCCTGGAGATAGTTTCTATTGATTGCTTTTTTTTTTTTTGCCTATGACTATGCTTCCTTAGTTTATTACATGACTCATAGTTTTAGTTGAAAACTGGATTTTTATAGGTAATACTATGTAGTACTCTGGAAATCCAATTCTTCTTCCTTACTGGGTATTTTTGTAGTTGCTGTTTGTTGCACAGGCATACTCAGAGATATTGCAGGTTTGGTTACAGATCATCACAATAAAGTGAGTTTCATAATAGAGCAAAGCATGTGAATTTTTTTGGTTTACCAGTGCATGTAAAAGTTATATTTACACTGTACTATAGTCTGCTAAGTGTATGATAGCATTTGGTTAAAAACCAGTATATGTACCTTAAATAAAAAATACTGTATCCTTCTCTTGGGCATATATCTGGAGAAAATCATAATTTGAAAAGATATATGCACCTCAGTGTTCATGTATTTTTTGCTGTTAAATAGCAGCACTATTTACAATAGGCAGGACACGAAATGTTTGGTTACAGATCATCACAATAAAGTGAGTTTCATAATAGAGCAAAGCATGTGAATTTTTTTGGTTTACCAGTGCATGTAAAAGTTATATTTACACTGTACTATAGTCTGCTAAGTGTATGATAGCATTTGGTTAAAAACCAGTATATGTACCTTAAATAAAAAATACTGTATCCTTCTCTTGGGCATATATCTGGAGAAAATCATAATTTGAAAAGATATATGCACCTCAGTGTTCATGTATTTTTTGCTGTTAAATAGCAGCACTATTTACAATAGGCAGGACACGAAAGCAACTTAAGTGTGTATCAAAAGAGAAATGGATTAAAAAAATGTGGTACATATACACAATGGAATATTACTCAGCCATAAAAATGCTGTTTGCAGCAACATGGATGGACCTATGAAAAGTAAGTTAAGTAAGTAAAGTAAGTCAGACACAGAAATACAAGTATCACGTGATATTGTGGAACCAAAAGAAGGGTACACATGAGCTTACAAAATAGAAGCAGAGTCAAAGATGTAGAAAACAAACTTATGGTTGCCAGGGGATAAGGGTGGGAGGTATAATTTGGAAGATTGGGATTGACATATAGACATGACTATAAAAATTCCACAGACAGAGGGCCCTGGCAGGCTGCAGTCAGTGGGGTTGCAACGATTTGGACATGGCTGAATGTGCACACACATACACATATAAAATAGATAAGTAGTAAGAGCCTGTGCTGTGCTCAGTCGCGTCTGACTCTGTGTGATCCTGTGGACTGTGCCCATCAGGCTTCTCTGTCCCTGGGATTTTCTAGGCAAGAATACTGGAGTGGGTTGCCATTTCCTTCTCCAGGGGATCTTCTAAACCCAGGATTGAACCAGGGTCTCCTGCATTGCAGGCAGATTCTTTACTGTATGAGCCACCAAGGAGGCCAGAAGTGAAAGTTGCTCAGTCCTGTCTGACTCTTTGCGACCCCATGGACTATACAGTCCAGGGAGTTCTCCAGGCCAGAATACAGCAATGGGTAGCCTATCCCTTCTTCAGTGGATCTTCCCAGCCCAGGGATCGAACCAGAGTCTCCTGAATTGCAGGTGGATTCTTTACCAGCTGAGCCACCAGGGAAGCCCCAAGTAAGAGCCTGCTTCGACTCAATACTCTGTAATGGCCTATATGAGAGAAGAATTTTGAAGAGTGGTTATATGTATAAATGTTTCACTTTGCTGTACACCTGTAACTAATACAACACTGTAAATCAATTATACTACAATAAAATCTTTTTAAAAAAGAAGAAAACACTTTATTGCTAAAAATGCTAGCCATCATTTGAAACTCAGAGTTGCTATAAACCACTGAAGATAAAAAATGTAAAATCTGTTAGGTACAGTTCCAATACAGTGTACTAAAGCATATATATGGAATTTAGAAAGAAGGTAACAATAACGCTGTATACAAGACAGCAATAGAGACACAGATGTATTGAACAGTCTTTTGGACTCTGTGGGAGAGGGTGAGAGTGGGATGATATGGGAGAATGGCATTGAAACATGTAAAATATCATATGTGAAATGAATCGCCAGTCCAGGTTTGGTGCATGATACAGGGTGCTCGAGGCTGGTGCACTGGGATGACCTAGATGGATGGGATGGGGAGCGAGATGGAAGGGGGCTTAAGGATGGAGAACACATAAGCAAGGTTTTTAAGTTTGTTTATTTTTCTCCATTAAATTAGTCAAAATATTTGCTACTAATTTTGTATTTGTAGGAAGACCTCTTTCAGTTTGCATGAGAATACATATTCGCTTTATTACTCTCTAACATGTGTATTACTTTAAAAAGCAATAACATATCTATCTTCTGGTAGAGAAGAGCTAAATACTGAATTCCACCTTCTCTCTTCACTGTTCATGCAAAAAAGTGCATATTCAGGTTCCTTGATGGACTCTTTATGTCTTTATCAATGTGTATGCTTGTATCTATGTCTATATCCATCAACATAATCTAGACATTATATAATTCATATAATTAATTTTAGCCAATATGAGTTGCAGAAGTGATTTATACTACAAATTTCAGGACTAGCATCTAAGATCAACTATTACATTCTGCCTTTCCATACATGCAACTGAAAGAAACAATCTGAGATACCAGGATTATGAAATGGAAGGAGCCAGGATTCCTGAGACAGAGTGGAATCAAAATCCTCAGTGAAGACACCTGATTTTTTCCCTTTTGGTGTTATATGTGTGAGGAATTAACCTTTATTATGTTCCATATTGTCTTTATCAATGTGTATGCTTGTATCTATGTCTATATCCATCAACATAATCTAGACATTATATAATTCATATAATTAATTTTAGCCAATATGAGTTGCAGAAGTGATTTATACTACAAATTTCAGGACTAGCATCTAAGATCAACTATTACATTCTGCCTTTCCATACATGCAACTGAAAGAAACAATCTGAGATACCAGGATTATGAAATGGAAGGAGCCAGGATTCCTGAGACAGAGTGGAATCAAAATCCTCAGTGAAGACACCTGATTTTTTCCCTTTTGGTGTTATATGTGTGAGGAATTAACCTTTATTATGTTCCATATCTAATATTTTATAGGCTAGCATTATTTCCCTTAATACATGCTCCTTTGGGTGCTTTTCATTCTTTGGCATTTTAATTTGTGTAGAACGATTTTCCTTTTCAGATGGGTGTATAGCTACAGTGATCAAAATAACATTTTTAGTTCTGAGAAAACTAAATTTCATGCAGCAAAATGTACTGACCTAAATTATACAACTAAATAGTTTTAATAAACATATACACTCATGTAGCCACTACCCCAATCAAAATAGAGAGCAATTCCATCAACTCAGAAAGTTATCTTATTCTCATTTCCAACCATTTTCATTACCATAGTACCTCACAACCACAACCAAAATCCTTCTATTATCAATGACTATAGTTTTGACTGTCCTTGATTTTCATATAGATGAAATTCTATAATCCATACTTTTCTGTATCTTGTTTCTTTCAGTTGACAAACTACTCTTGGGTTTCCTATTTTTGCATCTATCAGGAGTTTACTATGCTTTATTGCTGAATAGTAATCAATTCTATTAACACACTGCAATTTACTTATTTTCACACCAGTTTTTTGCATAGTGCTTTCATCTTCAGTTTCTAGATATTACAAATAAAACTACTATTTTTATTAGGCTTTTCACTTCAAGACATTTGAATGAAGAAAGCTGCTCCCCTGGGCTTAAAGCTAGGAATAAATAACAACATAATCCAGGTAGAGATGTGTTTTGTCTGATAAAGACTAAAAAGATTATAATCCAAAGGAACTACAAAGTCTAAAGCCAAAAATATACCAGGAACTAAAAGAGTGTGCATATAATCTGTGATTTGCATCTATAGATCATGGCTAGCAGTAGGAGACACCATTACAAACCTAGACTCACAGATAATGATGGGCCTGATAGGATTCTAAATTATAAAGGTCAGTTGGTGGTACTGAACTAAGTGAATCAATGAAAATATAATTATGATAAATGGTGACAAGAACTAAGAATCTGTTGGTAAAATGCAGGAGGGATATTAAGTACTTATAGAGGTCACAAAGATGTTTATTAGAAATTAGCATTCCTATAAGTAAATCAGATGGACCCACAAGGTTATTACTCAATTGTATCATCAAAATAAATCAAGAATGATGGCTTACCAGGCTGTGAGCAGTGGCCTAAGTAAAAAGACAAAATCCCTTGCCCAGTTAATGAACCTGAACCAGTTTTGAAACCTGAGACCAAAGGGATCTACAGTCATTGATTTAGATTAACAGGGCAGTAAGGAAAGGGGCAATCCAACTATTTAAAGGACTGGATCAAGTGTTCTAGTTAGCATCAATGCCACTAAATTCAAAGCATAATTATTATTAACATCTCAATATAAATTGGGGTTGAGTGCAAAAATTAATAATTAATTAATAAAAGAATCATGGCCAGGATCTGCCATTACGTTATTTTCACTAGACAGTCCCCTGAACGTGAAATTAGAATAAATATACTTGAAATAAGCAAAAGCTCATGTTGGGTAGTTAGCCTTTGGGGATAAAAATCATCATATTCAGGTGCTTTGGTGGTCACTCTCAATCAAGTCATTATTATTATCATTTTTGTATTGCATTGTTGGAGGTTCTGACATATTTTGGAGATTAACCTCTTATCAGATATATGATTTTGAACTTTTTAAATGTAATAGGTTGCTTTTTACTCTGTTGATTATTTTCTTTGCTGTGCAGAAACTGTTTAGTTTGATGGAGCACCATGTGTTTATTTTTGTTATTGTCGTTGCCTATCCTTTTGTTGTCACATCCAGGCAACTGCTGCTAATACCAATGTCATGAGAAATATTAACAAGTTCATATATGCATATGATACCACTCTAATGGCAGTAAGCAAAGAGAAACTAAAGAGCCTGTTGATGAGAATGAAAGAGGAGAGTGAAAAAGCTGCTTAAAATTCATCATTCAAAAAACTTAGATCATGGCATCCAGTCACATCATTTCATGACAAATCCATTGGGAAAAAGTGGAAATAGTGACACTGTATTTTCCTGGGCTCCAAAATCACTATGGATTGTGACAACAAAAGACACTTACTCTTTAGAAGAAAAGCCAGGGTAGGCAGCATATTAAAAAGCAGAGATATCACTTCGCTAACAAAAGTCCATAAAGTCAAAGCTATGGTTTTTCCAGTAGTCATGTATGGATGTGAGAGTTGGACAATAAAGAAGGCTGAGTGCCAAAGAACTGCTTTTTTTTTTTTTTTTTTAATTGTGGTGCTGGAGAAGACTCTTCAGAGTCTTTTGGACAGCAAGAAGATCCAACCAGTCAATCCTAAAGAAATCAACACTGACTATTCATTGGAAGGACTGATGCTAAGGCTGAAACTCCAATACTTTGGCCACCTGATGTGAAGAGCTAACTTATTGAAAAAGACTGATGCTGGGAAAGATTGAGGGCAGGAGGAGAAGGGGGCAACAAAGACTAAAATGTTTGGATGGTATCACCAACTCAGTGGACAAGAGTCTGAGCAAACTCCAAGAGATAGTTAAGGACAGGGGAGCCTGGAGTGCTGCAGTCCATGGGGTCATGAAGGCTCAGACACAATTTAGTGACTGAACAACAACATCATGAAGCTATCCCTCTATATTTTCTTCTAAATGTTTAATAGTTCCATGGCTTATATTTAACCTTATAATCTATTTTGAGTTGACTTCTGTGCATGGTTTAAGAGCAATCCTTAATCTTTTGCCTGATATTTCTCTAAAGAAGACATAGAATGGCCAACAGAAATATGAAAAACACTCAACGTAACTAATCGTCAGGGAAATGAAAACCTAAACCACATGATATATCATCACAACTATCAGGATTACTATTGTCAAAAAAAGGAAAAGTAAGCATTGGGTGTGGGCAGTGTTGAATAGTGTTGATTGGAAGGCAAAATAGTGACATTGCTATGAAAAACATTATAGAGTCTTCAAAATATTAAAAACAGAATTACCATATGACTCAGTAATCCCACTTCTAGATATTTACTCTAAAGAAATCAAATCAAAATCTCAAAGATATATTAGCACCACTATGTTCATTGCATCACTATTCACAGTAGCCAAAGTATAGAAACAACCTGTGTCCACTGACCAGTGAATTGGTAAAGAAAATGTAGTAAGTATCAGAAAAGCTACAGGAGTGTAGATCAGAGATTCAGAGCTGTGCTGTCCAGTACAACAGGCCACTGACCATATATAGCTATTTAAATTGAAATTTAAATAAAATAAACATTTAAATTGTCAGGTCCATTAGCCACATTCAAAGTGTTCAACAGTCACGTGTGGCCATGTGGCTATCAATTGCACAATGTCTATAACACTCCCATCATCACAGAATGGATGGCTTCATTGGGGTAGGAAGCTTTCACAGAGGAACTAAGGACATATTATTAAAAGGTAATTCTGGAAAATGACATCAAAAGACTCGGATCATGTCCCCACTCGAATATCAAATTTGTACATAACTAATCTTTGAAATATATCATTCTTGAGCTTATCTAGATCATTTTATTTACATGTACATATTAAGTCTGTACTACTGGTTGGGTAACAATCCCACATAGATCCTGCCCACCGTGTGAAATCATTTTTGTTTTGACATCATTCTATTTTATTTTCCCAAATTAAACCAATGTCATTTCATTCCAGTTTCTAGTTACACAAGATTTATCAGCCTCTGAAAGGTGGCATCTGAGATTTGGAAAGAGCCAAACTACACTTCATTCAGAAATCTGATTTTATATTTTTGCCAAAGTAAGCCTTCCACCTTACCCTTTCAAAGGGGTAAAATAAGGTTCATAATGAGAAATTTGATCACTATAACAGTCTCTGGTCTTAGGCAATGGAAATGACAATGTAAGAAACTGAAAATCCACCCTCACAGAGGTGTCAGGAGCTCACCTTGCCCCCTAATTCAGGAAAGAATATTCAGTTTTGAGGAGCATCAACACTTTTCAGAGGAAGATGGTATGAATGTTAGAAGGTACCTTTTGTTGAACATCTATTCCCATCGAATCTGCTGTGATAAGCATTTCATGTGTATTATTTCAATCTTCACAGAAACTGTGGGTGATAGTGATTGCTATTTCCATCTTAGAGATGAGAAAACTAACCTCTAAAAGGTTTAAAACTTGTCCAAATTCACACAATAAATGGCAGAGCCAAGAATTCAACCAAGTGTCTTTGATTTCAGAACCAATATGAAAAAATCACTACCAAACTAATATCTTCCTCTCCTGTAACAATGGTAACTAAATCATGGATAATAAAATTTTAAAAAAGGAGGGGGGTATTATACAGTGGGATATATACATGTACCATAAGATGAGACACAAACCATAAAATGTGAGATACAATCTTGCCTGAGCTGTATGAGGCCCAGAATAGCAAAATATTCTGCAATAGGTTCAAGTTTCACTGCAAGCAGTACTGAATAAGCTATTCAAATGGCAGATCCTCTAGTATTAGATGTATCAACAATGTGAAAAATTGCCAAGTGGAGTATAGAACATGTCTCTAAGAGAAGATCACAATATAGACCCCTAGATTTCCAGAGACACAATAAGCATTTGAAGCACAGACTTATATACATTAAAAAAAAAAAAATGAAACAAACAAACAAACAAACAAAAAACAATGAGCATTGTTACTGAGTTTCAGAGGAAATGAAATGACTGACGATGTGGTATCAAGTGACCATATGGCCACAAGTGTCTATCATGACGTAGGTTTTGTCAGGACTCAAAAATCATAGGATCAGTCAGGCTCAGAGAAAGGCTACTGTAAACTAGAAACTACAATTATGGAACTGTAAGATAAATAGAACCAGATGGGGATGAGTGAGCTCCTGGAGTGTCAGTAATGTTACAGCCATGTTCTTCCTTCATCTCACACATAAGCCTACATGGGGAATCTTTTACAATCAATTGATGAAGGAAGGAAAGTGGAAGGAAAGTGGAGCCAATTATACAGAGTGAAGTAACCAAAAAGAAAAACACCAATACAGTATACTTACACATATATATGGAATTTAGAAAGATGGTAATGATAACCTTGTAGGCGAGACAGCAAAGTTCAGTTCAGTTCAGTCGCTCAGTCGTGTCCGACTCTTTGCGACCCCATGAATCGCAGTACGCCAGGCCTCCTTGTCCATCACCAACTCCCGGAGTTCACTCAGGCTCACGTCCATTGAGTCCATGATGCCATCCAGCCATCTCATCCTCGGTCGTCCCTTTCTCCTCCTGCTCCCAATCCCTCCCAGCATCAGGGTCTTTTCCAATGAGTCAACTCTTCGCATGAGGTGGCCAAAGTACTGGAGCTTCAGTTTTAGCATCATTCCTTCCAAAGAAATCCCAGGGTTGA
>SJXQ01011013.1:0-215938 GCA_006408695.1 Aepyceros melampus | reverse complement strand
CGGATTGGGAGTTCATGTACACTTGTGGCTGATTCATGTCGATGTATAGCAAAATGAATACAGTATTGTAAAGCAAAACAAACTAAAAAATAAAAATTAATTTAAAAAATAAAAATAAAATTAAAAAAAGTGACATTATCTTCAAAGTACTAACACAAAATACTTTAATAATATTCTTTAGCTATCTCAACATCACAAAAAGTTCAAAAACATTAAAAACTGGAAGAAAAGTGATTAAGAAGAAGGCTTTAGTATGTCACAGAATAAAATGGGATTAATAGATTTGAGGACAAAATAAACATTTATTTGTATTAGGCACAGGTTGATAATGTTAATATTTCCAAATTATGCTGGACCTCAATGAAAGTTTTCTGTTCTAAATTTACTGTTCAAAGGTGAAAGGGAAGAAAATGTTAATTATTTTTTTAAAAGATACTGTTAGAAAGTCATCTCAATTCAAAACATAAATTATGCTAACCTCTGGAATTACAGTGTAGACAAATGTACTATATGGAATATACAATGTTGGAATTAAGAAACACTTCTAAGGGCAAATTGTAATTTTGAATTCTCATAAATTCCTAACTATGGATAGTTTATATGAAAGCTAAGTAAGATAGTGATTTATGCAGTTAGACTAAATAAAAATGAAAATTATGGGAAAAGTAAGACTTTTCAGTTAAATTTCTTCTTAAAGTGAATATATTTTCATTGTTCATTCAAGAAATTAGAAAATAAGGAGAATGGAACAGTAAGGAAAACTATAGTGAAATGATGAGGACACATGGGAATGATAAGAGAATTCTGGTAGATTCTAGGCACAATACATGTATATATAAATCAATTGTCTTTCTTTACCCATGCAAAATAAAAGTGTAAACCTGGTGAAATATCTATAAAAAGATAAACATTCTGAAGAGGTAAAAAGCATGATATTAAGATTTAAAAATAACTCATGAGGAAAAGAATCAAAACTGTAATTACTTAGAAATTTATGAGGTCCTCTGGGTTAAAATTCACTTTTGTGGCTAATGAGGGACACTAGGGAAGAATTAAAGGCCTACGAATTTTTGGATATTAATATTTTGATTAATGTATTTTTATATTTCCCTAAATTAATATATGTTGATACAAAGAGTTATATCAGCAGGATTGTTTTAAGATTATAATGGACATAGAGGAAAATTAGTCAGAAAAGTTCATTTAAAAAGGATTAATGTGTAAGATGTAACTTTCCAGTCATTAAAAATATTACGACATTCAAAATATTAAAACAATGTATCATAGTGTGTTTATAGCCTGTTATGTTGATTGATGGAAAAATCTAGAACTAAATCCAGATATAATTCTAAAGCTGTGAAGAAAAGATGGATTATTCAAACAATGAGTTATATCAGCAGGATTGTTTTAAGATTATAATGGACATAGAGGAAAATTAGTCAGAAAAGTTCATTTAAAAAGGATTAATGCATAAGATGTAACTTTCCAGTCATTAAAAATATTACGACATTCAAAATATTAAAACAATGTATCATAGTGTGTTTATAGCCTGTTATGTTGATTGATGGAAAAATCTAGAACTAAATTCAGATATAATTCTAAAGCTGTGAAGAAAAGATGGATTATTCAAACAATTTTTGAGACAACTCATTTGTCATACTGGAAAAAATAACTGAATCTATAAAGTCAACTTATTTTCAAATGATATAAAATGGATTGATGATTTTTTCTTAAAAATAAATCCAAGAATATACTAGAAGAGTATACAGAAAAAATATAAATGTGCAATGTCTCTGAAAGTATGACTAAAAGCTTCTAGAAATAACAAAAATTTATATTTTATTATATAAAATTTTAACATCCCACCATTGAAATCGAACAGAATAATTCAAGGAAAAATGGATCTGGGAAAAAATACTTGCAACTAATAATACAGATAAAGTATCAATTTAACATACAAATAACTCATAAAACTACAAAGTAATTTAGTATTTATACTAAATATATAGACTATTGGGAAAGATAAATATAAAAAACGTATTGTAAATATTATAAATTTTAACCTCACTCATGAATGCATATAAAATTATAACCGAATGTCATCTCTGACCACTTATTTTGTTGATGTTGATGTTAAGTTGCTAACAGGAAAGTAACTTGATAAAAAAAATTTGGAGGAAACTTTCTCAATGTTTGTTAAATTGGAAATACACTAGCAGCAACACTTTGAGAAATTTATCTAACAGATTTTCTTACAAATGCATGAAAATTTGTTCATGTCAAAATGTTCATGGAGCATTTTTATAATAATAAAATTCTAAAGAACCTCAGTTCAGTTCAGTCGCTCAGTCGTGTCCAACTTTTTGCGACCCCATGAATTGCAGCACGCCAGGCCTCCCTGTCCATCACCATCTCCCAGAGTTCACCCAGACTCATGTTCATCAAGTCCATGATGCCATCCAGCCATCTCATCCTCGGTCGTCCCCTTCTCCTCCTGCCCCCAATCCTTCCCAGCATCAGAGTCTTTTCCAATGAGTCAGCTCTTCGCATGAGGTGGCCAAAGTACTGGAGTTTCAGCTTTAGCATCATTCCTTCCAAAGAAATCCCAGGGTTGATCTCCTTCAGAATGGACTGGTTGGATCTCCTTGCAGTCCAAGGGACTCTCAAGAGTCTTCTCCAACACCACAGTTCAAAAGCATCAATTCTTCTGCGCTCAGCCTTCTTCACAGTCCAACTCTCACATCCATACATGACCACAGGAAAAACCATAGCCTTGACTAGACGGACCTTAGTCGGCAAAGTAATGTCTCTGCTTTTGAATATACTATCTAGGTTGGTCATAACTTTTCTTCCAAGGAGTAAGCGCCTTTTAATTTCATGGCTGCAGTCACCATCTGCAGTGATTTTGGAGCCCAAAAAAACAAAGTCTGACACTGTTTCTACTGTTTCCCCATCTATTTCCCATGAAGTGATGGGGCCAGATGCCATGATCTTCGTTTTCTGAATGTTGAGCTTTAAGCCAACTTTTTCACTCTCCTCTTTCACTTTCAACAAGAGGCTTTTTAGCTCCTCTTCACTTTCTGCCATAAGGGTGGTGTCATCTGCATATCTGAGATTATTGATATTTCTCCCAGCAATCTTGATTCCAGCTTGTGTTTCTTCCAGTCCAGCATTTCTCATGATGTACTCTGCATATAAGTTAAATAAGCAGGGTGACAATATACAGCCTTGACGTACTCCTTTTCCTATTTGGAACCAGTCTGTTGTTCCATGTCCAGTTCTAACTGTTGCTTCCTGACCTGCATACAGATTTCTCAAGAGGCAGGTCAGGTGGTCTGGTATTCCCATCTCTTTCAGAATTTTCCACAGTTTACTGTGATCCACACAGTCAAAGGCTTTGGCATAGTCAATAAAGCAGAAATAGATGTTTTTCTGGAACTCTCTTGCTTTTTCCATGATCCAGCGGATGTTGGCAATTTGATCTCTGGTTCCTCTGCCTTTTCTAAAACCAGCTTGAACATCAGGGAGTTCACGGTTCACATATTGCTGAAGTCTGGCTTGGAGAATTTTGAGCATTACTTTACTAGCATGTGAGATGAGTGCAATTGTGCGGTAGTTTGAGCATTCTTTGGCATTGCCTTTCTTTGGAATTGGGATGAAAACTGACCTTTTCCAGTCCTGTGGCCACTGCTGAGTTTTCCAGATTTGCTGGCAAATTGAGTGCAGCACTTTCACAGCATCATCTTTCAGGATTTGAAACAGCTCAACGGGAATTCCATCACCTCCACTAGCTTTGTTCGTAGTGATGCTTTCTAAGGCCCACTTGACTTCACATTCCAAGATGTCTGGCTCTAGATTAGTCAACACATCATCATGATTATCTGGGTCATGAAGATCTTTTTTGTACAGTTCTTCCGTGTATTCTTGCCACCTCTTCTTAATATCTTCTGCTTCTGTTAGGTCCAGACCATTTCTGTCCTTTATCGAGCCCATCCTTGCATGAAATGTTCTCTTGGTATCTCTAATTTTCTTGAAGAGATCTCTAGTCTTTCCCATTCTGTTCTTTTTCCTCTATTTCTTTGCATTGATCACTGAAGAAGGCTTTCTTATCTCTTCTTGCTATTCTTTGGAACTCTGCATTCAGATGCTTATATATTTCCTTTTTTCCTTTGCTTTTCACCTCTCTTCTTTTCACAGCTATTTGTAAGGCCTCCCCAGACAGCCATTTTGCTTTTTTGCATTTCTTTTCCATGGGGATGGTCTTGATCCCTGTCTCTAAAGAACCTAAATGACCTTAATTACTAATTAAATAACTGTAGCAAATTGATGTAATGGACAACTACAAAATTTTAAAAGAATGAGGTGAACTTACCTGTCTTTCTTTTGAATAAACGTCTAGATAGTGCTAATTATAGGAGAAAAATTGGTATAGACTACAAACATCTGATTACACATGTGTATTACATTGAAAAGTATTTGTTCTTTTATAATTTTTTGACCTTTGTACCAAGTGTTCAATTTTGTAAGAAAATATAATTTTGTATTGCTATAAAACTAAATTAAGAGGTGGTAAGAATACACAGGATAACTATACAAAAGAGATGTTACTGACCCATATAACCATGATGATGTGACCACTCACCTAGAGCCAGACATCCTGGAGTGTGAAGTTGAGTGGGCCTTAGGAAGCATCACTTTGAACAAAGATATTGGAGGTGATAGAATTTCAGCTGAGCCATTTAAAACCCTAAAAGTTGATCCTGTGAAAGTGCGGCACTTAATATGCCAGCAAATTTCGAAAACTCAGCAGTAGCCAAAGGACTGGAAAAGGTAAGTTTTCATTCCAATCACAAAAAAAGGGATTCCAAAGGATGTTCAAACTACTCCACAATTGCTTTTGTCTCACACACTAGCAAAGTAATGCTCAAAATTCTCCCAGCTAGGTTTCAACAGTACATGAACTGAGAACTACCAGATGTTCAAGCTGGATTTAGAAAATGCAGAGGAACCAGAGATCAAACTGCCAATATCCACTGGATCATAGAACAAGCAAAAGAATTCCAGAAAGAAAAAAAACATCTATTTCTGTTTCATTGGCTACACTGAAGCCTTTGACTTTGCGGATCACAACAAACTGTGGAAAACTCTTAGAGATGGACATACCAGACCACCTTACCCGCCTCCTGGAAAAACTGTATGCAGGTCAAGGAGCAACATTTAGAACTGGACATGGAACAACGTACTGGTCCCAAATTGGGAAAGGAGTACATCAAGGCTGTATATTGTCACCTAGCTTATTTAACTTCTATGCTGAATATATCATGTGAAATCCTGGGCTGGATGAAACACAATCTGGAATCAAGATTGCTGAGAGAAATATCAGTAACCTCAGATAAGCAGATGATACCACCCTTATGGCAGAAAGCAAAGAGGAACTAAAAAGCTTTTTGATGAAAGTGAAAGAGGAGAGTGGAAAAGGTGGCTTAAAACTCAGTTCAGAAAACTAAGATCATGGCATCCTTCACAGCAAATAGAAGGGCCAACAATGAAGCGATGACAGAATTTATTTTCTTGGGCTCCAAAATCACTGCAGATGGTGACTGAAGCCATTAAATTAAAAGACACGTGGTCCTTGGAAGAAAAAATATGATAAACCTAAACAGTGTATTAAAAAGCAGAGACAATATTTTGCCAACAAAAATACATGTAGTCAAAACTATACTTTTTCCAGTGGTATGTATGAATGTGAGAACTGGACCATAAAGAAGGCTGAGAACCAAAGAATTGATACTTTTGAACTGGGGAGTTGGAGAAGACACTTGAGTCCCTTGGACTGCAAGCGAATGAAACCAGTCAATCCTAAAGGAATTCAATCCTGAATATCATTGGAAAGACTGTTGCTGAAGCTGAAACTCCAATATTTTGTCCACCTGATGCAAAGAGCTGACTCATTAGAAAAGACCCTGATGATAGGAAAGATTGAGGGCAGGAAGAGAAGGGGAAAATAGAGGATGAGATGGTTGGATGGCATAGTCACCTCAATGGACCTGAGTTTGAGCAAGTCCTGGGAGATGGTAAATGATAAGGAAGCCTCGCATGTTGCAGTCCATGGGGTTGCAAAGAGTCAGACATGACTGAGCAACTGAATAATAATAATAAAACTAATTAATCTAATAAAAATATTATAAGAATGTGTAGGCATTGAACTCCAACCTTAAAATTGAACCTCTTAATTTTATAACTATGTCATTTATGGTTTTATAAGTAACAAAAGCTTCTGTCATCTCTCATCTTAATTTTCTTAAGACATGTGAAAATTGTTGAAAATCTGATGTTTATCTTACTGAATTACATCACCACCTAGTTCAGATGAGAATATTTAAAAAAAAATAACTTCATCTGATATTTGGGTGGCAAAATACTATTCAAAAAGAGTGCTTAACCAAATATTATTTCCTCATATATTAGGAATCTCTAATTAATGGATTCATGTATAAGTTCTAAGCAAAAGAACATGATGCTAGATTTTCTTATTTATAAATCATGACAGTCATAATGAGTACAAACTGATATTGTGTGGTCTGCAGTAATCAAATACTGACTGTGTAAATCATTAATGCTATTTTTTCAGTCAAAAAAAAAAATGAAGTTGTGCTGTTTCTCAGACTGAACGTTTTCTTGGGTTCTGAAAGCTCTCTGCTGACCAACAGATGGATCAGTAAATAGCAGATGGTTTCATGAGCAGTTCTGTCATCTTAGCCTCCAAAATACTCCACATGCCAAAACTGGAGAAGTTTGGCCTGTGCTTTGTGTGGTAAACCTGCTGTTAGCCTGGTTTTCTGACTGAATTCTTAGCAAACTGATGTTCTCTGATTGAGCATCATGGCAATGCATGTACACCTTCCTCTGTATTCCCATTGTTTCAGAATGCCTTCATGTACAAAGAAAATATCTTAATGGGACTTTACACTAGTCAGTAAGGATAGTTAGATCTTGTATGCTATTTTATAGCTACTTGCTTTTCATCACTTTGGTCTTTATATTTGTGCCAGTTTTTAGACTGAGAATGCTAATATGTTTTTATTTTAAATTTAATGAACCCAAGTAGCTGTCTTGTAATTTGTAAGAAAATACATTCTCATTGTAAACATACACATACATACACACACAGAAGGGTATGAAAAAGCCAGGGTTATTCCATCAGATAAATTAAAATAAAACATGGAATCAACATATTAGTATACAATCTTTCAGAGAAGGCAATGGCAACCCACTCCAGTACTATTGCCTGGAAAATCCCATGGATGGAGGAGCCTGGTAGGCTGCAGTCCATGGGGTTGCTAAGGGTAGGACATGACTGAGCGACTTCACTTTTCACTTTCATGCATTGGAGAAGGAAATGGCAACCCACTCCAGTGTTCTTGCCTGCAGAATCCCAGGGACAGGGGAGCCTGGCGGGCTGCCGTCTATGGGGTCGCACAGAGTCGGAGAGTCAGACACGACTGAAGCGACTTAGCAGCAGCAGCAGCATACAATCTTTAAAATTCATTTTACACATGTACACATGCATATGTAACTGAACATACACCAACATCTTTTTACACTAAAAGCAAAGTTTATAATAGTTTCAAACTTTATTTAGCTAATAATTTAAAAGAAACATATTTCCATGTTGATACATTAAATATTCATGCTATGTTAACTACTGCACATGCCATGGCAACATATACATGTAAGACATGAAAATTAATTACTTGATCATATTTATGCCTGTACTACTTTTTCTCACAGAAAATGAAAAATAACTTTGGACATATGTCTGTGTATACTTAATTCACAGAGTACTTGCTGTTGTATGCTATGTCACAAAGTTTAACATAAGAACTCCTCTCAATAAATCTGTTAAATAAGTATTATTATTATTTCTGATTATTGAAAAAGAAACTGCATCTTACAGAGGTAAAGGTACAATTCAGTTAATTAGAATGTAAACTTCAGAAAGGGCTGTCCTGGTGGCTTAGTGGTAAAGAATCCAATTGAAATGCAAGAAATGCAGGTTCAATGCCTGGGTCAGGAAGATCCCCCTGGCAAAGGAAATGGCAACCTACTCCAGTATTCTTGTCTGGGAAATCTAATGAACATAGGAGCCTGGTAGATTACAGCCCATGGGGTTGTAAAAGAGTTGGATATGACTTAGTGACTGAACAACGGTATCTGTGGGTAATCTGAAGGTAATCAATCGTTCTTGGAGAACTTTTACATTTTGACATTCTTAATTAGCAAAGCTCTAGCTATGAAACAAAGAAAAAAACATATTTTGATTGTATTTTAAAATTAGATATGCATTATTTTACTGTACAGAGTATTAATAACATGGCTTAGCAGACAGATGTCAAAAATCTTTCCTACTGTCGCCCCATCCCTCCAGCCTTTGTGTCGTTGTTGTTTTTGGGTATGTACTATCAAGAGTGTGCTCCATGCATCTTTCCCAACATCATAATCAAAAGGGAGATTACTTCTCTGCTAAGTGAATAGGGAAACTAAAAATAAATAATTTATGAAAATGCATCTGTATCTAGTAGTATACTCCCAAGTTTGGCATACAACTGGCAATGCTTCTGAATTTTCTCCTCACTAACGTTTCTGCTTTTGATTCTTCCTGTTTTGCTTCTTAATAAGAATCTTTATACAGGTAATTATTAAATATTGCTTGTGCCACAATCTTTCCTGTTTGACTTCTAGATGCTAACTCTAAGCAACATTAAATGCAATGATTGAGATCTGAAGTCTGTTTCTAATTCAGGTTGGTTTCAAGATAGAAAGAGTAATGGAAGACTACATTAGTGTATCAAGTCATTGAAAATCCTAAGGAAGCCTACTAGGTAGTGACTGTAAACATCTTTGACAAAATCATACTAGAAAAAAAAAAGAGTAAATCACATTGCTACACAACAATTTATTCTGCTTTCCTATACCCTCCATGAAGTTTGGAAATGATAGCAAAAGAGGAAGCATTTAGTTATCATCCATATATAGAAAACTTCATAAATAACTTGTTAGATATAACTTAAATTGGACTAAAGTGAAGTAAAACTTCGAGGATCTAATTGCAATTCCCTCTCCATAAAGTTAGTGACATCAGTTAGTACATGATTTTTCCTGAATCACCAACTAAGTGATTATCCCAGGAAAATTTCTGAAAACTTTTGCAGTATACACATTAATTCTGTGGAAATTAAATTTTGGCAAATATATTTTTATTTGCAATGACTTTTCAAGAACATAAACTACCTAAATATGATAACTGTACAAATAAACTGTGACTATGTCCAACATGAAAAACAAATTTAAGATAAATTTGATAAATGTAAAAATAGAAATATTAAAAGAGAATATACTTATTGCTTAGATTTATAAGTCTTAACCATAAATTCTAAGTATCACTAAAGACTGTGGCCACTATAAGTTAAACAATTTCTTTTAAACTTGCTTGTTCTCTAAAATATATTTCAGCCTGGGGTTTCTGAATTGATTCTAAGACATAGGTTTGGATGGGAGTAGTTTACTTGGGAAATTATTCCAAAGAGCAATAGTAAGTGACAAGAGATATAAAAAAATGATGAAGAACCAATTCAATCAACAAAATCTTATGGTAATTATCAATTTCTCTTAGACCAGTGTACTATTTTATGAAACCTGAGTGACACAATAAGCATCTCTTAATGATATACACATTGGCTTTCATTCATTATTGGTCAAAGAGGCCTAAGAGGTGACTGTGAACTTCTAAGTTGTTTATATGTTGGTCCTGAATGGGTTACCCTAGGTATCCTATTTCTCCATTTCAGACAAGCACAAGAAAAAGAAGTTACAATTGCATGGCTCTAGTCGAAATGTTAAGGACTGTTGGGTTGCTTTGAAGCTGGTTGAAGCAGAGCAGTGACAGGAGTAGCAAGAGGGGAAGAAATGGTTGAAAAGGAGTGCAAAAACTGTGCAGTACAATCAACTAGACTTTTAGGCTAATCAAGGATATTAACCATAATATAGATTATACTATTTAGATTAATTGAGGAAAACTGTTCTAGTATCAAGGTTAAAACTTCTTGCAAAATTGGATATATATAGGAAAATTATTATCTAAATACCTATTTATATTCTTTTTGAAGAATTATAATCCTTCTGCCCATGGGGTAATTTCTAGCATCTCTTATCAGTCACTTTCTATCATTGCTTTCTAGTTGAAATTCCATAAATGTACTATTTGGGCTACAATACATTAAGTTTAACATTCTTAGCTACAATGAGACAGCTTCCTTTGTAACTCTGTCCTAGATTTGACTTAGAATCTAATTCAATATTCTAATTAAAATTAAGTGTTTCAGTGTTGCTTAATATACTACACAGGGTTTGCAAAGAAATGTCTATGCTTGTAGCCAATTTAAAGCTTACATCTGAGTATTTTTCAATCTCACCAGCAGTGCAACTTTATAGTGGGTGATCTTTCATCCTAAAAAATGAATCCAGCTGTGTTGTCACTAAGAAATGGTGGTGTACACTCTGTTAAATAGTGTGCTATTTAACTAAATCCTGATAACAATGTGCAAATAATGAGATTACAATAACTATGTTAAGCATGGTAAATTCACAGGTTACATTTATTAAAAACATATTTCATACATTTTTAAAACAAAATTTTCTCCATTATGAGATCATTTGTCAAGAGAGAAATCATTTGAAGAAAACTGTAACAGGCACTTTTAGGAGAAATAGTTCTCATTTTGAAAAATATAGTGACTTTTGTAGAAGCACAGTCTGTGACTATTGGGTTCATTTTCTAAATTAACTAAGAATTTAAAAAATGGATGTATGACTTGGATTAAAAATATATCAGGTAAGTGACTTTTAGTTTATATAAAATGTATACAGAACTCTATATGCCTACATAGAATTAGTACTGTAATTCACATCTTACATAAAAACCTGGGTGCTGAGCAACTTTCACTTCTAAACATACCCATATGCAGTTCTGAATATGTTAATACTAATGCCCAATCATGCTCAAACTGAAGAATCCAATGTGATCTGCTAATATGTATAAAGAATATCAACCAATAGAAGAGACTTCCCTTCTTATGTTCTTTATACCAACTGCCCTTACAGTGTATTTAAATATTACAAGAATTGAGTGCCATCAACAAAACATTGGCAGCAATATGGAAATACCATAACCTGGCAACTTACTGATAAAATCATTCATATATTTAAGCCATGATTATGCAAGTAAAATCGATAAGTTCAATGTGATTTAAAGAAGTGAACTTTGCTATAGGGTATTGATAATTGAACCTCTATGAACAAAATCTCTATATCTTACTTCTAACTCAGTTACAATTATATTACCTAATATCAATAATGATAGTCCTGAAATAATCTGAAAGGTGAAGTCTGGCAGGTATATATGCCATAATAATTTATTAGATGTCAGTTTTATTTTTTTATTTACTGTTTATCCTAAACAATGCTCTATAAGAGCACTATTGTTTTCACTTTGTTAATGAGGAAAAATATGAGGGTCACAAATAGAAACTTCCCAAAATGTGTGTAATGTTAGAGCAAGTTCTTGAAATCAAATCCTCTTGGTTCCAAACCTTGCTGTTTCCATAGTATCACAGCCTCTAGCAAATTGTAAAAAATAACAAACTATCTGTGGAAGACAATAGAATAAAATGAACTGAGGAATTTCTAAAGAGAACAAGAAAATATGGAGTATAATGAAATAAGAGTAGACATCGGGGAAAGATAAAGAACACTGAGACAAAGCATTCAGGCACTGGGAACATGTATCTGATCTAAATGTGTGCAAGCACATGTGACAAGAGCTCTCTGATATATTCACATCTACTGCGGCTCATAGCCAAAATAGGCAGAGCAAAACTCAGTGTGTTAAAAAATAAGACTACAGTTTCTGGAACTCTGTCTCTAAACAGCCAAAATAAGAAGTTAAATGAAATTACATGTGGTTTCATTTATACTTTCTCCATAAAGATGAGCTAATAATTTATTCACCTTAATTTTATTGTTATATATATGCATAGTGGAGTTGAAATTTGACTATAGTCACAATTTAAGATGATAGGTATTAACGAATCAAAGTTCAAGATATCTCATTATTTTACAAACATTAATAGGTATTTTGATAATTTCATAGTTGGATACAGACACTTACTGCTAATAAGAAACAAGCGAAGATTTTAGGCAATAGAACGGCCTGTCATTTGATTAACAGGTTAACAACGCAGGACAATTCCTAAATGTCTTAATAGTGATGTAGTAGCTGAATAAGCTCTTGACAAACATTTATTAGTGGGAGTAAGTGTGTATAGATGTATGTTTCTGTGTTTATGTATGTGTATTTAAAGTGAATTGAAATTCAAATTATGTACTATACATACTCTTTAGGCAACTTGTAACTTTTACAAGTACGCAAAATACACACTATACTAACCCAAACCTGCATGTAAAACATATAAAACATACCTTTATGAAATATGTTTTATTGTAAACACACTTCTATCTATGAATGTGTAAACATTTCTATCTCTTCATACTATGAGAATTAAAGTTTCACCTTTTAACCATCTTATATTTTTAATCTCCCAAACATGCGTAACATGATAATTAGTGATGTAAAATTTCTTTACACTCTTTTTGCTAAAGATGAATCTAGGACTTCCCTTGGTTCCCAGTGGTTAAGACTCCACACCTCCAATGCAGGGAGCATGGGTTCAATTCTTGGTAGGGGAACTAAGATCCCACAAGCTGTGCTGTACAGCCAAAAATAAATAAATAAATAAAGATGAGTCTAGCAAAGGCATATGTGATAGAACACATGAAGGTGTTAAGAACTGTACAATTCAATCCTGTGGTACAGAGTTCCAAGTGGAAAGGGATGTGAAGAGAGAATTAGCAAAGGACAAAAACAAAAGAACAAAGATACAAAACTCAATCTGATTTCAGGAGAAAGAACAGGAACTACAGTAACAGCAAGATCAACTTTTGTGCAGAGTTGAAGAAGATTTAGATTACATCATGCAAACACTAAAACTTTTCTACCATTGAAAAATTATGAATTTTGGTAGAAATTTTATCCTGGCTATTTTAAAAGAGAAAAACTTTATAATAATTAGACTGAAAATATCCCCAAAGGAATAAATAAATGTAAACTCTGTGCTTGAAAAAAAGTAGCCTTCTCTTTGGGTGGAGTGGTAGTAGAAAATTATTCAGAACTAGTCCTTCTTGCTACTGCGAAGAGACAATAGAGGATCTAAGGCCACTTTTTCCACTTATTACTAAAATATAACAATTAGTTAATGATTTCTATCAAATAGATAAACTGTTAGATAAGCAAATTCAAAGAGGACAAAGCAAAAAAAGCCTTCCGGTTATCACTGAGCTTTCCCTCCAAAGTGATAGGATTCTGTAAAATATCATTAGAGAATACACAGCAATCTGAAGCTAACAGAAAAGCTTCTGGTGCTCATGTGAAAATAATAAGAGAGTGCTCATCTGTCTGTAATTATCCACTAACATGATGCATCAGGGATAGCTGAAAAAAATAGTAATTCCAAATTGTTTACCTATTTTATCTAAATTATTTCTTTTTGCATCATCCAAATACATAGTCTAGCCCACTGAAAGAAACTTTAAATATCCTCTTGTACCAATTCCTCACAAATTTTGCTGGAAATAGTTTCTGAAAATAGACAACACTGCAAGGTGAGTTTGATGTGAAAATGCTTTATGGTAAGCATCCCAATTTTGGAAGCCTTTTTATAGTTCTAAGGTCTAGTTCTTTTTGGAATTTTTTTTTTTTTTTAAGAAAAAGAAAAGTGACACAAATGAAGGAGTTAGTGGTAGCAGTTTTATTATTTTGATTGTGTGGTTCATTTGTTTTGATAGCATTTATTTATTTTTAAATGAAATGAATGTAGTATTCTTAATTGTCTCTGATTTTTGTGTCCAAAGATCACTACCTCCTTCATATGGACACCAGAGAAATTATGGAGAGGAACCAAGTATTTTCTTAAAAGATTACCTCTGTCAAAAATGACAATCAATTTTAAATTTAATTTTGCATAAAGTGTGAGAAAATGTTATGATCTCATTGTTTCACATATAGTTGTCTAGTTTTCCCAGCACAAATTAAAGAGACTGCCTATTTTCCACTGTATACTCTTACCTCTTTTGTGGTAGATTAGTTTAACATAGGTGTGTGGGGTGATTTCTGGGCTCTCTATTTTGTTCCACTGATCTATGTGTCTGTTTATGTGCCACTACCATACTGTTTTGATTAACATGGGTTTGCAGTCTGGGGCTGTGATACCTCCAATTCTGTTCCTTTTTCTCAAGATTTCTTAGACAATTGGGGTCTTTGTGGTTGCATATGAATTTTAAGATTATTTGCTCTAGTTCAGTGGGAAAAAAATGTGATGGGAATTCTCACAGAGATTGCATTAAATCCATAGAATGCCTTGGGTAGTGTAGCCATTTTATTCATATTAATTATTTCAATCCAAGAGCATGAGATATCTCATTTATTTGTATCATATGCAATTCCCCTCATCAAGGTTTTATAGTTTTCAGAGTAAATGTCTTTCACTTCAGTTTGTAAGCTTCAGTTCAGTTCAGTTCAATTTAGTCACTCAGTCATGTCCGACTCTTTGTGACCCCATGAATTGCAGCAGGCCAGGCTTCCTTGTCCATCACCAACTCCTGGAGTTCACTCAGACTCATGTCCATCGAGTTGGTGATGCCATCCAGCCATCTCATCCTCTGTCATCCCCTTCTCCTCCTACCCCCAATTCCTCCCAGCATCAGAGTCTTTTCCAATGAGTCAACTGTTTGCATCAGGTGGCCAAAGTATTGGAGTTTCAGCTTTAGCATCAGTCCTTCCAAAGAAATCCCAGGGCTAATCTCCTTCAGAATGGACTGGTTGGATCTCCTTGCAGTCCAAGGGACTCTCAAGTGTCTTCTCCAACACCACATTTCAAAAGCATCAATTCTTCGGCACTGAGCTTTCTCACAGTCCAACTGTCATATCCATACATGACCACTGGAAAAACCATAGCCTTGACTAGACAGAACTTTGTTGGCAAAGTAATACCTCTGCTTTTGAATATGCTATCTAGGTTGGTCATAACTTTCCTTCTAAGGAGTAAGCATCTTTTAATTTCACGGCTACAATTACTATCTGCAGTGATTTTGGAGCCCCAAAAATAAAGTCTGACACTGTTTCCCCATCTATTTCCCATGAAGTGATGGGACCAGATGCCATGATCTTAGTTTTCTGAATGTTGAGCTTTAAAGCCAACTTTTTCATTCTCCTCTTTCACTTTCATCAAGAGGCTTTTTAGTTCCTCTTCACTTTCTGCCATAAGGGTGGTGTCATCTGCATATGGAGGTTATTGATATTTCTCCCGGCAATCTTGATTCCAGCTTGTGCTTCTTCCAGCCCCGCATTTTTCATGATGCACTCTGCATATAAGTTAAATAAGCAGGGTGACAATATACAGCCTTGACATACTCCTTTTCCTATTTGTAATTAGTCTGTTGTTCCATGTTAACCTTATTCTTAGGTAAAAATAATTCATCTGATGTGATTTTAAGCAGGATACTTTAAAACTACCTCTCAGATAGTTCACTATTAGTACACAGAAAATAACAGATTTATGCATATTAATCTTGTATTCTGTGACTTAATTGGGCTCATTTATTGTTTCTAATAGGTTTTGATGGAGATTTTAGGGCTTTCTATATATAGTGTCATGTCATCTGCAAATTCAGAACTAACAGCAAAACCTCAATCTTAAAACCATAAAATACGTAGAAGAGAACATAAGCAGACTATTCATTGAAATAAATGGTAGCAATGTTTCATGGTTCTCTCTCCTAAGGCAATAGACATAAAAGCAAAAATAAATAAATGAGATCTACTTAACCTTGAAAGCTTTTGCACAACAAAAGAAATATCAAAAAACAAAAAGCCTACAGAGTGGAAGGAAATTTTAAAAAAATTTGTGACCTTTAAGGGATTAATATTGAAGTGTATAAGCAATTCGTATAACTCAATATCAATAAACCCCACAAAGAACCCAATCAAAAAAAAATTGTTCAGAAGACCTACAGCTTACCAAAGAATACATACATAGCTGATGGACAGATGGGAATATGCTCACCATTGTTAATTATTTGAGAAATGTAAATCAAAACAACAGTGAGATACTATCTCATACGTGTAAGAATCAGTTCAGTTCAGTCCCTCAGTCATGTTTGACTCTTTGCGACCCCATGGACTGCAGCACACCAGGCCTCCCTGTCCATTACCAACTCCCAGAGTTTATTCAAACTCATGTCCGTTGAGTTGGTGATGCCATCCAACCATCTCATCCTCTGTTGTTCCCTTCTCCTCCTGCCTTCAGTCTTACCTAGCATCAGGGTCTTTTCAAATGAGTCAGCTCTTCACATCAGATGGCCCACAGTATTGGAGTTTCATCTTCAACATCAGTCCTTACAATGAATATTCAGGACTAATTTCCTTTAGGATGGACTAGTTGGATCTCCTTGCAGTCCAAGGGACTCTCAAGTGTCTTTTCCAACACCACATTTCAAAAGCATCAGTTCTTCAGTGCTCAGCTTCGTATATAGTCCAACTATCATATCCAAACATGACAGGAAATACCATAGCCTTGACAAGATGGACCTTTGTTGGCAAAGTAATGTCTCTGCCTTTTAATATGCTGTCTAGGTTGGTCATAGCTTTTCTTTTAAGGAGTAAGCATCTTTTAAATTCATGGTTACAGTCACCATTTGCAGTGGTTTTTGAGTCCCCCAAAATAAAGTCTGCCACTATTTCCACTGTTTCACCATCTATTTGCCATGAAGTGATGGGACCAAATGCCATGATCTTAGTTTTCTGAATGTTGAGCTTTAAGCCAACGTTTTCACTCTCTTCTTTCATTTTCACCCAGAGGCTTTTTAGTTCCTCTTCAATTTCTGCCACAAGGGTGATGTCATCTGCATATCTGAGGTTATTGATATTTCTCCCAGCAGTCTTGATTTCAGCTTTGCTTCATCCAGCCTGGCATTTCACATGATGTACTTTGCATATAAGTTAAATAAGCAGGGTGACAACATACAGCCTTGACGTACTCCGTTTCCTATTTGGAACCAGTCTGTTGTTCCATGTCCAGTTCTAACTGTTGCTTCCTGACCTGAATACAGATTTCTCAAGAAGCAGGTTAGGTGGTCTGGTATTCCCACCTCTTTCAGAATTTTCCACAGTTTATTGTGATCCACACAGTCAAAAGCTTTGGCATAGTCAATAAAGCAGAAATAGATGTTTTTCTGGAACCCTCTTACTTTTTCAATGATCCAGTGGATGTTGGCTATTTGATTTCTGGTTCCTCTGCCTTTTCTAAAACCAGCTTGAATATCTGGCTTTTCACGGTTCATGTATTGTCGAAGCCTGGCTTGGAGAATTTTGCAAACCACTTTGCTAGTGTGTGAGATAAGTGCAATTATGCGGCAGTTTGAGCATTCTTTGCCATTGCTTTTCATTTGGATTGGAATGAAAACTGATCTTTTCCAGTCCTATAAGAATGACTATCATCAATAAATCTACAAATAACAAATGCTGGTGAAAATGTGGAGAAACGCAAGACCTTGTGCAATGATTGTGGGAATGTAAATTAGCACAGCCACTGTAGAATAAATGAATGTCAGCATTCAATTATTTGAGACTTCCTCAAAAATATAAAACTAGAACTACCGTTTGATCCAGGAATTCTACTTCCAGGTACATATCCAGAAAAAATGAAAACATTAACTAAAAAAGATACTTGCATCCCAATGTTCATAGCAACACTATTTATAATGACCATGGTATGGAAGAAGTCCAGCTGCTCATCGACAGACCAATGAATAAAGAAGATGTCATTGCAGCCATAAAAAAGAATGAGATTCTGCCATTTGCAACAATGTGTATAGATCTAGATAATATCATGCTTAGAGAAATACGTCAGGCAGAGAAAGACAAATAATTTATGACACCACTTATACGTGGAACCTAAGAAATAATAGAAACAGATTATATATAGCAAAACAGACAAACATATAGAAAACAAACTAATGTTTTCTAATTTAATTAAACATTATTCTATTTAATAAAACATTATTTTCTAATTTAATGGAGCATACTCTGAAAAATATTTAATCTCTGTATACCTTTAATATGTTGTATTGAAGGGGTGGGAAGGGATCGAGGTGGGAGAGAGAGAAGAGGGAGGGGTCATATGTATACTTATGACTGATTCATGTAGTTGTTTTGGCAGAAGTCAACAGAATATTGTGAAGCAATTATCCTCCAATTAAAAAATAAATTTAAAAAATATTCACTGAAGTAAAAATGACCAACAGTACCTATATCACTACGTCCAATAGGCAGACTTCATTCTCCAACCTGCTTTATTGCAAAGCAGCACTTACCACAGCAGACCACTTCCCTTTAAACACATACCTCCCTCTCCTCCCTAGTGTGTAGACTCCTAGCTTTCCCCTTAGCCTCTCTTGATGATCCTTTTATGTGTCTTTTGCCAATTTTTCTCTCTTAAAACAACTGTCAAGCAATAGAATCCCTCAGCCTTTCTCTATAATTACAGATTTTTTTCTGAGGTGATTGAGTCTGTTCCTTATGTTTTAATGAGCATTCATAGACATATACACAGAATCCTACCTACACTTCCAGTCTTCTGAGTTATTTATATATCTATCTATGTGTGTGTGTGTGTGTGTGTGTGTGTGTCTGTGTGTGTATTCAATATTTTTGGTTGGATGAATCAGAGGACCTCAACATACTTTTTAAAAAATAGATGTCAAATCACTTCTCCAAAGAAGATATACAGATGGCCAATAGGCATATGAAAAGATGTTCAACACTGCTAATTATTAGAGAAATGCAAATCAAAGCTATATTGAGATATCAGCACACACCATCCAGAAAGTCTGTCATCAAAAGAACCACAAACAATAAATGCTGGAGAGGGTGTGGAGAGAGGGGAACCCTCCTACACTGTTGGTGGAAATGTAAATTGGTACAAGCTCCTATGCAGAAAGTACGGAGGTTCCTTAAAATAATATAAATAGAGCTACCAGATGACCCTGCAATCCCACTTCTGGGCATATATTTGAGGAAATACATGATCTGAAAGAATGCATGCACCCCAATGTTCATTACAGCACTGTTTGTAATAGCCAAGACATAGAAGCAACCTAAATGTCCATTGACCAAGGAATGGTTAAATAAAATGCGGTATATTTGTACAATGGAATATTATTCAGCCATTAAAAAAGAATGAAATAATGCCATTTGCAGCAACATGGATGGGCGTAGAGAGTGTCATCCAGAGTGAGGTCAAACAGAAAAGGAGAAATATCATATAACATCCCTTATATGTGAGATCTAAAAAGAAATGATACAAATGAACTTACAAAATAGAAAGATACAGACTTACAAAGCAAACATTGTTGCCAGGGTTAAGGGATAGTTAGGGAGTTTGGAATGGTCATGTGCATACTGCTATATTTAAAATAGATAAGCTGCTGAACATCATGTGCAAGCCTAGATGGGAGGGGAGTTTAGGAAGAATGGATACATGTACATGTACTGCTGAGTCCCTTAGCTGTTCACCTGAAACTATCACAACATTGTTAATTGGCTCTGTTGCTGCTGCTGCTAAGTCGCTTCAGTCGTGTCCAACTCTGTGGGACCCCATAGATGGCAGCGCACTAGGCTCCTCTGTCCCTGGATTCTCCAGGAAAGAATACTAGAGTGGGTTGCCATTTCCTTCTCCAATGCATGAAAGTGAGAAGTGAAAGTGAAGTCGTTCAGTCGTGCTCGACTCTTAGTGACCCCATGGACTGCAGCCTACCAGGCTCCTTTGCCCATGGGATTTTCCAGGCAAGAATATTGGAGTGGGTTGCTATCACCTTCTCCAATACAAAAGAAAAAAAAGCTAAAAATAAAAACAAACAAACAAACAAACAAAAAACAGGTGACAAATCACTATACATTTCTTCCACAAATTACCCTTGTCTGTGTTCCCTGAAGTGAGTCGCTCAGTCGTGTCTGACTCTTGCAAACCCATGGATCTGCTAAGCTCCTTTGTCCATGGAACTCTCCAGGCAAGAATACTAGAGTGGGTACCCATTCTCTTCTCCTGGGGATCTTCCAGACACTGGGATTGAACCTGGGTCTCCTGCATTGCAGGCAGATCTTTACCATATGAGTCACCAGGGAAGCCCCCTCAATGTTCTCTATATCAGCTAATTCTGTGAGAATCAACTTGCTTGAGCCAGGAAACTGAAAATTTTCATCAGCAACTCCCTTTGCAATCCTGTCACTTTTTAACCAACTGTATTGCTTCCCCATTAACATACCTATGTTATCCACTTCTCTCCTTTTATATTGGCAAACTTAGTTTAGTTTAGCTTAGTTTTGTTTTTTTAAGAAATATTCTTTGTTAGATGTATTGCTTTAGCTACCTAATTGGTCTCTACACATATAGTGTACCTCCCATTTACTTCCCTATATAGGAATTTAAGTGATGTTAAAAAAATTAAAATTAAATTTCATGTTTGTCATTCTTTATTATGATTTCACTCTCCTTTTCACTTTACACTTAGCTCCTACAAATTTTGATATTGATGTTCTACTGCAAGCAAATAATCAGTATTAGCATGTTTTACTTCAAATGTTTGGCAAAATACAAAAACTAAATATTTATAGAGTACTATGAGTAGTATGTGTGCGCATCTGTATATATCCAGGTATACATACTGGTATAGTTATGCTTTCTTATAGATTTGAGTTCTTAATCACTTTGCAAAGGTTCTTGTTTATTCTTGTTATTTTTCCTTGCCCTAAAGTCCACTTTGTCTGACGTTAACATGAATATTACAGATTTCCTTTGATTAATGTTATCAAGGTAGATCTTTCTCCATCCCTCTCCTTTCAATCTGAGTTCTTATAATTAAATGGGTTTCTTTTAGACACAGATAGTCTGATCTCCTTTATTCATCCTGATAATTTTGGTCTTTTCATTGGTATATTTAAGTCATTCATATAAAAATGATTAAAATATAAATGCTTGTGACTATTTACAGTTATTGCATTTGTTCTTTGTTCCTTTTCCCTGTCTTCTTTTGCCTTTGCTTGCTTGAACTGAGCATTTTATGTGATTCCATTTTCTGCCCTTTCTTAGTATACCAATTATACTTCTTGAAATTTTGGTTAGTGATTGCCCTGAAGTTTGACAATATTAATTAATCCGTGTCTCACTTCACATAACATCATACTGTTTCATATGTAGTGTAGATTCCTTGTGGCACAGAATTCCAAATTCCTACCCCAATTGTTTAAGATACTGCTGGCATTCACTTCACTTACACAAATGTAACAATTACCCAATATAGTGATACTATTTTTACCCTAACCAAAATATTTTAGATCAATTAAAAATAGGTAAAAATTTCATTTTACTTTTATATATTTCTTCTCCCAAGGCTTTTTATTCTTTATGGAAGTTTTAGTTTTTTACCTATCTAATTTTTCTTGTCCCTGAGAAGTTTTTAATGTTTGTTTGTTTTTAACTTTTTCTTTTTTTCCTGGGAAAGTCTTCTGCTTTAAATTGGATAATTTATTCCATGGTTTAAACTCCATGTACAACACTTGCATATAATTTTGCTGCCTATATTTTCCTTCATTCCATATTACTTATGGAAGACTAGTTCTCTATTTCACACATCTATGTTTATACATGTGTGATTGTGTGCATATATGCAGTTATTTGAGGTTAGGTTGAGAGCAAGTGTTTGATAAATAGACATTTTATTTGAATGAATTTGCATTCAAAGTATGGCATAGAATTTTGGTGTACTGCTTTAGCTTTGGTTACAGCTTTTTATTTGTAACACAGAGTTTCCATTTTATATAAACAAATAAGATATCACCTTGAATGGGTTGATTTTTCCTCAACCAAAGCTAGAGTCATGAGGTAATACATTACATCTGCACCAACAATGTTGAATCTTTAAAAGTCACCTCTGCCTATTCAGCTGTGATATTTTCTGAACAATTGCATATATTTGATATTTACCATGTCACCTATGCCACAGTTACTCTATTTTCAGGGGGAAATGATATATATTTGAGACACGGAAAATAGCAAAGAATAGTAAAAGTTGTCTAAGTATTTATTAAGGTATTTTTTGCACAGATTTTCACCAATCTGGATTTATAGGATGAATCTTGAGATGTGCTTGATTCACTGAAATATAGCTTAAATCAAACAATGCTATAAGAACTATTCACATACTATATAAGTGATGGAATGGCAATAAAAACATTTTATTGTATTTATACATGAAGATATCATATAAGATATTTCCCCATGAATGCTAATTAATTAGAATTGATACTAAATGTGGGGTATTTTATGTAAAAAGTGAAATAATAATGTACTTCAATCAAACATGCATTTGTTTTTGTTGTTTATCTGCAAAAGACTCAGATCTTCCATTAATGTTTGCATTTCTAAGAACATATTGAGATGTTAATATCATATTCAACTTAATGTAGTATTAAAATAAAAAATAAAATTTTCCTAATAATTGTTTGTGAATGCATTTTAGCAGCAAACACTGTAGGATGAAGCACTCAGAAAGCAGTCTTATGGTACAAGAAACAGTTCAGGATGAAACTGGTCACAGAAAATTGTTTTATCCTTTAGCTTTGCTTTCCTTTCATTCCTCCCATTTCTTTCTAACCACAATCCCATATAAAATCTGGCACTAGACTGATCATTGATTCATGTATAAATTTGTTTAAATTTTGGCTAGAAATCAATTTAAAGCATATCTGTTGTAGAGTAAGGATATGAAAAAGTTTAACATCCCTAACAATTTAGATGGAAAATCAAACTGCTGAATTTTTCAGCACACTGAAATCTTTTCACTAAATATTAAACTACCTACAAAATTTAAGCTTTTTTAGGGCAGGTCATGTTTTATTCCTCAAATTTACTGATATGGTATTTTTCTCACAGTATGAATTATTGAGAATTGAATAGAAGAGCTAATTCAGAATAAAATTGATGTAATAACATGCTTCTGATTATATCTTAATTTTTATTAAGCTGTTCTAATGTTCTAAAGCCAAATAGAATATTGAATATTATCATTCCCTCAAGAATTTTCAAGTTAATGTATTAGAGGCACTACTATATAAAATAGTGCTAAATACACACACACACACATACACACACACACACAACTAAATGATATTATGTCAAGAAAAAAAAACATTAATATCTAACTTGGAAAATCAGCATATACATAAATAGCACAAAATTAAGCTGTTTTGACAGCTTTGAGTCAGTTTAATGGAAAAAGAGACATTCTAGGATCTAAGTAGGTCCTACTTAACAAGGTCATTTTCTCTATCAGGTAGGTCTCATCATTACATAGTAAACTAGAAGCTCTCCTTGAAGTAGAAATACATGATGAAGGCTGCAAAAGTTGAGTACTTCTACTTAAAACTCTTTTCAACATAAATATACCTCTGCCAGACCTGTGCATATTTTCCCCAGGAAAACTTATTTAATTTTTGTAGCATGTTATGCAACAGTTTTGCCTGTCTCTAGCTTTTGATATTCCACAAGGTCATATAAATTGTATCATACATTATGGAACATTTTCAGTCTACTTCCTTTATTATAATGTTACTATTGCTTTGTTTGAGTGGTATTTTTCTGATTTGTTTTCTCTTGGTTTCTTGGATACTTGTACTTGTATTTTGATGTCTTTTCTTAATTTTGGAAAATTCTCTGCTGTTATTGATTTTGGAATTTTTTTGAATCTTACCTTTTTCTTTGCATTCTGATAATCTAGTTTATATGTGTGTGTGTGTGTGTGTGTGTGTTTCAGTTTGGGACATTATTACCAGTCTATCTTTGAGTTTGCTGATTCTTTCCTCAGCTATGTCTAATTCATTGATGAGCTCCCAGAAGGTGTTCTCCATCTATTTTTACCATATTTTAAATTTCCTGCTTCTCTTTCTTATAATATTTATGTCTATCCTAAAATTCCCCATCTGCTCATGAATATTGTCTCTCTTTTCCATATAATGTCTAACATAACACTTACAGGTACTTAATTTCCTTACCGATAGTTGCAACATATTTGTCTTATCTGACTCTTATTCTGTTAAATGATTTATCTCAATATTATCTTTGTCTTGTGTTTTCATATGTCTCATAAATTTTGCATTAAAGTCAACATTGTGTATAGGGTAATAGACACTGAGATAAACAATGCTTTATTAAATGTCTCACTTGCCTGGCTCTGGTAAGTGAATGCTTGTATCCCATCTCTTCTTGTTTCTATGTTTCAGTTTAGATTGTCTTTGAACTTTAGCTCTCTGATTGTTTGACAAACATGACTGCCTTTTACACTGCATTTCCTAGGTTTGAAATTGAGCAATTCCCAGACAGGTTTTCTTGGTAATAGACACTTTCCTCTTCCCCATTCTGGACCTAAAGAAAACATTTCAGTCTCTTGAACTTTCCCTGAGTTTCAGAAAGTCTGGTTAAAGATTTAATGATTAGAGGAGTAAGAACTTGCAGAAACAAACAACAACAGGGCATCAAGGGTGGGGGTCAAGAGTGGGGGTCAAGGGTGGAGAGCTGGAGAATTGGTAGCAATTTAAACAATAGATCAGCTACATAGCAGAGTCACAGGGCCTTTATTTTCTCTCTGAAGGCCACAAGTAACAATGTCTGGCACACATTCCTAAGTTGTTTTACAGAAACAGACTCTCACCATATGGAACACTGCTGACTATAAGCATGTAGATCCCAGACAAGCTAGAACAAGAGGCTGATGATTGAGATTCCCACAACATCTCTCTGTTACCTCCTCATTCACAAATCAGTGACCCTCTCCCTAACACTGTCTTGAAAAATCCTTGCCTGAAAGCCACTGTGGAATTCAGGTCTTTTGAGCATTAGCCATCCATTCTTCATGCTTGGCATCCTGCAATATATGCTGTACTTTTTTTTTTTGCTTTTTTTCACCACAACCCCAGAGTCAGTAATTTGGCTTTGCTGTGGATCTGTTGAGCAGACCCAAGTTAGTCTGGATAGCAGGTTTTCTCATTGTTCCTATAGGAACATTTATGTATAGACTTTATTTGTATCTACCTATCATTCATCTATCTATATGATAATATTAATCTTTACTCATCTACTTTGAATTTAACTAAATATGCTACTAATCCAATTTTCTTGTATTGTTTTTATCAAAAGCTATCAGATGTAGAATGTTAATGTATCAGAGTGCTTGATGTGATGTAATCAACACTACTAAAGAGAAAACCTTTTTTATCAATATGTAGAATATTTTATCATTTTTTTTGGTTCCACAGATAATTCAGTCATTTTTATTTGAAAAATGACTTTCATAAATGAATAAAAGGAAAAAACACAGTATAGCATAATCTCAAGAAGACAATATTCAAGGTCTGTTTACACTAACATTTTATATGATTTGTGAGTTGATTTTGTCTTTTTTATGTTTGATGCGCAAACTGGTGAAAGCAGGAAAACTAAATGTCTACATAGAATAAAATCTGTTTAAAGCAATTGAATATTTGTTCTTTTTTGCTCACATATTTTTGTATATATATATTTAAAAAATATAAAATTTCTTAATATGTTGACAGAATTCTTTATATTATTTAGTAGTATTTATACTTCTAATCAGTTGTATATCAATTGTATATTTTAAATAACACCACAAATAAATCAATTCACCAGATCAGTCATATCTAAGAAATGGGCTTATCTGTTTCTACATTAAAAACTGCCAACTTAAAAAAAGAAAACAACAACAATCTTTAGTGTAAAAACTGTTTAGTTTTTTTGTTTTTAATTTCAAAGGGGTTATTCTGTTCTATTAATTTTTCCTGGCTGGCCCTGTATTTGCCTATATTTCTTGTCTCTTCAATGCATTTTAATGATGCATAAAACAAAAAAAAAATTATAAAGAATGATAAACATGCGCTCAGAATTAAAAAAAAAAAAAGTACTCCATTCAGTACAATAGTATTGAATGTCTGTTACTCTGCAATGACTTCCTTGGTAGCTCAGTTGGTAAAGAATCCACTTGCTTTGTAGGAGAGCCCAGTTCAATTCCTGGGTCAGGAAGATCCCTGGAGAAGGGATAGGCTATCCACTCCAGCATGTTTGGGCTTCCCTGGTGGCTCAGATGGTAAAGAATGCATCAGCAATGTGGGAGACCTGGGTTCAATCCCTGGGTTGGGAAGATCCTCTGGAGAAAAGGATGGCAACCCACTCAAAGAAAGGCTAACAATGAAAACAACAACCACAAACAAAAAGACATGGAAAGAAAAGTTTGGTGGGCTGCAGTCCATGGGGTCAGAAAGAGTCAGACATGACTGAGCAAGTAAGCAATATATAATATGTATATTACATATGTAACATACATTAAGTAATATGCACATTACTCTGAACATTTCCAATTATATAAAAGTAGACCCATTTTCTTTTCTGATAAAATATTTAGAAAAATTTGCTGTTAATAAAAGTAAATATTGATTTTTATAAATGCCTATTAAAGGATTTCTTTAGAGAGTCGAAAGGTATCTCCTGAAAAGGTGATACCTGAAACAAATTACAGATACATAATAATATGATATTGTTAATTAAAAAATAAAAAAGTTAATCACTGGAAGTTACCCAAATATTTTCAATTTCATTAAAGATATTTGGTTATATATGTCTCTTCTCTGTATTCTTTAATTAACATTTATGTCTTTCAGAGAAAGTGACAATTAGCTCTCCATAATTTTGTGGCAATGATTTAGGTTAATTACCATTAAACACTTTTCAGTAGTCTTTTCTGATAATTAGACAATGGTATCCATTCAGTACAGGTATTTACTCTTAACTGAAATAATTTTGGTGATAATGTTAATTCATCACTACATTTAATTTGGAGAAATAGTTGTTGCCCATGAGATAATAAGCAAGAACAAGAATGCAATTCTTTTAAAACTTTCACTTTTTGAAAAAAAAAATTGTTGACATATTCTCAAATTTTCTCCCATTGTGAATGACTTATGTTTTTCCTTGATAATCTTTTTGAGAGAAATTTAATTAGGCTCCCTATAAACTAAACTTTTGCTATTCATTAAGGATCTAGTAATTAGGAGGAAAAAATATCATTTTGTAAAATATTGGGTTTCTCTCAAATTTCTATGAAAATTTCCATAGTTGCATCTGGAGTTAGGTAACATGTAAAACAGAAATAATCCTTTGATCCTAAAATCAAAGGAAAGGCTAAAAACGAAAACAACAACCACAAACAAAAAGACAATGTAGAGAAAAGGAGAAAATGTTTGCAAATGATGTAATTGAGAAAGAACTAATCTCCAAAACACACAAATAGCTCATGCAGCTCAGGATCAAAAAAACAAACAACATAACAACAAAAAAAGGGCAAATCTAAAAGTACATTTTTCCAAAGAAGATATATATACAAGTGGCCAAAAGGCACATGAAGAAATGCTCAACGTTGCTAATTATTAGAGAAATTCAAATGAAGCCTACAATGAGGCATAACCTCACATCACTCAGAATGACCTACATTTAAAAAGTCTATGAGTGATAAACACTGGAGATGATGTGGAGGGAAAAAAATCTACCTATAATGTTGATGGGAATGTAAACTGATGCAGTCACTATGGGGAATAGTATGAAGGATGCTTAAAAAAAACAAAATTACAATTACCACATGATCTTGTGATCTCATTCTTGGGCATATATCTGGAGAAAAGCATAATTTGAAAATATACATGCATCTCAGTGTTCATTGAAACACTATTTACAATAGACAGGACATGGAAACAACCTAAAATGTTCATTGACAGATGAATGGATAAAGAAGATGTGTGTGTGTGTGTGTGTGTGTGTGTATAATCTATAGATATATAAAATATATATGCACACATGTATACAATGGAACATTACTCAGTCATAAAAAGAATGAAATAACACCATCTGTAGCAACATGGATGGGCCTAGAGATTATCATACTAAGTGAAGTAAGCTAGACAGAGAAATATCATATGATGTCACTTATATGTGTAATCTAAAAACAAAAGTGAACTTATTTACAAAACAGATTACAAACAACAACAACAAAAATTTCTGGTTATCAAAGGGGAATGACAGAGGAATAAATCAAGTATTTGGTAATAAAATATACACATGCATTAGGACTTGACCATGTAAACTTAATTTTTTTTTTTTAACTTTACAATACTGTATTGGTTTCGCCATACATTGACATGAATCTGCCATGGGTGTACATGAGTTCCCAATCCTGAACCCCCTCCCACCTCCCTCCCTATATCATCTCTCTGGGTCATCCCAGTACACCAACCCCAAGCATCCTGTATCCTGTACCGAACCTAGACTGGCGATTCATTTCTTACATTATAGTATACATGTTTCAATGCCATCCTCCCAAATCATCCCACTGTCTTCCTCTCCCACAGAGTCCAAAAGTCTGTTCTATATATCTGTGTCTCTTTTGCTGTCTCGCATACAGGGTTATCATTACCATCTTTCTAAATTCCATATACATGTGTTAGTATACTGTATTGGTGTTTTTCTTGCTGGCTTATTTCACTTTGTATAATTGGCTTTGTCGGGAGCCAGAATGAGGAATCCCATCCATGACAGGGTCACGCGACAGAGACCTCAATGGGCAAGGACGATTTGGGTCTCAGGGTTTCCCCCTGGCATTTCCTGAGCATGTACCCCCCAAAAATAAGAATCTGCCTGCTTTTCTACTCTTCTGACATTCTCTGGAAAAAGTCAACTCAGGGCTTTAGTCTTCTGCATTTGAAAGGAGTGTTTCAGCTCAACCCCCTTTGATAATGCTCTAACTTAAATGCTCTAACTTGCCTAACAGGTTCCCCAGACCTTTTACAGCTTGTGAATTGCTTACAACCACCAACCGCGAGGGGCACAAAAGCTTAAAGTATCTTAAAGTTACAAAACCTTTTCTAAGAGCTAAAAATCCTATTGGTGATAGGATTTCACTGTTGACTCAATGATTGCTGCCAGACCTCCTTATTCCTTATCTTTTAGGTACCTGGAAAGAAGTTAGCCGATATAAACAGGATATGGAAAAAGATATGTAGTAGTTTTGATGTTAGCAACACTAGACTTTTGAGTTAATTACTTTCTTTTATAAATCACTGTACTCCTCTTGCTTGTTACAAATTGCTGTGTCCTTGCTATATAAGAATGTAACTTTGTTTAGTGCTTCCTGAGAATGGCACCAGACCTTGGAAAGAATAACACTTATCAGAAAAGAGCTGTAAATTGTTAAATTGGCCTTTTGGCAGGAAGATGATGTAAATCACCTAAGACTTGTGTATAAAACTAGGTATGCAGAGAGAAAAGTCTGATTTTGATAAGAGTCTGGGCTGCTGACGCTGCATAACTTTGATCTCTGTGTACAAAAAAAAAAAAAAGGAATAAAAGGCCTTGAAGGACAATAGGAAAGGGAGCCAGTTATTGGAAGGACTGGTTTCCCCCATGTCTCTTACTCTAGTTTCAGGCTGAATTCCCATCTGGGGCATGGAGGCTCGCCATGTCTACTTACTTGCCCCGGCTTCTAAGATCTGCACGAAAGGGAACCCATGGCGGGCACCCTTGGAGATTCAAGCAGGTGCCAGTGGCCCCATGTAGATGGTGCAAGCTCCTTGTCTGGAACTTTATTGGCTTTCCACGTAAACCAAGTTATTCAGCCTCTTTTCTCCACTAATTTTCCTACTACACTATTCTTTTCTAATCTAATCATATATTTCTAAATAAATAATTCTTTCCAAGATGCCAACGCCATCCCCGCTTCGAATTCCCTGGATCCACCAGGGCTGGACCCTGGCATGGCTCCAGTTTCATGACCATGTAAACTTTATATGCAATAACAAAATATTTAGCTTTTCTTTTGTATATAATCTGGATTCCTTGAAGAATTTTAAATAAATATAATTTTCTGGGTCATGCTTGAGAAATACCACTGTAGCTGCTGTAGGATTATGGAATATTAGCAAGGGGAAGATAGAGAAAAGACAGGGAGAGCTATTAAGGAAATTTAACATAGCACAGTGATCGACGGTGGTATTTAGACTCAGGGTTACATTAGTAGAGATAGATATATTGTCAGATTTAGATATACTTATAAGTTATAGCCATTAAGATAACAAAAAAACCGTCCTGTATTTGAGATGATATATGATGCCTCATTTCAATTTTGGTTAAGAAACTAGGGAAGTAGTGGCATTATTTACTGAAATGGAAATTTTTTCAGAAGAAGTAGAATTAAGGCTGGAGGTTTTGGTAGGAAAAAATTAATAATTGAGTTTTTGCACTCAGCAGTCTTGATAGGTTTTCCAGATATCCAAATGGAAGTGTAAAGTAGGCACTTGGATATATGAGGTTTATGCTCAATGGAATATCCCAGGAGGAAGATAAAATGAGCACATATTTCAAGTTTTGAAAACTGATGCAGAAATATCATAAAATTTTGCTCATTTCACATGCTAGCAAGGTAATGCTAAAAATCCTTCAAGCTAGGCTTCAACAATACACTAATTGAGGACTTCCAGATGTGCAAGCTAGAGTCAGAAGAGGCAGAAGAACCAGAGATCAAACTGCCAACATTCACTGGGTCATAGAAAAAGCAAGATAATTTCTGATAAACATCTACTTCTGCTTCATTGACGATGCTAAACCTTTAACTGTGTGGATCACAACAAATTGTGGAAAATTATTAAAGAGCTGGGAATACCACACCACCTTACCTGTCTGCTATGAAATCTGTATGCAGGTCAAGAAGCAACAGTTAGAAACAGACATGGAACAACAGCCTGGTTCAAAATTGGGAAAAGAGTATATCAGGGCTGTATATTGACATCCTACTTATTTAACTTATATGCAGAACACATTATGCAAAATGCCAGGCTGGATGAATCATATGCTGGAATCAAGACTGCAGGGAGAAATACCAAAACCTTAGATATGCAGATGATACCATCTTAATGACAGAAAGCAAACAGGAACTAAAAGAACCTCTTGATAAAGGTGAAAGAGGAGAATGAAAAACTTGGCTTAAAATTCAACATCCAAAAAACTATGATCTGGTCCCATCACTTCATGGCACATACATGGGGAAAAAGTTGAAAGCAGTGACAAATTTTACTTTCTTGAGCTCCAAATTCACTGCAGACAGTGACAGCAATCATGAAAATAAAAGACACTTGCTCCTTGGAAGAAAAGCTATGTCAATTCTAGATAAGTGTATTAAGAAGCAGAGATATCACTTTGCTGACAAAGGTCCACATAGTCAAGTGTTAGTCATTCAGTCGTGTCTGACTCTTTGTGATCCCATCAACTGTAGTCTGCCAAGATGTGCTATTCATGGGATTCTCCAGGCAAGAGTACTGAAATGAGTAGCCATTTCCTTCTCCAGAGGATCTTCCTGACCCAGAGATCGAACCATGTCTCCCACACTGCAGGGAGATTCTTTCCTGTCTGAGCCACCAGGGAAGCCAAAGGTATTATTTTTCCAGTAGTCATGTATGGATGTCAGAGTTGGACCTTAAAGAAAGCAGAGCACTAAATAATTGATGCTTTTGAACTGTGGTGCTGAAGAATACTTTTGAGAGTCCCTTGGACTGCAAGCAGATCAAACCAGTCAATCCTAAAGGAAATAAAATCTGAACATTCTCTGGAAGGACTGATGCTGAACTTGGCACCTGAAGAGAAGATCCAATTTGGTGGAAAAGACTCTGAGTCTTGGAAAGATTGAAGCAGGAGGAGAAAGGGGCAACAGTGGATGAGATGGCTGGATGGCATCACTGCCTCAATGGACATGAGTTTGAGCATACTCCAAGAGATAGTGAAGGGCAGAGAAGACTGGTGTGCTGCAGTCCATGGGGTTGCAGAGTCAGAAATGACTAACTGAACAATAATAACAACTGGACATGTAAATTAATTCTATATTTTTGTTTCATTCATTCATTCATTCTGAAATTTAAAATTACTTTTATTTATATTCTTCTTCTTCACATTTTAAATATAACTGTGCTAGTCTTATATTAATTTACTTTCAGCAATTTTTTTATTGAGAACCTACACCAAAATAAAGCCTAATGTTAACAAGATTTAAAGATGATGATTATACTCTTTGTGATCTCAAGTAGCTGACAAGACTGCAAGGGATACAGAAGATGTAAGTTGCATCAAAAAATAATATGGGTAACATCCCTGAAAAGGGAACATCTGATTTTGTGCAGCAGTTACACTTCAGTCTTATTTTGAAGGGTAAGTATAATTTTTGAAGAAAGTCATCCAGATAAAAATTATTCTTGGGTATTCACAATAACAGAAACTATGTGTACACAGGGTGCATAACACCAACATAATGAATGAACAGTATTTCTAATAATAAGTTGTACTATGAGGCAGGAGTGTTTTGTTGAGTTTAAAATCTGTGAGGTAACCAAATTCTAAAGAAATTTTAGTAGAAATTTGGTTTCCCCCTTAGGCATTTGCTAGCATTAGTAATAATAGCCACAAGGGATGCCCTTGTTGCTCAATCAGTAAAGAATCTGCCTGCAATGCAGGAGACGCAGGTTCAATTTACAGTAATTCCTTTTTCCAATTCCAGTTTAGTTGCTCAGTCATGTCTGAGTCTGCAACCCCATGAATCGCAGCACGCCAGGCCTCCCTGTCCATCATCAACTCCCAGAGTTCATTCAAACTCATGTCCATCGAGTCGGTGATGTCATCCAGCCATCTCATCCTCTATCATCCCTTTCTCGTCCTGCCCCCAATCCCTCCCAGCATCAGAGTCTTTTCCAATGAGTCAACACTTCACATGAGGTGGCCAAAGTACTGGAGCTTCAGCTTTAGCATCAGTCCTCCCAATGAACACCCAGGACTGATCTCCTTTAGGATGGACTGGTTGGACCCCCTTGCAGTCCAAGGGACTCTCAAGAGTCTTCTCCAACACCACACTTCAAAAGCATCAATTCTTGGCACTCAGCCTTCTTCACAGTCCAACTCTCACATCCATACATGACCATTGGAAAAACCATAGCCTTGACTAGACGGACCTTTGTTGCCAAAGTAATGTCTCTGCTTTTCAATATGCTATCTAGGTTGGTCATAACTTTCTTTCCAAGGAGTAAGCGTCTTTTAATTTCATGGCTGCAATCACCATCTGCAGTGATTTTGGAGCCCCAAAAAATAAAGTCTGACACTGTTTCCATGGTTTCCCCATCTATCTCCCATGGGACCAGATGCCATGATCTTCATTTTTTGAATGTTGAGCTTTAAGCCAACTTTTTCACTCTCCTCTTTCACTTTCAACTTTTTCACTCTCCTCTTTCACTTTCATGAAGTGGCTCTTTAGTTCCTCTTCACTTTCTGCCATAAGGGTGGTGGCATCTGCATATCTGAGGTTATTGATATTTCTCCCAGCAATCTTGATGCCAGCTTGTGCTTCATCCAGCCTTGCATTTCGCATGATGTAATCTGCATATAAGTTAAATAAGCAGGGTGACAATATGTAGCCTTGACAAACTCCTTTTCCAATTTGGAACCAGTCTGTTGTTCCATGTCCAGTTCTAACTGTTGCTTCCTGAACTGCACATGGGTTTCTCAAGAGGCAGGTCAGGTGGTCTGGTAATGCTATCTCTTTCAGAATTTTCCACAGTTTATTGTGATCCACACAGTCAAAGGCTTTGGCATAGTCAATAAAGCAGAAATAGATGTTTTTCCTGAACTCTCTTGCTTTTTCCATGATCCAGCTGATGTTGGCAATTTCATTTCTGGTTCCTCTGCCTTTTCTAAAACCAGCTTCAACATCTGGAATTTCACGGTTCATGTATTGCTGAAGCCTGGCTTGGAGAATTTGTAGCATTACTTTACTAGCATGTGAGATGAGTGCAATTGTGCAGTAGTTTGAGCATTCTTTGGCATGACTTTCTTTGGGATGGGAATGAAAACTGACCTTTTCCAGTCCTGTGGCCACTGCTGAGTTTTCCAAATTTGCTGGCATACTGAATGCAGCACTTTCACAATATCATCTTCCAGGATTTGAAACAGCTGGACTGGAATTCCATCACCCCCACTAGCTTTTTTGGTAGTGATGCTTTCTAAGGCGCACTTGACTTTGCATTACATGATCTCTGGCTCTAGGTGAGTGATCACACCATCGTGATTATCTGGGTCATGAAGATCTTTTTTGTACAGTTCTGTGTATTCCTGCCACCTCTTCTTAGTATCTTCTGCTTCTGTTAGGTAATATATGGACTTGCGGAGATCTGCATGGTTGTTTATTTGTCACTTTGATCCAAGTAATATTTTGGTTTATTAAAACTATATATATTTTATGTACTTATATTTTAATTTTTTAACAACAAAATGGCTTCTGGATACAAACCAGGTATTTCACCAAGTTCAACACTAATGATGTATTTATTGTCTTCATCAAATGTACAATCATCTCCAAAGTGTCATATTACTTAGGGATGTCAAACTCATTAAAATCATTTTTTCTTTACATAGAACATAATCCCCAAATTACACTGTAGCTGTTTTATTGTTCTTTGTAGTTATTCTTTACTGACTTAAAAATTAGCAGTTATATATTAAAAACCTCATATTTAAGTTGAAGAATCTATTTCAAAATGGTAACTCTGTCCCATCACCCCCTTTCCTATTTTTAAGCTATTTTCAGTATTGCTGAAATTCTTAATAATATGATTCACTCAAATAGAAAGTCACTACTTTATCAGAATAAACATGTATGGAGAATGAAAATAGCAAGCTAATACATGATAGGGTATTTGTGTATTTGTTTCTATGAGCCTACCTGCTGCTCTACTTAGTCACTTCAGTCGTGTCCGACCTTGTGCGACCCCATCGACGGCAGCCCACCAGGCTCCCCTATCCTGAGATTCTCCAGGCAAGAACACTGGAGTGGGTTGCCATTTCCTTCTCCAATGCATGAAAGTGAAAAGTGAAAGTGAAGTCGCTCATTCCTATCGGACACTTAGCGACCCCAGCGACTGCAGGCCACCAGGCTGCTCCATCCATAGGATTTTCCAGGCAAGAGTACTGGAGTGGGGTGTCATTGCCTTCTCCATGAGCCTACCCAGTTATTAGTAAATTTTTAGATACATTTGCAGAACATGCACCCGCAAAAGAACAGAAATAATATGTTTACCAGCATATTTATAAGCTACCCAATTGATAAATATGTTTTCTATCATTAAGAAGCATGAAAATATGAATTTAGAATTGGAAGGCTTTGTTATATAAATTTGTCTGATCACATTTAATCTTTCAGGAAAAAAGAAAAGAAAGGTAATGTTTTGTTGTACTAAAAGTGCCAATCTGTATTTGGAATCTTCATGCATCCATGCATCTTGTACTGTGAAATCATGATGATGGTATATGATTAGAACTGTCAAATTTCTATGTGTTCTTTTGAATTTCTAATTTACCCTTTTTAACTTGACAGGCAATGATTCTTTTTCCTATCTTTAAGACACTGATGAAAATATTTACATATTAACAAAATCCCACACTTCCCCACACTTTTTACAAATGATGAGTACACAAAAGTGACACTGTGTTTGAAGTCACACATCACAGCATTTGATTCATCTTTTCTCAGCCCTTAGTCTTGACAGGTGCTGATGGTTTGCTTCCCATCTTAGTAACTGCTGCAAGCTGTCACATCTACTTCCAATTAATACATATCTGTTACAGTCCAGAAGCTCTAACAAATGCAAAACTACAAAATATTTCTTCAGCTTCCACTAAGCAGGTGTTGCTATGGTATCTGGTCTAGCAGACAAAGTGATGTGGCCTGTTTCTAACAAGTATAATGTCAATAATTATACCTACAATTTTTACTCGTAGACAAAAGCCATCAATGTAATGATAGAAATTTGACTTTCTACGTAACTTTGTAAAATACAGAAAAAATTCAGTAAATACTTTACATTCCCCACACATGTTGACTGATACTAATTTAACTCTTATTGTGTGTGTGATTCCTTCTTTAATTTGAAAAGTTGGTCTTCAAGAATATCATTTAGGCTTTCACAAATTCCAAATGTTATGGTACTGCATTGCTATTTTATGAATATTAAATCACTAAAGTTATCACATTTTCACAGGAATGTATTAAATTCTGACTAAAAAACTATAATAAAAGATAGCCTAAAGAAGGATATTTTATTGCTTTATCAGGGAATTTCAGGGTGATATTTCAGGAAAGAAAATGTAGATTAATAGATAGGTAGGTAAATAGATGGAGAAGGCAATGGTAACCCACTCCAGTACTCTTGCCTGGAAAATCCCATGGACAGAGGAGCCTGGTGGGCTGCAGTCCATGAGGTCACTAAGAGTCGGGCACGACTGAGCGACTTCACTTTCACTTTTCACTTTCATGCGCTGGAGAAGGAAATGGCAACCCACTACAGTATTTTTGCCTGTACAATCCCAGGGACAGAGGAGCTAGTGGGTTGCCGTCTATGGGGTCGCACAGAGTTGGACGCAACTGAAGCGACTTCGCAGCAGCATCAGGTAAATAGAATGTTGACAGATACATACATATGTATGTAGATACTAGATATTTTTTAATGAGTAGATTTTTTAAACTCTTAAATAATTTTTACTGGTGGTCTATGCTTCTCATTCTCAATTAAGAAATTATCAATTAAATGCTTTATAATCAAAATAAGTGTTTCAGAAAAGCAAAATTAAGTACAAATGACATTCTTTATATTGATATGAAGATACTTATTTTTCTCATAAATTATATTGAAACGGCAATAGGATTCAGAGTGGACTATTTTTTAACTCAAAGTGTGTATATAAATGAAAGAGAAATATATAACTGTTTAGTTCTTGTCAGAGCAAGAGAACCTCAGTTTGATGAGCATAGTAATATTAATTAAATTTCCTTCCATTGTGTCAGAATCAGCAGATAAGTGTAAGTGGCTCTGTAAGAGAATGGAATCTCAACAAGCAGCCGACTGTTACAGTGCTTGTGAAAGTGAGGCTGAGCAAGATAATGTCTGTCTGAGTGTATCTCTTCGTAATTGATAATATTTGTTTAAACAAATTGAGTGGAAGAGAAACTAAGCACTAACAGAAAGATGACAGAGGAGAAAAAGGTCATATTATTTATTAGTAGAATATGAATATAGATAGTTTTAATTGAGTCAAGAAGAAAAGATACTCTTTTGTGATGCCAGAAAACATATTTCATAAATGGTCTGTGCAGCTAAATGTCTAAGTGCATTTTACTCAAGTGAAGTTCAGTTTAGAATGTTCACACAATTCATTGTGTTCATTCACTCATTAAAAAAAAAATACTTTACTGCTATATTACAAATCCTGTCTGTAACACTGGCTAAGTAGTGGCAACATAATACAAGTAACAACTCCATTCATTTAAGAGATGATATTCATTGACTTAAGTTTTGGGCAATTTGTATATGATCAGTAAATAAATCTAACTAAGATCCTTGACCCTCACAAGTTATATTTTAGCATGAGATTTAATATAAAAAAATCCATAGATAAATATAATACAGGGTATTGGCAGGTAATGCATGCTATGGGAAACAAAGGAATAAAAAGAATGAGGAGTAGTCAGATTTCAGAAATATTTTGAAGGTAGTAGAAACAAGATTTTCTGCTTAGTTGATTTCAAGAATAGAGTAACAGAAAATATATGACTCAAGAACAAGTCCAAGATTTTGAACCAAATACCTGGGATGATGGTACTTACATCAACTAAGATGGAAATGGTTTTAGAGAATCATCATGATTTCAGTTTCAGGTACATTAAGTCTGGCATAAGTATCATACATAAAAGTGGAGACATTGTAGGCAACAGGGCATATGAGGCTAGAAAATTTGGAGAGAAATATTTGGAAATCTAACCTCGAGGGTTACCAGCGTATGAATGATATCCAGAATTATAAGACTGAATAAGTTCACCATTTGAGTGTAGATTAAAAAAAAAAAAGTTAAACCTATATAATGAGTACACACTCCATAAAAACCATATAGCTTATGCTATGTGTACATTGGAGAAGGCAATGGCACCCCACTCCAGTACTCTTGCCTGGAAAATCCCATGGACGGAGGAGCCTGGCAGGCTGCAGTCCATGGGGTCGCTGAGAGTTGGCTACGACTCAGTGACTTCACTTTCACTTCTCACTTTCATGCACTGGAGAAGGAAATGGCAACCCACTCCAGTGTTCTTGTCTGGAGAATCCCAGGGATGGCGGAGCCTGGTGGGCTGCCGTCTGTGGGGTCGCACAGAGTTGGACACGACTGAAACGACTTAGCAGCAGCAGCAGCAGCAGCAGCAGCATGTGTACATTATTGGGAAGGGGCATTAATAATAATTTTCATTATTTATGTGTGCTTTTAATTGTTTCTCTATTTATATTGTATTATGTATGCTATGATATAAGAAAATACTTCATTTTTAAAATTAGGAAATTTTTTTAAATAGGCAAACAATACATAATTTTAGTACTTATATTTACAATATTATGGTAACATCTTTACATATAATATTTAAAGTCATATATGAAATACATTCACTTAGAATAATATTACTTTTCATAAAGCACTTCTTTAAAACTTTTCAGTCATTTTTTACGTTGTCTTTATCAACATTATACATATTTTCTGAATGATCTAACATAATGTTCTCAAGAATCTTAGACACTGGAAAAAAAAATGATGCCTTTAGAATCCCCTATTCTCTATTTACTGTCAAAAAGATCTTCAAGAAGAAATCTTTTCAGTAGTTGTACTTATCATGAGAGGAAATATGGTCTGTGAGGCAACCTTCTGTGCTTAAGCAGTTCCTGTAACACTAACAGATGGGGATGGCTATTACTGATACAGTATTGGCAAAAATAACATAAGTATTTATGATAGTTATGATTATTTTGTGTTTGTTACAGATAGAGTGAAAATCAGGAAACATATTCTAAATTTGTGTAATGAGAGGAACGAAGGTATCATGCCAGTTTTTGTTTTTTATTTAGATTATTGTGGAACAATAAATTCCACTTTTTTCTGCTTAAACTAATTTGAGTTGGGTACATTTCTAACTGATGCTAAAGGCACATTGAGAACTAGTTACCAGATGACTTGTTTTCTTTTCTTAAGGAACGATTACTTTACAAGTAACATTTCAGGGACTTACCTGGCTGTCCAGTGGTTAAGACTTCACTTTCCAATTCAGGGGGCGTGGGTTTGATTACTGGTCAGGGAGCTATCATCCCATATGCCTAGCGGTGAAAAACCCAAAACATAAAGCAGAAGTAATATTGTGACAAATTCAAAAAATACTTTAAAAACGGTCCACATTAAAAAAAAAAAATTAAGTAAACCATTAAAAAAGTAATAGTTTATACTTGTAGTGTAAAATTGGAAATAAAATCATAAAAAATAAAACGTTTAATGATCTAAACTTTTTTATAAGAAAGCCTGGTTTCATCTTATTTATAAATGTATATTACTGTCTTCATGACACATTTAAATCAATTTAGAGTTTCTTAGGTAAAGCATATTAAGAAAAAGCAAAATTTGTCAGAAGGTTCATAAAGTTCTTGGAAGTAATATGAATGTGAAAAAACCAAAGAATCTCATTTTGCTTTAATTTTTAAGAAAAAGTCTCCCATAAAGACTTATTATTATAAAACATTGTATCTCAGTGTTTTCCCCAACAAAATGATTGATGCTTTGTTATGATGATATATGACATAAAAATAATAATTACCATTTATGTTGCATTTGAAAGGGCACTTTCTTATATACTATGAATTTGACATGTGCTACTTGAAATAAAATAAAAGAAGAAACAAACTAAGGTTTAACTTTGACTTCTGATTTATAAAAAGAAGTACTAACTAATAAGATATAAAAAATAGCCCTTGGACACAGAAACTCACACCTTAGTTTTTAATGTTAGTACAATTTTTTGCTTAAATGCTTTCAGGAATTTCACATATTTTCTTATACATTTTATAAATTAATATAATTAAACTTACTTTTTGCCTAGCATATGTTACTTTCTAACACTATTTATAATTTGGATGAACTGTAGATAAATTTGTGGCTCTACAGAACTATTCTATGAAGGAAGAAAGAATAATTAACTTGAAGTTTTCCAGTTTATACTATTTATTTATATTATAATGAATATTTGTGAGCATTTATTCATTTAATGAGGAGCATCATCAACTTAATGGACATGAATGTGAGCAAATTCCAGGAAGTAGTGGAGGACAGAGGAGCCTAACATGCTACACTTCCCTGGAGTTGCAAAGAGTCTGATATGACTTAGTGACCAAACAGCAAGAACAAATCACACATTTCTAAGATATTAAACTCAAACTTTCTTTTAGGTTATTATCTTTATGGCATTAAACGCATCGAATGGCATGTTTTGCATATGTCAATTTACTTGAAAGGCATTTTCAAGTAAACCTAGAGATTTAAAGCCACAAAATCTGTTTCTTTCAGGTCTGTGCATTTGTAAAATTTTTACACTTAACAGTTTTAGAATCTTATGAGAGATAATATAATTCATCTAACTGAATTGTTAGAATGATATCTTTTAGACTATTCTGTAGCTTATAAATAGAATTTAAACACCAGACATTATTACTACATATAGATTAAAATAATTCTATGCATTTGCACCATAAGAAAAATAGTTCTGAATTGTTATTCCACATATTAGTTTAATGTATTCAGTGCATTTTGTGTGTTTATTTCTTTTCACTATACTTTATCTTGAAAATCTTGAGCTACAATGGAGAGAAAATTTGGTAAAAGAGAAATAACACAGGCACTGACAAAAAACAATCTGCATTTTACAAAATTGCACTAATCTCACACACTAGTAAAGTGATACTTAAAATTCTCCAAGCCCGGCTTCAGCAATACGTGAACCATGAACTTCCAGATGTTCAAGTTGGTTTTAGACAAGGCAGAGGAACCAGAGATCAAATTGCCAACATCTGCTGGATCATCGAAAAAGCAAGAGAGTTTCAGAAAAAAAAAAAAAACATCTACTTCTGCTTTATTGACTATGCAAAAGCCTTTGACTGTGTGGATCACAATAAACTGTGGAAAATTCTGAAAGAGATGGGAATACCAGAGCACCTGATGTGCCTCTTGAGAAACCTGTATGCAGGTCAGGAAGCAACAGTTAGAACTGGACATGGAAGAAGCTTGTCAAGGCTTGTCAAGGCTGTATATTGTCACCCTGCTTATTTAACTTATATGCAGAGTACATCATAAGAAATGCTGGGCTGGAAGAAGCACAAGCTAGAATCAAGATTGCCGGGAGAAATATCAATAACCTCAGATATGCAGATGACACCACCCTTATGGCAGAAAGTAAAGAGGAACTAAAGAGCCTCTTGATGAAAATGAAAGAAGAGAATGAAAACGTTGGCTTGAAGTGCAACTTTCAGAAAACTAAGATCATGGCAACCTGTCCCATCACTTCATGGCAAATAGATAGGGAGACAGTGGAAACAATGTCAGACTTTATTTTTCTGGGCTCCAAAATCACTTCAGAGGTGATTTCAGCCATGATTAAAAGATGCTTACACTTTGGAAGGAAAGTTATGACCAACCTAGACAGCATATTAAAAAGCAGAGACATTACTTTGTCAACAAAGGTCTGTCTAGTCAAGGCTATGATTTTTCCAGTGGTCATGTATGGAAGTGAGAGTTGGACTGTGAAGAAGGCTGAGCGCAGAAGAATTGATGCTTTTGAACTGTGGTGTTGGAGAAGACTCTTGACAGTCCCTTGGACTGCAAGGAGATCCAACCAGTCCATCCTAAGGGAGATCAGTCCTGGGTGTTCATTGGAAGGACTGATGCTGAAGCTGAAACATCAATACGCTGGCCACTTGATGCAAAGAGCTGACTCATTGGAAAAGATCCTGATGCTGGGAAAGATTGAGGCCAGGAGGAAAAAGGGACGACAGAGGATGAGATGGTTAGATGACATCACCGACTCAATAGACATGGATTTGGGTGAACTGCGGGTGTTAGGGATGGACAGGGAGGCCTGGTGTGCTGTGGTTCATGGTGTCGCAATGAGTCGGACAGGACTGAGCAACTGACCTGAACGGAATTATGGTTCCATTTTCTCACATATCCCTTACAGCTTTCTTCCCAAATAAATTTATTTGCCCAAGTAAAATGGATTGTATCATTAAACATTTGTGTATGCCTTTCCCTCTTCTGGTCACCTTTCACTTCCACAAATAGCCTGTCAAAATTTAGTTTCTAATTAAAATATACATTGTGTATTATACATCTGTGCAGCTGGTTAAGACTAGAAAAATAAACATACCATGGAGGTTGGTCTCATTTTAAATTCATGAGGGCACTTAATCCACATTTTCATTTCTCTCAGGGCTATTTTATGAAATGTTTTACTTTAACCCTACAGCACCTCATTTTCTGTACTCTCACTAGAAGATATTGGTTTGTGCTATTATGAGAAAATTGAAATAATGAGAGATATTATTTAAAAATCCGCTGTAAAATATCTGCTTTTTATTTCATAGCCATCTGTGTAGTCACAAGATGAACTATTTTGCACCTATATATAATAGGACCTCCTACTAGTGATTCAGAAGATAAAGAACCTGCCTACAATGCAGGAAACCTGGATTTGATCCCTGGGTCAGGAAGATCCCCTCGAGAAGGGAACTGCTACCCACTCCAGTATTCTTGCCTAGACAATTCCATGGGCAGAGAAGAGTAGCAGGCTACAGTCCATGGGGTTGCAAAGAGTCAAACAGGACTGAGTGCTAAACACTTTTCACAATTTGCATTAAATCCCACCCTTCTCACTGCAGAATCTGGCTAGAACATTTCCCCTTTTTTTCCCAGATACTCAACACCCCTCTGTTCAAGTATTTCCATCAATGTACAGATATTATTTTAATAATCTCAGTAAAAAAACTTCCTTGACCATTTTACTGTCCAGTTCTTGCCCCATTCCTTTATTGCATTTTACAATAATTTTCCACTTTTATTGTCTCCTATTTTTCTATCTATTTTTGTTCTTAAAGTGACTCTACTCAGTATTTTCCGACAATCATTCCAATGAAACCACTCAAAAGTTGCCTCAGATCAGTTCAGTTGCACACTCAGTCATGTCCAACTCTTTGCAACCCCATGAAACACAGCATGCCAGGCCTCCCTATCCATCACCATCACCAGCAGTTCACCCAAACCCATGTCCATTGAGTCGGTGATGCCATCCAACCATCTCATCCTCTGTCGTCCCTTTCTCCTGGCCTCAGTCTTTCCCAGCATCAGGGTTTTTCCAGAGTCATTTCTTTGAACCAAGTGGCCAAAGAATTGGAGTTTCAGCTTCAGCCTCAGTCCTTCCAATGAACATTCAGGACTGATCTCCTTTAGGATGGACTGGTTGGATCTCCTTGCCAGTCCAAGGGACTCTCAAGGGTCTTCTCCAACACCACAGTTCAAATTATCAATTCTTCAGTGCTGAGCTTTCTTTATAGTCCAACTCTCACATCCATACGTGACTACTGGAAAAACCATAGCCTTGACTAGACGGACCTTTGTTGGCCAAGTTAGTCTTTGCTTTTTAATATGCTGTCTATGTTGGTCATAACTTTCCTTCCAAGGAGTAAGCGTCTTTTAATTTCATGGCTGCAATCAGCATCTGCAGTGATTTTGGAGCCAAAGAAATAAAGTCAGCCACTATTTCCACTGTCTCCCCATCTGTTTGCCAGGAAGTGATGGGACTGGATGCCATGATCTTAGTTTTCTGAATGTTGCACTTTAAGCCAACATTTTCACTCTCCTCTTTCACTTTCATCTTTAGTTCTTCTTCACTTTCTGCCATAAGGGTGGTGTCATCTGCATATCTGAGGTTATTGATATTTCTCCCAGCAATCTTGATTCCAGCTTGTGTTTCCTCCAGCCCAGCATTTCTCATGATGTACTCTGCATATAAGTTAAATAAGCAGGGTGTCAATACACAGCCTTGACATACTCCTTTTCCTATTTGGAACCAGTATGTTGTTCCATAATGCTAATTCCAAAGATCCATTCTTAGCCATTATCTTACATAGTTTACCAGCAGCATTTGCTGTAATTTATCACTCCCACATAGAAATAAATCTTTTGGTTGACCATATTTTCATCACTTAGCTTCCAAGATTCTATGCTCTCTTGTGTGTGTGTGTGTGTTTTGGCAAATTGTCTGCTTTTTAAAGGCCCTTTGATAATTTTTCTTCTATATTTCATATTCTGTGATCACTGGACTGCCTCCAGACACAATCCTAGATCTTTTATCTTCTACCTATGCTTATTAATGAACTCACCTAGTCTCAAAGCATTAAATAATAGCTCTTTATTTATTGTCATTTCTCTCCTGAATTGCAGACTTACACTTAAAAATTCACATCTCTTGCTTGATACTGCCGTGACATTCAAACTGACACATGCTCAAGGAAAAATTTGAACTCTTTTCCAAACCTTCTCCATCAGTACTATTCTATATCTCAATGAAAATTCTTATTTCCTCTGGTTAAATTTCTTGAATTCATTCTTCTCTTAGTCCTCCAATTTCTATAGTAAATTCATCAGACATCAACTTTAACCCAAGAATCTGATCACCGCTTAACAGCACTGTTGCTTTCACACAAGTCTGAGTTACTACTGTATTCACCAGCTTCATAGTTTATTCTTACTCTAAATTCTGTTATACTATTAAATATAAGTCAAAATTGTGTCACACTTTGTTTATAACCCTTCAGTAACTCTCTATCAAATATTTAAAATGACCAACAAAGCCCCAAAGAGTCCAATACCCCCATGTAACTTCCTTTTCTTTTTGTAACTGCTCCTTTTGTCTTTCCTTCTTTGCTCTTCTCCAAGAATGTCAGACATGCTTCCTCTGTTTGAAACATTCTTTTCCTTGGTAAAGCATTGCTCAGTCTGACATATCTTTTGAAACTTAGAAGAAATTTCAACTTCTTAATAAAGTCAATTTGGATTATACTAGCAAAACAACAACAAAAACAAAAAACGTATTTGAGCATTTCCAAACCCCATTAGATTGTTTTATTCCTGTATCACTTAGTACTTCTAGTGTGTTATATTATTTATTTATAGTTTCCTTTACACTAAAATGTAAGATCCACATATGTAATTTTTTGCCTATTTTCTTCACAGATGCTCTGAACAGTATCCACCAAGTGTTTAACAAATATTTATTTAATGGTTAGATCATCATCGTGGTGGCTATGACAGTTGAGGGAAAAAAGACAGAGAGGGGAAGTAATTTGCCAAAGATAAAACCAAAAATATGCAACAAATAAGGAACTGTGTTTGCAGACAGTTATGTTACTTGATAGCATGTCTTTAACCACTATAGTTTAAAAAGCATATGATAAATTATAATTTTCACCATGTGCATTTCATTCTGACGAATTGTCATCTAATATCACTGCACTGATTAATTTTTTCATATGTTTCAAATAATAAACTGTAATATATATTTGGAGACTGTATATTAATTCAGCTTAGTTCACTTCAGTTCAGTTCAGTTGCTCAGTTGTGTCTGACTCTTTGTGACCCCATGGACTACAGCACGCCAGGCCTCCCTGTCCACACCAACTCCTGGAGCCTACTCAAACTCTTGTCCATTGAGTCAATGATGCCATCCAACCATCTCATCCTCTGCCATCCCCTGCTCCTCACGCCTTCAATCTTTCCCAGTACCAATGTCTTTTCAAATGAGTACGTTCTTCGAATCAGGTGGCAAAAGTATTGGAGTTTCAGCTTCAACATCAGTCCTTCCAATGAACACACAGTACTGATCTCCTTTAGAATGGACTGGTTGGATCTCCTTGCTGTCTCCAACACCACAGTTTAAAAGTATCAATTCTTTGGTGCTCAGGTTTCTTTATAGTCCAACTCTTACATCCACACATGAGTACTGGGGGAAAAATCATAGCTTTGACTAGAAAGCTAGTCTTTAGTGATATAGTCTTCAAACAAATATTAGTAACACTGTTCACATTTCAACCAGGCAATTTGTGTCTGGAAGCAAGGTTAACTTTAGGTATAAAGAAATATTTGTGCCCCTGAGTCTCTGAATTCTAATGAAAATACAGCAAAATCTAGGCCTAAAGTAAAAATAGATCATTTATGATATAAGGTGAAATTCAACATATCTTTTAAGAACCAAGCTAAATAATAGTTTAAGGTCTTTCCTGCTTTCTGAACTGGAAATATTCACTGTTGTTACAGAAGCCCATAACAACTTTACTCTTCTGTATTAAAGGACCATATTCTAATTTGCAGTATATTTATTTGAAAAAAGCATCAGATATTCCTAAGCACATTATCAGTTATTTGAGAATAGATTTTTTTTTTTTTTTTGCATCACAGCATCAAAACTAGGGCATTGGTATAAAATACTTACCGAGCTGAGTGCATTCAAAAAGGAACAAAGTGTACTCCAGTTGTATGGTAAAGTAAGTAAAATGAACCTGTTCATTTTTAAAATGGTGATCATGATGGTCTGTTTTTTGCACCATCTCCATCAACCAACAGAGAAGACAATCCAACACAAGTAAGAAGTTCTATAAGGTGCTAATACTGAATATAATCAAATACTTGAAGGGAGATTGTGTCCTGCTTGTTACAAGATGAGAATTATAAATGAGGTATGTGATACTCTGGATTTATTTCAGAATTTCAGTGTTTGGTTGTTTCAAAAAAGCTTGAGAAATATCTTCCTGTGTAAGAAATCTTTAAAATCTCATGTATTTTTGGTGTTTTCACACCATGGATATAGTAGGATTTTCAGAGATGTAACAAATAACATTTTAAATTCATTAGGCTTGAAAGCAACTGAACCATTCTTTGCAAGATTACTAAAGTACATATATATATATATATATGTAAATAAAGAGCTTCTAATAAACTTTGGAAGTTGGTCAAAGAAAATACTTAAGTTTTTGAAATTTATACTGCTTCATTTGCTGGACTATTAGCCTTAGAGCCTTATAAATTTTTGTGAAAGAGTCTGTTTTTCAAGCTCTGCATTAGAAAATTCTTAGAATGTTACGTTCAAAATGTTCAGCTACATTATTAACATTTCTCTCTCAAGTACTAATGTTAATTCAGATGCATATTTCAGCTTACAAAAGTGGTACATTATGCTTTTCACCAACAGTTTCCCATAATCACTCATATGCCAACTACCAGGAGCATTTGTCTTTGTCTGATGGCTTTGTGCCTCAAATGTGAATGCCATAGACATATGCCAGGTGTCTGTTTTCTATGATTCCTTTCATCTTGCTGGTCATAGACCATCTGAATTCTGAAACATTCCTAAAGTGAAGAAAGAACAATAATGAAATAGAGAATTGAATGCAAGAGAAATGTCAACTATTGGCTTCAATAATGTTTCACTAATTTTAAGGATATGTTAAGTACTAAACACTTAAAGAATATTTCTATTACTCATTTTATGCTCATAATTTTACATGTCATTTTATCTCCACATGCATCTTCTCCACAGCATTCAATCTTACCTGTTTCTTTGAGTTAGTATTATACATTTGAAAGCCTAAAGGCTTTTTGGAACTGAAAATAGAATGTCAAGTTAAAAATTTTACTAGAAATAGATGAAAACAAGAGGATTAGGCTCTGCATGACAAAATTCTCAATTTTGAAAGTGCTGTATAAGCTTATGACAAGTATGAAGATGCAATAGAATATTATGTCTAAATAGCACTGCCTTTGCGGTTTATATGTGTATGCTCAAAATGACATATTTATATCTCTGGAAAAATTCATACTATGCCATATGATCATTGGTTATAAAGACTTCCCTGGTAGCTCAGATAGTAAAGTGTCTACTTACAATGCAGGAGACCTAGGTTCAATCCCTGGGTCAGGGAAGATCTCCTGGAGAAGGAAATGGCAACCCACTCCACTCTTCTTGCCTGGAAAATCCCATGGATGGAGGAGCTGGCAGGCTACAGTCCTTGGGGTCACAAAGAGTCAGACACGACTGAGGGACTTCACTTTCACTTTCATTGGTTATATTTGTTTTTTTCAAGTAGGTCATGATTGGTGACTGTGGATACATTTAAAATAGTAAAATTAGAAGAAAATATAGAACAAGTTAGCTTAAAATATTAACAAAATCCTCATGCTCGTTTTCTTCTAGTATAGCCAATAGATTATTACCTAGTTGATATTTCTCTGATTCAGCCTTCAGTTCAGTACAGTCACTCAGGCGTGTCTGATTCTTTGTGATCCCGTGAATCACAGCACACCAGGCCTCCCTGTCCATCACCAACTCCCAGAGTTCACTCAAACTCATGTCCATCAAGTCAGTGATACCATCCAGCCAAGTAATCCTCTGTCATCCCCTTCTGCTCCTGCCCTCAATCCCTTCCAGCATCAGGGTCTTTTCCAATGAGTCAATTCTTCCCATGAGGTATCCAAAGTATTGGAAGTTCAGCTTCAGCATCAGTCCTTCCAATGAACACCTAGGACTGATCTCCTTTAGGATGAACTGGTTGGAACTCCTTGCAGTCCAAGGGACACTCAAGAGTCTTCTCCAACACCACAGTTCAAAAGCATCAATTCTTTGGCACACAGCTTTCTTTAGTGCCCAACTCTCACATCCATACATGACCACTGGGAAAACCATAGATTGACTAGATGGACCTTTGTTGACAAAGTATTGTCTCTGCTTTTGAAAATGCTGTCTAGGTTGGTCATAACTTTCCTTCCAAGGAGTAAGCGTCTTTTAATTTCATGGCTGCAGTCACCATCTGCAGTGATTTTGAAGCCCAGAAAAATAAAGTCAGCCACTGTTTCCACAGTTTCCCCATCTATTTGCTATGAAGTGATGGGACCTGATGCCTTGATCTTTGTTTTCTGAATGCTGAGCTTCAAGCCACCCTTTACTCTTCTCTTTCGCTTTCATCAAGAGGCTTTTTAGTTCCTCTTCACTTTCTGCCATAAGGGTAGTGTCATCTGCATATCTGAGGTTATTGATATTTCTCCTGGTAATCTTGATTCCAGCTAGTGCTTCTTCCAGCCTAGCATTTCCCATGATGTACTCTGCGTAGAAGTTAAATAAGCAGGGTGACAATATACAGCCTTCACATGCCCCTTTTCCTATTTGAAACCAGTCTGTTGTTCCATGTCCAGTTCTTACTGTTGCTTCCTCACCTGCATATAGGTTTCTCAAGAGGCAGGCCAGGTGGCCTGGTATTCCCATCTCTTTCAGAATTTTCCACAGTTTATTGCGATGCATATGGTCAAAGGCTTTGGCATATTCAATAAAGCAGAAATAGATGTTTTTTGGAACTCTCTTGCTTTTTCCATGATCCAGCAGATGTTGACAATTTGATCTCTGGTTCCTCTGCCTTTTCTAAAACCAGCTTGAACATCTGGAAGTTCACGGTTCACGTATTGCTAAACCCTGGCTTGGAGAATTTTGTGCATTACTTTACTAACATGTGAGATGAGTGCAATTGTGCAGTAGTTTGAGCATTCTTTGGCATTGCCTTTCTTTGGGATTGGAATGAAAACTGACCTTTTCCAGTCCTGTGGCCACTGCTGAGTTTTCCAAATTTGCTGGCATATTGAGTGCAGCACTTTCACAGCATCATCTTTCAGGATTTGAAATAGCTCACCTGAAATTCCGTCACCTCCACTAGCTTTGTCATAGTCATGCTTTTTTTAATATAAATTATTTATTTTAATTGGAGGTTAATTACTTTACAATATTGTATTGGTTTTGCCATACATCAACATGAATCTGCCACAGGTATACACGTGTTCCCCATCCTGAACCCTTCTCCTGCCTCCCTCCCTGTACCACATAGTGATGCTTTCTAAGGCCCACTTGACTTCACATTCCAGGATGTCTGCCTCTAGGTGAGTGATGATACCATCATGATTATCTGGGTCATGAAGATCTTTTTTGTACAGTTCTTCTGTGTATTCTTGCCACCTCTTCTTAGTATCTTCTGCTTCTGTTAGGTCCATACCATTTCTGTCCTTTATCGAGCCCATCTTTGCATGAAATGTTCCCTTGGTATCTCTAATTTTCTTGAAGAGATCTCTAGTCTTTCCCATTCTGTTTTAGTTTGAGCATTCTTTGGCATTGCCTTTCTTTGGGATTGGAATGAAAACTGACCTTTTCCAGTCCTGTGGCCACTGCTGAGTTTTCCAAATTTGCTGGCATATTGAGTGCAGCACTTTCACAGCATCATCTTTTAGGATTTGAAATAGCTCAACTGGAATTCCATCACATCCACTAGCTTTGTTCGTAGTGATGCTTTCTAAGGCCCACTTGACTTCACATTCCAGCATGTCTGGCTCTAGGTGAATGATCACACCATCATGATTATCTTGGTCATGAAGATCTTTTTTGTACACTTCTTTTGTGTATTTTTCCTATCTCTTCTTAATATCTTCCGCTTCCGTTAGGTCCATACCATTTTTGTCCTTTATCAAGCCCATGTTTACATGAAATGTTCCCTTGGTATCTCTAATTTTCTTGAAGAGATCTCTAGTCTTTCCCATTCTGTTGCTTTCCTCTATTTCTTTGCATTGATCATTGAGGAAAGCTTTCTTATCTCTCCTTGCTATTCTTTGAAACTCTGAATTCAGATATTCATAGTCCTTGGATATTCTGTTCTGTTTTTTAATGTCTTATTTACTTTGTCTTTTAGTTTTTGTGGATTCTATGTTTATACATACTGCATCAGAGATCCTTTCATCAACTCTGTCCAGTTTATTGGTAAACCAATCAAAAATATTCATTTTTTTGCAGTGATTTTAAATTTCTATTTTTCTTTTCTTTTGCTTTTTTCTTAGAAATTCCAACTCTCTGCTTATGTTTTGTGTGTCTGTATATTTATGTGTTCTTCATTTCCAGCTCTTTGTGACCCCATGGACTGCAGCACTCCAGGCTTCTCTGTCCTTCACCAACACCCAAAGTTTGCTCAAACTCATGTCTGTTGAGTCATTGCTATCATTCAATCATTTCACTGTTGGTCCATTCTCCTCCTGCTTTTACATGATGTCTACTTTATCCATCAGAACCCTCAGCATATTCATCACAGTTGTTAAATTCCCGGTCTGGTAGTTCCAACACTCCTACCATGTCTGGTTCTGATACTGGCTTTGTCTACTCAAATTGTGTTTTATGCCATTGGCATGTCTTGTGATTTTTTTTTTTTTTTTTTGAAAGGCTAAGTGTATTAGGTAAAAGGAATGGCTATAAATTTGTTTCTGGCAATATGTTGGTGAGGTCTGTGGAGAGAGGAAGCATTCCATGGTCCAATGATTTGGTCTCAATCTTTTGATGAGTATATGCCTCTAGACTGGACCTTCTTAAGAGTTTCTCAGGCTTTTCTCCTTCCTTTGATGGAATAAAATGTCTAGAGTGACCTGGAATTTGGTATTTCCCTTCATCCAAGTCTGTTAGCCTCTGATAACATCCAGCAAGTTAGGCACTTGGTTAACTATTTTATTCTAAAGGAAAGCTTTGTTAAGAATAGAGTTCTCTGCTGATGGACATCTAGGTTGCTTCCATGTCCTGGCTATTACAAACAGTGCCGCGATGAACATTGGGGTACACGTGTCTCTTTCAATTCTGGTTTCCTCGGTGTGTATGCCCAGCAGTGGGATCGCTGGATCATAAGGCAGATCTAATGTATTTCAAAATAGTTCCGTTTTTCTTCCACCAACCAGAAGCCACAGAGGATTTTTCTTTCATACTTAGTTTCAGAACTTAGTAAGAAACTTGACAGTAAAATTCACTGTATCGTGAGGGTCTCCTGACAACTGAGTCAACCTGGAAATTGTAACTCTCAGTTTTGTCCACACAGATCCTCTGCAACTCATCAATTACTATTGAGGTTCTTAGGGTGATTTTTGTTCCAGAGCCTCCATTCTGATAAGCTATGACTCCCTGTATCCCCTTATCTGACTCTCAAATCTTTAGGGAGATTGGAGAGTTACTTCATCCTGTTACTTCCTCTGGTTAAGAGATCCAAGAAGGAATGTTAATTTTTCAGCATGTTTAGCTTTTTACTTATTGTCAGAAAAATGTGGTGACTTCAAGCTTCTTATAGACCAGACCAGAAACTGGAAATTCCTACCTAACAGTTTCTATAGGTCTTCCATAGACTGCAACCAAGATATCAAGTAAGAGGACTGCAGTCATTACAAGACTAGGTGGGGGAGGTTTTACTTTCAGGTATCCTCATGAGGTTATTAGGAAGATTTTTCAGTTCTTCTTAAAAATTCACAAAGAAATTTTTAAAAATCTAGAACATATGAAAAAATTAGAAAGTCAAGCTGGGTTAACTATATCTGATTTCAAAACTTTGAATAAAGCTATAGCAATAAAAGTAGTGTGGTACTAAAATTAAGATAAACATTTACATCAGTGTAACAGAATATAGAGTCCAGAAATAAACCTTCACTTAAAGGGACAACTCATTTTTGAGAAAGTACAAAGTTAATTTAGTGGAAAAATAATAATCTTTTCAACAAACAGCATTGGAACAATTGGAAAACCATATTTAAAAAAAAGAAACATCAAATTAAACTCAGGGATCATGCTAGGGACCTAAGGAATGCAAATTTTTCATGCTTTACTTATGTTTTTTAACTTTTAATTTTGTATTAAGATTAGTAGTAAGGACCAAACAGAAGCAGAAGATGTTAAGAAGTAACAGAATACATAGAACTATGCCAAAAAAAAAGTCTTAATGACCTGGATAACCACAATGGTGTGGTCACTCACTTCAAGCCAGACCTCCTGGAGTGTGAAGTAAAGTGGGGCTTAGGAAGCATTACTGAAAGAGTTGGTAGAGGTGATGGCTTTCCAGCTGAGCTGTTAAAAATCCTAAAAGATGATTTTGTTAAAGTGCTGCACTTAAGATGAGAGCAAATTTGAAAAACTCAGCAATGGTCTCAAGACTGGAAAAAAAAAAATTAGTTTTCATTCCAATCTCAAAGAAGTGTAGTACCAAAGAATGTTCAAACTACCAGAAAATAGAGAGCTAGGCTTCAATAGTATGTAAATCAAGAACTTACAGATGTACATGGATTTTAAAAAGGCAGAAGAACCAGAAATTAAATTGCCAACATTTGCTGGATCATAGTGAAAACAAGGGAATTTCAGAAAAACATCTGCTTCATTGACTACACTAAAGCCTTTACTTTATGGATCACAACAAACTGTGGAAAATTCTTTTTTTATTATTTATTTATTTTTATTATTATTATTTTTTTACTTTACAATATTGTATTGGTTTTGCCATACATCAATTTTTAAAGAGATGGGAATATCAGACCACCTTACCCATCTCCTAAGAAACATGTATAAAGGTCAAGAAGCAATACTCAGAACCAGACGTGGAACAACAGACTGGTTCAAAATTGGGAAAGTACATCAAGTCTATATATCGTCAACCTGCTTATTTAATTTATATGCAGAGTACCTCAAGAGAAATGCTGGACTGAATGAATCACAAGCTGGAATAAAAACAGCATGGAGAAATATCAACATGCTAAGATATGAAGATTATAACACTAAAGGCAGAAAGTGATGAGGAGCTAAAGAGCCTCTTGATGAAAGTGAAAGAGGAGAGTGAAAAAGATGGTTTAAAATTCAGCATGCAAAACACGATTATCATGCCATCAGGTCCCATCATTTCTTTGAAAATAGATGGGGAAAAAGTAGAAGCAGTGATAATTTTATTTTGGGGGACTCCAAAAACTGCAGACAGTAACTGCCCCCATGAAACTAAAAATACTTGTTCCTTGGAAGGAAAGCTACAATAAACTTAGATAGTGTATTAAAAAGCAGAGACATTACTTTGCTGACAAAGGTCCAAATATTCAAAGATATGGTTTTTCCAGTAGTCATGTACAGATGTGAGAGTTGGATCATAAAGAATGCTATGCACTGAAGAACCGATGCTCTCAAACTGTGGTGCTGGAATAGATTCTGAGAGCCCCTTGGACAGCAAGCAGATCAAACCAGTCAGTCCTAAAGAAAATCAACCCTGACTATTCACTGGAAGGACTGATGCTGAAGCTTAAGCTTCAATACTTAAGCTTACTGTATTGTTGGCTCTTAATATGAAGAGCCAACTCATTGGAAAAATCCCTGATTCCGGGACAGATGGAAAGCAAAAGGAGAATAGGGAGGCAGAGGATAAAATAGTTAGATAGAATCACCAACTCAGTGCACATGAATTTGAACAAACTCCAGGAGTTAGTGAAGGACAGGGAAGCCTGGCATACTGCAGTCCATGGGATTGCAAAGAGTCATACATGACTTAGTGACAGCACAACTCAACAACAATAGCTGATTAGCAGTTTTATGATAATTTCAGGTGCCCAGCAAAGAACTCAGCCATTCACATACATGTATCCATTCACCTCCAATCTGCCCTCCCATCCAGGCTGCCAATAACATTGAGCAGAGCTGCATGTGTTATATGTTAGGTCCTTGTTGGTTATCCATTTTAAATATAGTATTGCGTGCATGTCCATCTGAAGCTCTCTAACTGTCCCTTCCCCACCAGGAACCATAAGTTTGTTCTCAAAGTCTGTGACTTTCTGTTTCATAATTCATTTGTACCATTTGTTTATAGAGTCCACATATAAGGAAAGCCATGTGTCATTTCTCCTTCTCGAGCTGACTTAAGTCACTCATTGTGACATCCTCTAGGTCTATCCATGTTGCTGAAAATGACATTATTTCATTATTTTAATGGCTGAGTAATATTCCATTGTATAGAGATAGCACATGTTTTATGTTTATGAACCATCTTTAGTTTGACCCCTGTGTTAAATTAACAGCTCTGCCTTTGGGTTCATGTTCTGGTTTTGACTGATTCTATTTCTTAAGCTTTCTAGGTTCTTAGGGTTTCCCTGTGGCTCAGATGGTAAAGAATCTGCCTGCAGTGTGGGAGAACTGGATTCAATGCCTGGAAGGGAAGATACCCTGGAGTAGGAAATAGCAACCCACTTTAGAATTCTTGTCTGGAGAATTCCATGGACAGAGGAGCCTGGCAGGCTATAATACATGGGATCTCATAGAGTCAGACATGACTGAGCAACTAACACACATCCTAGGTTCCTACTCCACTTTTGCCTCAGAAGTCTTTTCATTGTTTCTAAAGTATAACTCCAGAAATCACCATATTAATATTTTATATGTGAATCCATGTCCATAACTATATATTTGCTTTAACTGTCATATTGCATTTCAACTTATTTATAACATTGCTATTGTTGTTGTTAGCCACTAAGTCATGTCTGACTCTTTTTTGACCTCACGGCCTATATAGCCTTCCAGGCTTCCTTGTCCATAGGATTTGCAGGCAAGTATAAATAGTGTCAAAAATTTTAAGAATTCTATAACTTCAGATCATCTCCTTGTGATAATTCTTATTATTTATTTTTAAAAATCACAAAAGTAAAACTCTAAGAACATCAAAGGATATTAAGTAAACTGATATGAGCTACTTTTTAATCTAGATTAAGCATTTTATTGGAAATTCCTGTAATTGAAAATAAGAACATAATTTTTTTTAATTATTGTGTTTTTTTCACTTTACAATACTGTATTGGTTTTGCCACACATCAACATGAATCTGCCACAGGTGTACATGTGTTCCCAATCCTGAACCTCCCTCCCACCCAAACCAACCCCCCCACCCCCCACAACCACACACCATCCCTCTGGGTCATCCCAGTGCACCAGCCCCAAGCATCCTCCACCCTGATCAAACCTAGACTGGCGATTCATTTCTTATATGATATTATACATGTTTCAGTGCCATTCTCCCAAACCATCCCACCCTTGCCCTCTCTCACAGAGTCCAAAAGGCTGTTCTATACATCTGTGTCTCTTTTGCTGTCTCATATACACGGTTATCGTTACCATCTTTCTAAATTACATATATATGCGTTAGTATACTGTATTGGTGTTTTTCTTTCTGGCTTACTTCACTCTGTATAATTGGCTCCAGTTTCATCCACCTCATTAGAACTGATTCAAATGTATTCTTTTTAATGGCTGAGTAATACTCCATTGTGTATTTGTACCACAGCTTTCTTATCCATTCATCTGCTGATGTACATCTAGGTTGCTTCCATGTCCTGGCTATTATAAACAGTGCTGCAGTGAACATTGGGGTACACGTGTCTCTTTCAATTCTGGTTTCCTCGGTGTGTATGCCCAGCAGTGGGATTGCTGGGTCATAAGGCAGTTCTATTTGCAATTTTTAAAGGAATCTCCACACTGTTCTCCATAGTGGCTGTACTAGTTTGCATTCCCACCAACAGTATAAGAGGGTTCCCTTTTCTCCATACCCTCTCCAGCATTTATTGCTTGTAGACTTTTGGATTGCAGCCATTCTGAGTAGAGTGAAATGGTACCTCATTGTGGTTTTGATTTGCATTTCTCTGATAAGTGTGATGTTGAGCATCTTTTCATGTGTTTGTAATTAATTTCTAAATCCAGCATTTATTGCTTGTAGACTTTTGGATTGCAGCCATTCTGAGTAGAGTGAAATGGTACCTCATTGTGGTTTTGATTTGCATTTCTCTGATAAGTGTGATGTTGAGCATCTTTTCATGTGTTTGTAATTAATTTCTAACATTAGGCATATATCTGTTGGCAATTTTCATGAGTTCTTGAGCTTTCTACCTTTCCAGATATTGTAAGGAAACATCTTTTTTGTTAAAAATATATTGAATTTATAAAATACTTGTGGTTTAGACATGATAGTTTGCATTTTGCTATGGAAAAATTGAAAATAAAATTTTGGCATATGGAACTCTATGCCCTATATTCTAAAGTGGTTTTATTTTAAATGCCAAGTAATTACAAAAAAATGTTTTTGCCCTATTACTTGGATGTAAACAATTGTATTGGTTTTAATGTCATAAAATCCTGAAATTAGAATCAATATGTTCTTCTAAGATAAAGAAAAATCTTGTTGTTGAGAAAAAAAAAAAAAGGAAATGGAAAGAAAATTTAGTCATCTTACATGTAAATTTACATTCATGTAATTCTCATTTGTGTGCATGCCCAGTCATTTAGTGGTGTCTGACTTTTTGTGACCCTAAAGGCTGTGGCTCTCCAGGCTCCTCTGTACATGGGATTTCCCAGGCAAGAATACTGGAATGAACTGCCATTTCCGACTCAAGGTATCTTTCTTACCCAGGTATCAAACCCATGTCTCTTGCACCTCCTGCACTGCAGGCAGATTCTTTACCACTGTACCACCTGTTAAGTCCCAATTGCATGCATGCAATTCCAAAATGACTATTTATTTCATTTGGAAATACTAAAAATTACTTGCTATAGAAAAGCATCTATACATATACATGGAGATATTATTCAACCTGGAGAAAAATTTACTACATGCATCAAACTGACATTATAAAGGCTGTAAAACAATAAATAATCAATGACTTTTAAATGGATTGCATTTATTTAAGGACATTTATAATGATAAATGTATCTGTGTTAAAAAATAAATTTGTCACCTGTTTTATCTAAATTTGTATACATCCCATATATTTTAGTTTTATTTTGGTATTTCATGATATAAACATTGGAAATTGCAAGAAAATCAGAATTGCATGTTATTCTGCATTTTTGATAGAGGTCTTTAATTTTTTTACTCCTTAGTCGCTACATATCTTACTGACTAGAAACAAATGCTCTGCAAATTGTCCTATTTCTTAACCACAATATTGCAATGCCAACTTCTCCAAATCCAAAATTCAGTTTGACACATAAGGAAAAATAAACACGAACCTAAGGAAAGTAAAAAGAAAGAAAAAGAAATTATTTCTGAGGAGCAGATTTATTTTTTAAATATATTTGAAAGTTATTTCTCAAATTATTCAGAATGAATATATCTTATGTACCATAGAGGGAAAAAATACAATCCTGCTTTAAAGTTTTTATTCTGCCTGGGTTACTTTATAGTTTAATATGGATGATTTGTATAGATACTATAATTGAAAATCTGATGTAAACAATTAAACATTAGGAATATGAAACACACACAGTTGGAAAAGAAAAACACACATGTACACATTGCAAATTGAGCAATAGTAACTCTTAAAAAAATACACTTACAGAGGAAAGGTATTACTGAGAAAGGTATCAGTTTAAGAGAAAAGTCACAGAAAAAAATAATAACCATATTTTAACTAGTTCTCAATTGCAGACAAATATTGCTCTATTTCTCTACCTGGAACACTGTGGTGAATCACAGTTAGATTGAGAGTTAGAAATTAATATTCTAATTTTAGGGGTTTTCCCAGGTGGAACTAGTGGTAAAGGATCCACCTACCAATGCAGGAGACATAAGAGATGCAGGTTCAAGCCCTGGTTTGGGAATATCTCCTGGAGAAGGAAATGACAACCCATTCCAGTATTATTGCTTGGAAAATTCCATGTGTAGGAGGCATAGCCTGGTGGGGGATAATCCATGGGGTCTCAAAGCATCAGACAGGACTCAGCAACTGATTTTTAGCTTTATCTCATATTAGGTATACAGGTGTAGGTGTGAAGCACCACCCAGATTCTTCTTTGAAGAAGGACTCCTCACTCCTGTTGAAATCTGAATTAGGGTTTAATGCAGCTGCACTTCACCCAAGACCATGCTTTTCCTGTGTGGCTCATATCCAAAGATGAATCCACAAGGTCAGTCCTAATGTTGGACAATGCTGACAAGACACACTGATTGCAAATGTCTCGTTGCTGTTGTTGTTTAGTTGCTAAATCATCTCTGATTTTGCAAAACCACAGGTGCCCACCAGGGTCCTCTGTTCATGGGATTTTCCAGGTAGGAATACTGGAGTGGGTTGCTATTTCCTTTTCCAGGGGATCTTTCTGACCACCAACAACACACATCCCCAGCATCGCAGGTGGATTCTTCTTTATCACTGACCCACTAGGGAAGCCCTAAGTGTCCTCATGAGGATAGTCAGCTATGTAAGATCTCCATCACTTTGATCTCTTCCTTTCTCAGTGCTGCTTCCACCATCATCCTTCCATAGATGTTGATTCTTAAGACTTCATATGAACAACTCTTTCTCAGCTCCTCTTTCCTCAAAAACAAGCTAGTGACAGTAATTCTCAGGAATGGTGCAAGAACAAATGCAACAATATTTGTAACCAAATCTCTTGTCACACTCTCTGCCATCAAAAGCATTGCTTCACTGGCAATAAGTGGGGTACAGAGAGCCCCTGACTCAAGGTAGTGATGAACTAGTTAAAAATCTCACAAGCAGTGAACTGGGATGGTGTAACAAAGAAAGGGAATGCACACACTGGAGCCATTTATCACACATTAGAGAGACACAAGGGAAATAGTAAATAGAGAGATAATGGGATAGAATAGCGATCGCTAAGCACCATTGAAACCTTGAAAAAAATAATGAAAAGCTTCTGGGGATTAATAGGCAATTAAAGCTAGTGTGAAAGCCAGTGTTCCTTTGGCACTGTGTAAAGTAACTCTTCTCCTGGAGTTGGACAACAGATAAAGCAGAGGCCAGGCCAAGAACTTAATAGTCTGAATGACTAAGGACCAGATAAGGTTAAAACCAAATCAGGTTTGCCAAGGCAAATTTAGGGCCAATGTTGGGGAAATACTGGGCCCCAACTTGACAGGTGCTCCCAAATGTTGAATCCTTAGATATAACTGTAAGCCTTGAAACTGCCTAAGTTGCCCAGGCCTCCCTATTAAAAGCTAACATTTCCCTTCTTATTTAAAGTAATGCAGAGACCTCTTCCTTGTAAGACAATTTCCCCAAACAGTTTGGCATGTTCTAAAATATTAAGTGCAGAATTTACCATAGGACTTAGCAATTCTAGCCCTGGATATAATCCCAAGAAAATCCAAAATACATATCCACAGAAAAGCTTGTGCACTAAATTCATATAGCATTACTCATGATAGCCTGAAAGTAGAAATATTACAAATTTCCAACTGATGAATGAATACACAATTGTTATCCATTTGTAAAACAAAATAGTTATACAATGGGATAAAAATTAATGAGGTGCTTGTATGTACTACAATGTGAAAGAAACTTGAGGACATTAAGTTAAATGAAAGAAGCCATAAAAGATGAACTGAATGAATTCATTTATTTGAAACCTCTACCAAAAGCAAACTTGGAGACCAAAAGTAGATTAGTTGTCTAGATTGGGAAGCAGTGATGGTGGAAAGAAATGAGGAGTGATGGCTAATAGATATGGGGCTTATTTTGGGGAGTGGTAAAAAGTTCTAAAACTAGATTTTTATAATAGCTACATAATTCTATTCAATATGCTAAATGCTAGTGAATTGTACATGGGTGAATTTATGATTTGCAAATTATAACTCAAAGTTGTTTAAAAAATGATACAGACAGTTCTCATATAACTTTCACTCATCTTTTCCTAATGTTAATTCTCTTGCAATTATCAATACCAACAGAGTCACAGACTTTATTTACTAAAGTATTTTTTCAGTTTCAAGATATAATTCTGGATTCAAAATGCATTTTGTTGTCATATCTACTCAGTATCCTCTAAACAACTACTTTTTCATTTTCACAATCTATTGTTCAGTTCAGTTCAGTCGCTCAATTGTGTCTGACTCTTTGCAACCCCATGAACCACAGCACACCAGGCCTCCCTGTCCATCACCAACTACTGGAGTTCACCCAAACCCATGTCCATCAAGTCGATGATGCCATCCAACCATCTTATCCTCTGTCGACCCCTTCTCCTTCTGCCCTCAATCTTTCCCAGCATCAGGGACTTTTCACATAAGTCAGCTCTTTGCATCAGGTGGCCAAAGTATTAGAGTTTCAGCTTTAGTATCAGTCCTTCCAATGAACACCTAGGACTGATCTCCTTTAGGATGGACTGGTTGGATCTCCTTGCAGTCCAAGGGACTCTCAAGAGTCTTCTCTAACACCACAGATCAAAAGCATCAATTCTTTGGTGCTCAGCTTTCTTTATAGTCCAACTCTCACATCCATACATAACCACTGGAAAAACCATAGCCTTGACTAGATGGACCTTTGTTGGCAAAGTAAAGTCTCTGCTTTTTATTATGCTTTCTAGGTTGATCATAACTTTCCTTCCAAAGAGTAAGCGTCTTTTAATTTCATTTCTGCCATCGCCATCTGCAGTGATTTTGGAGCCCAAAAAAATAAAGTCTGATGCTGTTTCCACTGTTTCCCCATCTATTTGCCATGAAGTAATGAGACCAGATGCCATGATCTTAGCTTTCTGAATGTTGAGCTGTAAGCCAACATTCTCCCTCTCCTCTTTCACTTTCATCAAGAGGCCCTTTAGTTCCTCTTCACTTTCTGCCATAAGGGTGGTGTCATCTGCATATCTGAGGTTATTGATATTTCTCCCAGCAATCTTGATTCCAGCTTGTGCTTCCTCCAGCCCAGCATTTCTCATGATGTATTCTGCATGTAAGTTAAATAAGCAGGGTGACATCTACTGTTAGGATCTAGTTAATAATTCTAGCTCACAATGAAAAGGAAAGTTACTGAACTCTCATCTCCTTATAGGGAAGTAACTAAAAATTCATGATAATTTTTAAAACTATCAAACTTATTAAAAAGTTGTGGGGAAGCTATTTAGGGGTAATCAAATAGCTGGTTTCTCTTAAGTTTGCCCACTAATTCTGTCATTAATTAATGAATTTTCAGGTAATAATTACTATGGTGTTCTTACAGAAACCCATGTCCATCAAGTCGATGATGCCATCCAACCATCTTATCCTCTGTCGACCCCTTCTCCTTCTGCCCTCAATCTTTCCCAGCATCAGGGACTTTTCACATAAGTCAGCTCTTTGCATCAGGTGGCCAAAGTATTAGAGTTTCAGCTTTAGTATCAGTCCTTCCAATGAACACCTAGGACTGATCTCCTTTAGGATGGACTGGTTGGATCTCCTTGCAGTCCAAGGGACTCTCAAGAGTCTTCTCTAACACCACAGATCAAAAGCATCAATTCTTTGGTGCTCAGCTTTCTTTATAGTCCAACTCTCACATCCATACATAACCACTGGAAAAACCATAGCCTTGACTAGATGGACCTTTGTTGGCAAAGTAAAGTCTCTGCTTTTTATTATGCTTTCTAGGTTGATCATAACTTTCCTTCCAAAGAGTAAGCGTCTTTTAATTTCATTTCTGCCATCGCCATCTGCAGTGATTTTGGAGCCCAAAAAAATAAAGTCTGATGCTGTTTCCACTGTTTCCCCATCTATTTGCCATGAAGTAATGAGACCAGATGCCATGATCTTAGCTTTCTGAATGTTGAGCTGTAAGCCAACATTCTCCCTCTCCTCTTTCACTTTCATCAAGAGGCCCTTTAGTTCCTCTTCACTTTCTGCCATAAGGGTGGTGTATCTGCATATCTGAGGTTATTGATATTTCTCCCAGCAATCTTGATTCCAGCTTGTGCTTCCTCCAGCCCAGCATTTCTCATGATGTATTCTGCATGTAAGTTAAATAAGCAGGGTGACATCTACTGTTAGGATCTAGTTAATAATTCTAGCTCACAATGAAAAGGAAAGTTACTGAACTCTCATCTCCTTATAGGGAAGTAACTAAAAATTCATGATAATTTTTAAAACTATCAAACTTATTAAAAAGTTGTGGGGAAGCTATTTAGGGGTAATCAAATAGCTGGTTTCTCTTAAGTTTGCCCACTAATTCTGTCATTAATTAATGAATTTTCAGGTAATAATTACTATGGTGTTCTTACAGGTTTTTTTTTTTTTAATTTCCCTCATTTTTCAACATTATAAGGAGGAGGAAAAAGCTTTTATTCATCCTCTTCTTAGTTTTTAGGTGGGGCTTTGTAACAAAATACAGATTAACAAGAGAAAAGCACAAATGTATTTGATATCAATTTTACAAGACACAGGAGCTTTCATAAGAAAAAGAAGATAAATATTAAGGGACTTCCCTGGCAGTTCAGTGGTTAAGACTCCATGTTCCCAATACAGGGGGCACAAGTTTGATCCTTGGTCAGGGAAATAAGATGTGTTATGGTGCATAGCATGGCCAAAAATAAAAATAAATAAAAAATAGTTAAAACTGAGTATGTTTATACTAGGTTTTATGGAGAGTAGAAAGTCATGGAAAAAAATGTGATATTTTGTCCTATCACATTTTCTACATTATAGAGGAGGGTATAAGCTCAATATAGTAACCCGGGGAAAAAATTAGCCAATCCTGTTAGTTAAGATTCTTCTCGGCATCCCTTTGTCTTATGAGATAAGCATGCCCCTTTTATCCAGATATAAGAAGAGTATCTCTCACATAAGAGTTTTAAGACCAGCTCCAGAGAAGCAGGTTGAGGTGCAGGAAAGAAGTCAGAAGGCGCTTCTGCCTCTGTGGTTTTCTCACATTCCTTTAGCTTAAATATTCAATGTGCTAAGGCACTGTGTTTTAGAGTAGTACATTTTGCAATCTACCACAGTATTTAATCAAGTCAATCTTTGCAATGCTACAGTTCCATGGGTTCTACAAATGCATGGAATCATGTATCCACCACCCCAATACAAAACAGTAAATTTCCTTTACCCTAAATTTACACATGAAGCTCCTTTGCAGTCAGCCCCTTTTCTCCTCCAATCCCTAGCAAATACTTACCTGTATCGTATCTCTGTAGTTTGACCTATTGAATCTGAGTGGAATTAAACATCCCTCCTGCATGCCCGTCATCACCTGTACTAGTCTTCCAGCTACAATGAGTTTTTCACTAATGCCTTAAGTGTTGAACTGTCTTCCCACCACCACACACAGACACACACAGACACACACAGACACACGCACACACACACACACACACACACACACAGTTGTGGCCTCTTTTCCACAGCAGAGATAGCAAAGAGAAGAATCTGGGTCCAATTTCTTGCCCCAGTTGCAAGGCTGCTGTGATGCTCCTAGGTCTGTAGCACAAAAGACACTTCTCAGAGTTGTTTCTGTGCAGATTCAGGAAAAAATAGCTCGTATATTATGACTTCATTTTAGGGTTTTACACTACCCTCTAACCTGTATTTGATGCTTAATATTTTGTCAGCAATTCTAGCTAAACTCTAATGTTTCAGGAACTTCTATCCCAGTAAGTGTGAATTTTTATCTGCTTTCTTTCTTTCAAGCATTGCATTTTCTTAGATTTGGGGCCAGTTATTTGCTATGGAAAATACTAAAAAGCAGAGACATTACTTTGCCAGCAAAGGTCCCTAGAGTCAAAGCTATGTGTATTTTTTTTTTCCCAGTAGCCATGTATAGATGTCAGAGTTGGACCATAAAGAAGGTTGAGTGCTGAGGAATTGATGCTTTCTATCTGTTATGTTAGAGAAAACTCTTGAGAGTACCTTGGACTCAAGGAGATCAAACCAGTTAATTCTAAAGGAAATCAGTCCTGAATATTCATTGAAGGACTGATGCTGAAGCTGAAGCTCCAATCCTTTGGCCGCTTGATGTGGAGGGTTGACTCATTAGAAAAGGCCCTGATGCTGGGAAAGGTTGAAGGCAGGAGGAGAATGGGACGACTGAGGATGAGATGCTTAGATGGCATCACTGACTCAATGGACATGAGTCTGAGCAAGCTCTGGTAGATGGTGAAGGACAGAGAAGCCTGGCACGCTGCAGTCCATTGGGTCACAAGGAGTTGGACACAACCCAGAGGCTGAACAACAAATTTGCGCTGACACCAGTTATGATTTTGAAGTTTGTTCACCTCTTTTTTTGTTGCAAGAGAAAATGTGTCAACAAAAAAAAAAAAAAAAGAGAGAGAGAGAGAGAATATATCATATTACTTAGTTCTACATCTTGAGGTAGAATCCAGAAATTCTCAGTTCTTTGGTTTTTTATTTGCTACTATTGATTTACACTTAGTATACAAATAGGACTCTACACTAAGATTAGTGGTTAGAGTGAAAACAGGTATGTCTAAAATCCAGCCCCACTGGTATAAATTATGCAAACTCTGTCCTTCTTTCTGAATAAAATTTTTCTCACTTCTGCCTGTGTGCATATATCTGGAAAGTAACAAAACTAAACTAAGTAAGCATTATTCTATTTTGATTCTTTGTCTTTCAAAATACATTTTACTTATCATCCTCTTTCTTTTCTTGCTGTTAGGGAATGTTTGTGCTTGTCCATTGTAGTATCTGGCTTCTCCAATAGCAGTAAAGACTCCACCTGCAAAGCTAAAGACATAGGTTCCATCCCTGGGTCAGGAAGATACCCTGGAACAGGAAATGGCAATTCACTCCAATATTCTCACCTGGAAAATCCCATGGACAGTGGAGCCTGGTGGGGTACAGTCCATGGAGTCACAAAAGAGTTGGACATGACTGAGTGACTGAACAACAACATCTGTGGGTTATATTAACTTCAAGAAGGTAGTCAATCCTTCTTGGGGAACTTTCACAAAAGATAACATCAAGGAATGGATTGTTGATCCACAGAATACCAGGAATTTAATGATAACCATACTTTGCATGTGCAACTGACTTTAAATATTGAGCATTTATTTCAAGGTAGTTGAGTAATTTTCTTCATGTGTGAAGGCTGAAGTCTAGACTAAAAGTATAAGATTTTGATGTACAATTTAATCACTTAGTTTTTCTTTAAAACCATGAAATGCAAGTAAATTTATATTTCTTTAATAGATATTCAAACCCTAAATTTGAGTAGGAAAAGGATCTAAGTATATATTCCTCTTTTTGTTTATTGAGTCCAAAATATACCCTTTGTTGTAAAAGCCTACTTCAAAAAACCAGTAAAGCTTCAAACAATCTAAAAACTTTACATCAAATGGAACTAAAAAAAAAAAAAAAAAACAAGAAAAAATAAAGCCTGAAGTTACTATAATAAAGAAGATAATAAATGGGAATGGGAAAATAAAATATAGACTGAAAAAATAGAAAAGATGAATGAAACTAAGAACTTTATCTTTGAAAAGATAAAAATGATAAACCTTTAGCCACACTCACCAAGTAAATAAAAAGAGGAGTAAAAGAGAAGCTTCAACTAATACTGCTGCTGCAAAGTCACTTCAGTCATATCTGACTCTGTGCGACTCCATAGATGGCAACCCACCAGGCTTCCCTGTCCCTGGGATTCTCAAGGCAAGAACACTGGAGTGGGTTGCCACTTCCTTCTCCAATGCATGAAAGTGAAAAGTGAAAGTGAAGTCGCTCAGTTGTATTCGACTCTTAGCGACCCCATGGACTGCAGCCTAGCAAGCTCCGCTGTCAATGGGATTTTCCAGGCAAGAGTACTGGAGTGGGGTGCCATTAAAGGCAAAATATCAAAAGAAAGTATTATGAACAATTACACATCAACAAATTGGACAATCTAGAAGGAGTGAAGAAATTATTAGAAACATATAATCATCCAAGACTGAATTAGGAATAAAGAGAAAATCTTAACAGATCACTTATTTACTAATAATAAAATTGAATCTACAATAAATAACTCACCACAAACAAAAGTCCATATTCAGATAGCTTCATAGGTTATACCAAACATTTAAAGAGTCAATACCTATCTTCTGCAAATTATCAACAACAAAAAAACTGACCAGAAATACATTCTTCCAAATACATATTATGAAAGCATAATTATACTGATAATAAAAACAAATGTATTACAAAAATTATAGACCAATATCCCTCAAGTATATAGATATAGAAGTCCTCAACAATATATTAGCAAACTTATTTCAACAATATGCCATGTGTGTGCTATGTCACTTCAGGTTGTGTTCGACACTTTGCACTCCATGGACTGTAACCCATCAGGCTCCACTGTCCATGGGATTCTCCAGGCAAGAAACTGGAGTGGGTTCCCACACCCTCCTCCAGAGGATATTCCTGACCCAGGGATCAAAACTGTGACTCTTATATCTCCTACATTGGCAGGTGGTTATCACTAGAGCCACACAGAAAGCCCCTACTTTCAAAATACCATGCACCATGATCAAGTTGGATTTATTTCAATTATGCAAGGATGGTTAAAATCCAGAAATCAATCAACATCAATATACCACACTAACAATACAAGGATAAGAATCATATAATCATCTCAATAGATACAGAAAAAGCCTCTGACAAAATTCAACATTCATTCATGATAAAGACTCTCAACTAAGTGGGTACAAAGGAAACATACCAAAATAATAAAGATCAGATGTGGCAAACTCATAGTTAATATTATACTCAATGTTGACTCTATGTTCTTCTAAGATCAAGAAAGAGACAAAAATGCCTACTCTTACCACTTTTATTCAACATAATATTGAAAGCTCAAGATACAACAATCAGATAACAAAAGAAATATTATTCATTCAAATTGTAAAAGAAGAAGTAAAACTCTCACTGTTTGCAGATGATATTGTACTATATATAGAAAACCCTAAATATGCTACCCAAAAGGCATAAGAACTAACAAGTGAGTTTGGTAAAGTTTCAGGATAGAAAATATAAAGAAATTATTGCATTTAAGTGAAATATTGCCATTTACAGCACATAAATGAATTGAGAGAACATCATGTTGAGGTAAATAAGTCAGACAGTGAAAGACTGATATATAATATATACATATAATCTAGAAAATAATACAACTCAATCTATATACAAAACGGAAATTGACTCATGGACATGAAACACAATCTTACAGTTACCAAAGGGGAAAGAGAAGTGGGGGAAGGATAAGAAAACAATTTCATTTAAAATACATCAAGAATAAAATACCTAGGAGCAAATTTAACCAAGAAGTTGAAAGACCTGTATTTTGAAGACTGTAATACTTGATTAAATATTAAATATGATATAAATAAATGAAAGGATGCCCCATGCTTAGAGACAAATTAGTATTATTGTTAAAATGTCCATATCACCCAAATAATTCTAATTATTTTATGTAATCCTTATCAAAATACCCATTGCATTTTCATAGAACTAGAACTAGAAAATTCTGAAACATGTATAGAACCAGAAAAGACTCAAAATAGTTAAACAGCTTGAGAAAGAAAAACAAAGATGAAGGCATCATACCTCCTGATTTCAAAAAATACTACAAAGCTATAATAATCAAAACAGCATGGTATTGGCACAAAATCAGAAACATAGATCAATGTAAAGAACCAAGAGCCCAGAAACAAGCCCATGCTTATATGGCCAATTAATCTATGACAATGGAAGCAAGACTATACATTGGGTAAAAGACAGTATCTTCAATAAATTATGCTGGGAAAACTGGACAGCTTTACACCATATACAAAAATCAAGTCAAATTTGATTAAAGGTGCAAATGTAATATGTGAAACCATACAACTAGAAAAAATATAAGCAGTAAACTTTTTGAAAAGTCTCTTTTTTTTAATGAATTTTTATTTTTTAGTTTGTTTTGCTTTACAATACTGTATTTGTTTAGTATTTTTTTTTTGATATGTTTCCTCATACAAGGACAACAAAAGCAAAAATAAACATATGGCATTGTATTAAAGTAAAATTCTTTGCAAGGTGAAGAAAATCATCAACAAAATAAAAGGGCAAACCACTAATGGGAAAAGATATTTTCAAATTATATATGCAATAAAGGGTTATTATCCAAAATATATAAATAATTTATACAACTTAGCATCAAAATAACTTAATTAAATTCAGTAGAGGACAGCAATAGATATTTTCCCAGAGAAGATGTAAACATGGCCAACAGACACATGGAAAAATGCTCAATACCACTAATTACCAAAGAGTGCAAAGAAAAACCACAATGACATATCACATCACACCTGTCAGGAAAGCTATTATCATTGTCAAAAAGACAGCAAATAACAAGTGTGTGATAGGATGTGGAGAAAGCAGAACCCTCATGCAAATGGTGAGAAATTAAATTGTTGCAGTCACTATGGAAAACAGTATACAGGTTCCTCAACAAATTTAAAAATAGAGATACCATACCACCCAGAAATTCCACTCCAGGGTATTTATCTGAAGAAAACAAAAGCCCTAATTCAAGAAGATAAATGCACCCACTGTGTTCTCTGTAGCATTATTTACAATTGCTAAGACAGTGATGCAGTCTAATGTCCATCATCCATAGATGAATGGTTAAAGAATATGTGATACACACACACACACACACACACACACACACACATATCAGCTATACAAAATAATGAAAAAATCAAAACATAAAACTGTAACTCACATACATACAGAGTGCAATATACTGGTTGTCAGTAGGAGGGTGATAGAAGAATTAGGAGAAAAGAATTAAGAGGTACAGATGTATTACAAGAATGCACTGCAAAGCATAAGGTATATATCAATTATATTTTAATAACTTTGCATAGTGACAGATGAAATGGTAACTACACTTATCATAGTGATCATTTTGTAATGATCCAATGTAAGATCATGTTACATCAAATGTAAGATCATTGGATCATTATATGATACATTAAAACTAATCCAATATTGTAAGTTAATCATACTTCACTAAAAATACAAACATATATATATATATATATATACACATATACACACATACTGCTAAGTCACATCAGTCATGTCCGACTCTGTGTGACCCCATAGACAGCAGCCCACCAGGCTCCCGTCCCTGGGATTCTCCAGGCAAGAACACTGGAGAGGGTTGCCATTTCCTTCTCCAATGCATGAAAGTGAAGAGTGAAAGTGAAGTTGCTCAGTTGTGTCCGACTCTTAGCGACCCCATGGACTGCAGCCTACCAGGCTCCTCTGTCCTTAGGATTTCCCAGGCAAGAATACTGGAGTGGGTTGCCATTGCCTTCTCCAATATATACACACACACACACACACACACATACATACATACATAAACATCATACATAACTTAGGGGTGTATATTTAGACTTTTTTTGGAGAAGTAATAAAACAAACATTTTTGTACTTGTCTTTATCATGATTTTATGAGTAATTCATGATTTTCTGAGTCAAAATGATTAAAATATTTATTTTGATAGATATTGCCAAGGTGATAGATTACAGAATTGTTCCATATATTCATGACTGTTCCTATAAATCTTAACATTTATGATCATAGACAACAAGGAAATAAGCTTGATATGAGTCTCATGTTTGAGAATAATTTCAAGGTTGGTCAGTTACAACTGGGGAAGTAGGTAGTGCTGTGCAGCTCAAAAGGGGATTAGGGTATGACCTAGTTTTACAGTTAGAAATGATATCCCTTATGATATGATATTTAGGATGAGTTAAAAGAGTGACTATTAATAAAACATGGAACAGCAAAATTCATGTTACCCTTAAAAAATTCACAGTGATTTCCAAATTGAACTTTACATTAACATATAATTATAAACCAAATAGGGGTATGACGGATATCCTTTAGAAAGTCTAAGCAAATACTATTTCCAGAGTGCGGCACTTTATTTCATCTTGTAATACCTCTTGAGTCAAGATCTCTAGTTTTTAAATAATGTTTTATAAAGCTTGAAAAAAATACATACAATTCAAATTCCTCAACTAGTGTACAAAAGCATGAAGAAGGTTAAGTTAGCTAGGCTATAATTAAACAAGACAGAATGTGATGGCCAGGTCCTGTCTACTTTTTCTATGTTTAGATTTAATCTTGCAAACCAGGTTGCAAAACATGTTCAATTTGTTTTAGCAAAGAAAGAGAATAAAGACTATAATCATTGAGTGTGGAATTAGAATACAAAATCTTTTAAAGAAAATAGCTCCTATAACTAAGATTCACACATCTCTGTTGACTTGGCAGTTTGTATAGTAAAATGAAAATAGTTTACCAAAATTCATGTTTACATTATGCAAGTAAATTAACACTGTGAAATGACTGAGTTCATTTTTCTGCCAGCTTAAAATACAGCTGTTATAATACTTACCCAGAGCTCATTTGAAAGCTTTTATGCAAGGAGTTAGAGTACATATATCTAGATTTCCAGAAATAGGCAGAGGGTCTCATTCCTTTAATTCATGAAAGAAATGTCTATAAATGTTATTATATGACAGATACTTGTCTACCTAGTGAAATTTCTGAAATCTGACTATTTTTTTTCCCTTCTCCAGCACTTATTTCATTAAAAGCTCAACTTTCATGAGTGGGAGCTCTGGAGGAATACATGTGTTAGTGAAAGTCGCTCAGTCCTGTCTGACTCTTTGCAACCCCATGGACTATACAGTCAATGGAATTTTCCAGACCAGAATACTGGAGTGGGTAGCCTTTCCCTTCTCCAGGGGCTCTCCCCAACCAGGGATCGAACCCAGGTCTCCAACACTGAAGGCAGATTCTTTACCAGCTGAGCCACAAGAGAAGCCCAAGAAGGAAGAAAACTCATTTACTTGATTAGAATGTCAAGCACTGGTTTCTCAATTATAACATACAAAGTAGGCATTAATCTTGATAATATTTTAGATCACGTTAATTAATTCCAATGGGAGTATAACAAAGCCAGGCCTAAAAGGTTATTGGGTATTTGCAATTATTTAAGTATAGCAGTTACTTTCCTGGTGGCTCAGATAGTAAATCGTCTACTTACAACCCAGGAGACCCAGGTTCGATCCCTGGGTCGGAAAGATCCTCTGGAGAAGAAAATGGCAGCAGCCTACTCCAGCACTCTTGCCTGGAAAATCCCATGGATGGAGGAGCATGGTAGGGGTGGTAGGAGGAACACAGTCCATGAGATAGCAAAGATTCAGATATGAGTTCACTTTCACTGTCTCTTTTTAAGTATGGCAGCACGCTGGACACAGAAATAATTTAGTAAATCTGTTTGTTTGTTTTTTCAGATTACTACACAGAAAAAGGCTTTATATCCCTTCTACAGTAATATAACAATACTACAGAACTGGCAACTATGTATAAATAATTAAGCATGCACACACACATACCCATGGTGGTGGTTTAGTTGCTAAGTCGTATCCAACTCTTGCGACCCCATGGACTGTAGCCTGCCAGGCTCCTCTGTCCATGGGAATTCTCCAGACAAGAATACTGGAATGGGTTGCCATTCCATATCCCTACATAAAACAAATATTAAGATAAAATGTACTGATATATATTCTTATTACATATATGGTGCTCTGAAATCATATTTAATTTTAAGGCAACTATGTATAAATAATTAAGCATGCACACACACATACCCATGGTGGTGGTTTAGTTGCTAAGTCGTATCCAACTCTTGCGACCCCATGGACTGTAGCCTGCCAGGCTCCTCTGTCCATGGGAATTCTCCAGACAAGAATACTGGAATGGGTTGCCATTCCATATCCCTACATAAAACAAATATTAAGATAAAATGTACTGATATATATTCTTATTACATATATGGTGCTCTGAAACCATATTTAATTTTAGTCTGTGAAGGTTCTTATGGTAATTGGAATTAAACTTTATTAAAATAAGACCTAGGAGTGACTTTTACATAAACTTTCCATTTTCTATTTCAGTCATAAGTACTTTCTATTTTCAAAACACTTAATCTATGTATGATATATTAGTATAAATATTGCTTAGATATTTCAAGATAATCCAGAAAAATAAAACTCAAATTTTTTCTGCAGAGGAATTCAACCTACTACCTATAGTTTAAAAAACAGTATAACACTGCTGAGAGATTTTCTTTGAGAGTTATTATTTAAACTATATTATTTGATTAATTTTAAGGCTGTGATTATATAAAATACCTCTAACAGGAAAACAATAAAATATGGGAATGAGCATCAAGATAATTTGTAAAAATCATAGAAATAATTAGGGATTAATAAAGAAAAATTACAAAAGGATTGGTATATTTTATCCAAAGAAACACACATTCCAAAAAACCTCAAGTAAGTCAACTTCAATATTTTGAGTCATTTATAGGAGTTGGACACATTATTGTATATTCTCACATCTTAGAAACATTTGGAGTTTTACAGTAGAATAACTTCATTTATAGAATTCATGCTTATTAAGGATAAACAATCCCATGAATTATTCTTACTTAAATTAGACATCACTAAGAGAAAAAATATATATACATATCACATATATATATAAAAGGGCCATGAGATACTGAAGAATAATTTATTAGAAAATATTAGTATTATTAGAAAATACGTAGAAATATACATGAATAGGTGCAGAAGTAAAGATGTGATGGGACATCTTTTCTCATGATTTTTTTCCTTCAGGAGACTATTTTAAAAAAACATAACAAGGATGGGTTTTTTATGGAAAAGCAACATTAAGTTTAATAATAAAATATGCAAATGTGCTATGAGAAAATACTATAATAGATGAGAAATCAGAACATCAGGGGAAATGAACACACAATACTCAAGCATAAAAATGAGGACATTTGTAGAATTTTAATCAAGGGATAAAGAAAGAAGTATCTTTATAGAGATTATACAGGGCAAAACAGTTAATAAGGCCTTGAGGGAGAGATTTAAAAAGTATTAAGGTTAATGCCCAAGTTTCACACTGATAAAATTGAGAGAGTAATGGAGCTGGGAAGAGTGGAAGGGTGCTTAGCAGGAAATTTCAAGAGTCTGACCTTGTCACATTAAGTTTTAGATGGCAATGGAACATACAGGAAGATGTCACAAGTAAAGGTATAGATAGTGAATTGAATAAAGCAGAACATGTCATGGGTAGAAAGACCCATGGAATTGGAATTGATCGGATAGTAATTGAAGACATGAGAAAAGATGAAGACCAGTGGAAAGAGAATAAAAGAGAACATGGGAGGGTAATAAATGGTAAATATATTCTGTACAGTGAATAAAACTGAGAATCACTGGTAAAGTTGCTGGTATTATAACAGGAAAGAGAATTATTTTATTCTGAACAGATATCTGACTGAGACATTTTTGAAGTGGAGTAGTAAGAAGAATATAAAGATATGATAAGGATAACAACGTAGTGACAATTAGATCATGAGTAGGTATTTATAAGGAGATTGAGAGTTTAGGAATGTATAGGAAACACAGACTAGTTTATTTCATAAAGGCAGTAGCTAAAGAAATCTTAAGTGAGGATATAGGGCTGAAAGTGGGTTGTAAGAGATCAAGATGAAAACTGGATGACTGAAAGCCTCAGTACTTCCGTAAATTGCCTCTTAAGGGACCATAGATATCAAGAAGATAATAGCAGCTGGAAAGAATAGGCATGCTTTGCAGCTGCAAAATCAAAGCAAGACTGACAAGGGGAAAAAGACGAATGTGACAGAAAAAGAAGAGGCTGCGTGTTTAAGTATAGATGCCATGTAAGAGTAAATGAGTTTATCTCTGAAGTTGAAAATATTGAAAACTTTTCTTAAGAAATCTCTTCTCTGTTATCATGTTATTAACATCCATGTTTATTTATAGCCTGATATCTGTTTACATATTCAGGACAAAGAAAATCCCCTGCTTTTGCCAACACTGTCATTTCTCTCTCTTTTCAAGGAAATACCTTAAAGAAATAAAGCAGTGGCCAATGATTCTTAGAGCAAAACTTCAGCTAAAATTCCTATTAAACAAGATTACCTAAAATTTTGTTCAGAGCATCACTGAAACCAAAAGAAATTCATACATACAAAAGTTTTAGACTTTATCTTGGATTTTTTCAACAATAAAAACTATTTGGTAATTAAAAGTTTAATTTTATCCTGAGACTTTTATTTAGAATATTCATAAATCAAAGTATAGGCAGAGAATAAAGTATTAAATCTCTCATCTCAGTTAGCAACCCTCTACTTCCTACACACCCACTGACCACAGCAGTAATCTTTCTAACTTATCTAATTTATCTGGTTGGTTCACAACACTTTTAATTCCTTCCACATCTATAAATTATTCATTGTGCTCTCCAGAACTGCTCTTCCAAACCAGCAGATCTTCTGTGTCAAATGAGGAAACTGCTTCCCTGCAATCTCCTTAGATGGTGAGCTCCAGTATACATTGGCACTTTTCCCTTATTCCTTTTCATGCAATCCTGTTCACCACATCCACTGAACACAGGTTCAGTTTCCATCCTCACTTCAAGCCCTGCCATTAATTTAGGGGACTCCAATAATTAACTGTATTACAAATCCTAAAGCCTTCCCTGTCAACCTCTTCACAGTCTCATTTCAAGTGACCTCCTTTTCTTCACTTGAGTAACCCATGCCCATAGCTAAAATTTAGGTCACAATCACAAAAGTACTGACCTTTTTACTTTTTCTAAATCCATTCCTCCTCTATTTTCTTCACTCCCCTTCTATTTAATTTGACATACTATGGTCTAACATTTCAGTAACATATTCTTACCAGTGTCATTAACTCCCTCACTTCTCTAAATTTTTGGTTGCATTTGTCTAGCAAAACTTCAGCTTTTGATGAATCCAAATATTTGATTTCTCTATGACTCATTTAAAAACCTAGGAATCTATTCCAATGACAACTAACCTTTCATATATATAATCTCACCTATGGAAGGAAAAAAACTGCTAACATCTAAGCACAAGTGGTTTAGATGTTTTAACAAGTCAAATTTGTATGTCAGACTAATGCATTTTTCCTCCAAAATTATACAAAGGGAACTTCAACTCCTTGACAGGAGATTATTAATTCTGCAATATACTCAGAGATTCAATAGTTTTCTGTACCAGTTGACATTGATTGACTTTAAAATGTAATCTGTAAAATACAGTGTATATAGTAACATTTAAGTAATCATGTTTATTATAATAGAAGTTTATTCCACTTGTGTATTTATGTGATACTGTCAACTGAAGAATACAACTTCATTTTTCAGGATTGTTGTTTAAGTGTGTAAACAAGGCACTCTAGCATTCTGGATTATAAATCATAACAAAAAGCTCCAGTATACATTGGCACTTTTCCCTTATTCCTTTTCATGCAATCCTGTTCACCACATCCACTGAACACAGGTTCAGTTTCCATCCTCACTTCAAGCCCTGCCATTAATTTAGGGGACTCCAATAATTAACTGTATTACAAATCCTAAAGCCTTCCCTGTCAACCTCTTCACAGTCTCATTTCAAGTGACCTCCTTTTCTTCACTTGAGTAACCCATGCCCATAGCTAAAATTTAGGTCACAATCACAAAAGTACTGACCTTTTTACTTTTTCTAAATCCATTCCTCCTCTATTTTCTTCACTCCCCTTCTATTTAATTTGACATACTATGGTCTAACATTTCAGTAACATATTCTTACCAGTGTCATTAACTCCCTCACTTCTCTAAATTTTTGGTTGCATTTGTCTAGCAAAACTTCAGCTTTTGATGAATCCAAATATTTGATTTCTCTATGACTCATTTAAAAACCTAGGAATCTATTCCAATGACAACTAACTTTTCATATATATAATCTCACCTATGGAAGGAAAAAAACTGCTAACATCTAAGCACAAGTGGTTTAGATGTTTTAACAAGTCAAATTTGTATGTCAGACTAATGCATTTTTCCTCCAAAATTATACAAAGGGAACTTCAACTCCTTGACAGGAGATTATTAATTCTGCAATATACTCAGAATTCAATAGTTTTCTGTACCAGTTGACATTGATTGACTTTAAAATGTAATCCGTAAAATACAGTGTATATAGTAACATTTAAGTAATCATGTTTATTATAATAGAAGTTTATTCCACTTGTGTATTTATGTGATACTGTCAACTGAAGAATACAACTTCATTTTTCAGGATTGTTTAAGTGTGTAAACAAGGCACTCTAGCATTCTGGATTATAAATCATAACAAAATAAGACACATGTCTTTAACTCAAAAAATACTGGCCAAAAAAATGTAAAATTGTCAAATAAATGGAAATTTTAGTATTTTTGCATTTTTTGTTTTTGAGGATCTCTGTTATTTCCTGATGGACTTTATAAAATTGCTTGGTATATATTCAAAGTCAGCGCCATCCATGGATGGCTATAAGAAAAGATCAATATTTTCTTAAATTGTGTGAGAAAAATGAAAAAGTCAGAAGGAGTCTGACAAATTTTTGTGATAAACATTTTAAATGTTAGACCTTCAAAATCCTTGAAGATTCTTTAAAACACCCTTTTAGACATTTCTCTTTTAACATTTTAGACACACTTGGCTTTTCTAAAGCTAGGTATCAAGACAAAGAGATTCTGCCGAACATGCGATATCCAATCTGTCATGGGAGGCTTTGCTGCCATTTCTGAGAAATCTCCTTTTGGGTATGATCCTTCCTAGAATAGAAAAGATTTACAACCCTTATACAACCTGCAGTGAAATGCTATTGCATCATTCTAGAATTACTTATAAGTCTCACTGGATGTCATCTTTGTTCCTATATGAATAGTAAATATGATAAACTTTCATGAAAGAAAATATGAGTAAAACATATTTATTACAGTATGAATTTATTACAGTAAAAGTTTAAAGGATAACAACATGAAAAATATGCTTTATTTTCTTAAGTATTAACAGATTTGTAACTCTGGAAGTAAATAATTAGTCTTCCTTTATATACTGGCTGCAGTTAATTTAAACTGTTGTTGACATGGGTTGCCACTGATTAGTTCTATATATATTCACACACATATTCTTTATATTTATATGTGTGTGCATGTGTATGTATGTTTATACAGGTAAAAAATCCAACTTTAATAATATGTGGATATTTATCTGCACTGTAAACTTCAAAATATAATCCTTTGAGTGTCACAACTTAAAATATATGGCCATCTCTTTCTAAAGGAAACAATATATACCTTCTTAATGAGAATAACTGTGAAATAAAACTCTAACAACATATTTTTACATTTCTTTAGATGTTTTAAGCAAAGCCATAAAGTACAATTATTTTTTAAATATCTTTGAAAGAAAACATCCAAATATTCATTTGTTGTTGTTGTTCAGTTGCTAAGTTGTGTCTGACTCTTTATGACCCCATGAACTACAGCACACCAGGCTTCCCTGACCTTTACTATCTCCCAGAGCTTGCTCAAACCATTGTCTGTGGAGTCGGTGATGCCATCCAACCATCTCATCCTCTGTTGTCCACTTCTTCTCCTGCCTTCAACCTTTCCCAATATCAAGGTCTTTTCCAATGAGCTGGCTGTTCCCTTCAGGTGGCCAAAATATTGGAGCTTCAGCTTCAGCATCAGTCCTTCCAATAAATACTCAGTGTTGATTTCCTTTAGAATTTACTGGTTTGATCTTATTGTTTGTGTAAGGGACGCTCAAGAGTCTTCTCCCATACCATGATTCAAAAGTATCAATTACGAGTAGCTGAAATATTTCTCTTAGCTCTATTCAGTATTGGTCCAACATGAAAGCACTGGTAGGTACAAAATCTTTACAAACAAAAATCTTTATGTACAAATTGTGGGAGTTCATATAATAGAAATTATGACCACACTTAAGGCAAAATTTACATTAAATAAAATGGTAATCAAGGAATAATGAAAATTCAAAACAATTATATGCAGATTTAAGATATATCTGATGATTTGATTTCTTTATACCAATAAATGTCTCATTATATTATCCAGTTATTAACAAAGATTGATATTATTGTTCAGAGGTATTATTTTGAAAAGGATTTAATTAAGATGACATTTGCATTATTAAATTATTTTTTCATTGTCAATAGAAAATTAGCAAACTACTTCTAGCTTTATTGCTCTATCAACTTTGTATGATGCTATGATAGCTTGAAAGCAGAGCCTGGAGAATGCAACACAAATATGTTTATAGTTAGACTCATAAACAGGGGGTGAGTGACCTCTTCACAGTCCCTGATAACGTGAACCATCCAACCCTTCTAAAGGAGAAACCAGCAGTCCTAAGATGTTGCCTAACAAATATAGCATGGATAAAACACATTATAAGAATGGAATTTATCAAATAGATGCTACATTCAGGCAGGTACACATTTGATATTTTAAGTGTGCAGGTTAAGAGATGGGGTGAACAATCATGAAGAATCTGTGAAGCTAGTCTCCAATAGGAGAAATCAGAATTATCTTTCACAGAGGGGACATGGTTTAAATTGAAGGCTGAAACAATGGTACTACCACACAAGTGATGACCAAGTCATTGCAAAATTTTAGAATAGGCCTTTAAGAACAGACTTATGTGAAAGGTAGCATTTTTGATAATATGTACACTAAGTCGCTTTAGTTGTGTCCCACTCTTTGTGACCCTATGGACTATAGTCTGCCAGGCTCCTCTGCCAGTCTATGGGAGTCTCCAGGCAAGAATCCTGGAATGGATTGCCATGCCCTTCTCCAGTGGATCTTCCTGACCCAGGGATCAAACCCATGTTTATGTCTCATGCATTCGCAGGTGGGTTCTTTACATTGCCTGTGAAGCTTCCTAGTGTTAATAGGACCTCTTAGTAATTTTTATCTGAATTGTGAAAGTGAAGGGAAGAAGATAAACCAATTAAAGTATAAGTTGCACCAAGTATGAAAGATGATGGCACAGGAAGGCATAGTATAAAAGAAAGTATTTTTTGCCCATGGTAAGAAAGATGGTGAACATTAGACCAAAAACAGAAAGGCCAATTTTACTATCACTGTATTATAGTTACTTCCATATAAAACCATTAATCGTGTACCATTGATAAGAACCAAATTGTGGAAAGATTAATGTCCAGGTTTCAGTAGAACCCACAGTAAAATTATGAATATGTGTTGAAGCCAACTTGGGTTTTTGTCTGCTTTTTTGTTCACAATGAATTTAGTTCATAGGTTTGTAGAACTGCAACCACATAGCAGGCTAGATTTCTATAAGCAAAAGATAGATTTAAAAATAATTTCATATGTTACAGATAAACATTTAGGAAACAGAAACAAACTCACAGAGAACCAACTTATGGCTATCAAGGGGGAAAATATGGGGAAGGAATAGTTAGGGAGCTTGGGTCAGACATGTACACATTGCTATATTTAAAATGGATAATGAACTTCCTCCTATATGGAACAGGGAACTTTGCTCAGTGTTATTTGGCAGCCTGGATGGGAGTATATACCTGCAAGCTATGGCTGAGTCCCTCTGCTGTCCATCTGAAACTATCACAAAACTGTTGATTGGCTATACTCCAATAAAAAATTTTAAAGCTTGAAATATGATAATCACAGGTATACACGTGTTCCCCATCCTGAGCCCCCCTCCCACAGCCCTCCCGGTATTATCCTTCTGGGTCATCCCAGTGCACCAGCCCTAAGCATCCAGCCAGTATTATGCATCGAACATAGACTGGGGATTCATTTCATATATGACATTTCAATGCTATTCTCCGGATTCATCCTGATGTATGGCATAACGAATACAATATTGTAAAGTAATTAATCTCCAATTAAAATAACTAAATTTATATTAAAAAGTAAAAATTAAAAAAACAAACAAAAAAAGAAATATGATGATCAGTAAATAAAGCAAAAAAAAAAAAGCTGACTTTCAGGCAGAAGTACTTACAGGGATATTACTTAAAAATATGAATCACATTCAATTGTATATAAAATTCAATCAATGGGATACAACTGATCTTTTTCCCTATTTTATTATTAGGGAAATAATATATTTTATATGCTTTGATAGCATAAATTGTACCTCAAACTTTGAGCTTGCTGAGAATCTTCAAAGAAGATAATGAAATTTTGATAGACTTTTAAAAAATGATCTCATTTATATAATCTCAGATTCAGAATCATCATTTTATGAATTATCTTTTTTCCCTGCATTAACATAATTTTTAATGAAACAAATTGGAATGTGTCTTAAAAGAAAGCAAATCCACTGCTGAATTTATCATGTCTTATGAACCAATTAGAGAACAATGAATAATGACTATAGAGTTTGCAGTTTGTAGTCGTTAGAATATACAACATTATATCATAAGCAGTAATGATATAGCAAACAGAAACAACATTTGACTTCACAACCATATAAAATATTACCTGTTGGAACATTTGAATTATAGTAAAGACTTTTCTGTGATTTCCTTTAAAAAATAATTTCCTCATACTGGTGTCCCTCCTCATTTTAAATATCTCCAAAACACTTCAGTCCTAAGGCCATTAATTAACTGTCAACATAACAAACACTTTTCTCTCTCTTTGTAGTGAGATCACAGTTATGACATCTGAATCCTCAAAGATAACGACCTAATATGTGTTGCAATTGAAAAGAAAGTGACCAGGAAAAGCTTTTAAATATTGTGATAATTTTATTTTTTAATAAAATGTCTAATATCAAGTAAAATATCAGAATATTGGTAGCCATAAATATCTGAACCAAGAGTTATGGTTAATAAGAATAACTGTAACAATTTAAATAAATGATTTCATTTAGGTAATTTCATTTAAAATTTTTCATTTTGAAAAAATCGAGTCAATTTCCTTGAAAACCATTCTAAGTGATCATATAGCTACAGAATCATATGAATTAATTATATGTTGTCTGTCAACTATTTCCAATCATCACTGCAACATTATTTTAATATTTATGTTCCTTATTTTTCTACATAGGGGATAGTTTTTCTGCTTGATTTATAATAACTTCAAAACTTGTGTAAAAAATGCAAATGTAAAAAAAATGAAAAGTTCTGTATCAATAATGACCATAGTCCTCCCTCATCCTGAAAGATTGCTATTGGTCTATGTGGTAAAGCAATATTGAAGGAATACTAGATTTGGAGGATAAGTAGGAAACACCCTAAGTTGTTAAACTGGAGGTCTCAATAAAAAATCCAAGTACAGAAGACCACTGATTGGCTGGGTTAAACTGATTAGCATTTGATATGATGTCTGAGCTAGAAATACAAATTTGGGGCATGGAAACATAGGTGTAGAGAAATAAAAAGATGCACAGAATTGCCTGCTAGTAGAATGCTGAGAAAGAAGAGAAATAGGGCAGAAAAACATCTCTGTAAGACTCCAATCCGATCTTTAGGGACAGACTAAGGAAAGGAAGCCAACAGTAGGAACTTCAAAAGAGAATTACTTTTGCCCTTTCCATTTCTTTAGCTGTACATCAAACAGCCATCAAAAGTTGTGGCTGCTTCTGTCTAATGTCACTAGTATATTGTATCCTCCTCTAATAATATCTGTAGTTTTACATATATCAGCTAACCACAAGGTCACTTCTCCTGCTTCAGTTAGCTCCTTTTCATTCTTCAGACCCACTTTATTTTTGGCATTCTCTTGAAAAAATCTTATGGGGATGTTTATGTCTTGCAGACTCTACTATTTATAGTGTCTACCCTATTAATCAGACTTTAGGGTGAGCAACAAATGAAGAAATTTGCAACAACTTCAATATAGAACACACGCTAATTTTATTAAATATGATATTGAACTCATCTTGCTTTAGTAACAAGGCTTTATTGACTATGCCAAAGCCTTTGACTGTGTGGATCACAATAAACTGTGGAAAATTCTGAAAGAGATGGGAATGCCAGACCACCTGACCTGCCTCTTGAGAAACTTATATGCAGGTCAAGAAGCAACAGTTAGAATTGGATATGGAACAACAGACTGGTTCCAAATAGGAAAAGGAGTAAGTCAAGGCTGTATATTGTCACCTTATTTAACTTATTAACTTATTTAACTTCTATGCAGAGTACATCATGAGAAACGCTGGGCTGGAAGAAGCACAAGCTGGAATCAAGATTGCTGGGAGAAAATCAATAACCTCTGATATGCAGATGACACCACCCTTATGGGAAAAGTGAAGAGGAACTAAAAAGCCTCTTGAAGAAAGTGAAAAATTTGGCTTAAAGCTCAACATTCAGAAAACGAAGATCATGGCATCTGATCCCATCACTTCATGGCAAGTGGGGAAACAGTGGAAACAGTGTCAGACTTTATTTTTGGGGGCTCCAAAATCACTGCAGATGGTGATTGCAGCCAGGAAATTAAAAGATGCTTACTCCTTGGAAGGAAAGTTATGACCAATCTAGACAGTATATTCAAAAGCAGAGATATTACTTTGCCAATAAAGGTCCGTCTAGTCAAGGCTATGGTTTTTCCAGTGGTCATGTATGGATGTGAGAGTTGAACTGTGAAGAAGGCTGAGCACCAAAGAACTGATGCTTTTGAACTGTGGTGTTGGAGAAGACTCTTGAGAGTCCCTTAGACTGCAAGGAGATCCAACCAGTCCATTCTAAAGGAGATCAGTTCTAGGTGTTCTTTGGAAGAAATTTGCTAAAGCTGAAACTCCAGTACTTTGGCCACCTCATGTGAAGAATTGACTCATTGGAAAAGTCTCTGATGCTGGGAGGGATTGGGTGCAGGAGGAGAAGGGGAAGACAGAAGATGAGATGGCTGGATGGCATCACCGACTCGATGGACATGAGTTTGGGTGAATTCTGGTAATTGGTGATGGACAGAGAAGCCTGGTATGCTGCAGTTCATGGGGTTGCAAAGAGTCAAACATGACTGAGCAACTGAACTGAACTGAAAGTAGCTCTAACCTCTTTATGAAAGTGAAAGAGGAAAGTGAAAAAATTGTCTTAAATCTCAACATTCAGAAAACAGATCATGGCATCTGGTCCCATCACTTCATGGTAAAGAGATGGGGGAACAATGGAAACAGTGGCTGACTTTATTTTGGGGGGCTCCAAAACCATGCAGATGGAGACTGCAGCCATGAAATGTAAAGACACTTACTCATTAGAAAGAAAGTTATGACCAACCGAGACAGTGATTAAAAAGCAGAGACATTACTTTGCCAACAAAGGTCCATCTAGTCACGGCTATGGTTTTTCCAGTAGTCATGTATGGATGTGAGATTTGGAGTATAAAGAAAGTAGAGTGCCAAAGAACTGATGCTTTTAAACTGTGGTATTGGAGAGGACTCTTGAGAATCCATTGGACTGCAAGGAGATCCAACCAGTCCATCCCAAAGTAAATCAGTCCTGAGTGTTCATTGGAGGGACTGATGCTGAAGCTGAAACTCCAATACTTTGGCCACCTGATGCAAAGAGCTGACTCACTTGAAAAGAGCCTGATGCTGGGAAAGATTGAAGGCAGGAGGAGAAGGGGATGACAGAGGATGAAATGGTTGGATGGAATCACGGACTAGATGGAGAAGAGTTTGAGTAAATTCCAAGAGTTGGTGGTGGACAGGGAAGCCTGGTGTGCTGCAGTCCATGGGGTCGCAAAGAGTTGGACACACTGAGTGACTGAATTGAACTGATTTTTAATTTTATGAGAAACTTCCTTATGATTTTTCATAGTGGCTGCATCAATCTACATTCCCAACAGTGCATAAGTGCTCTCCTTTCCCCACATTCTTACCAACACTTCTTATTTCTTGTCGTTTTGATTAGCTATTATAACATGAGGTGATATTTCATTATGATTTTGAGTTTCATTCCCACAGCATTAATAATGTTGAGCACCTTTCCATGTATCTGTTCACCATCTGCACATCTTATTCAGAAAATTTTTATTCAGATCACTCATTTTTAATAGGATTATATACTGTGTGTGCTAATATTGAAATGAATCTCTGTCGTAACTCAGTTAATTCAATGTTCTGGCCCCTGCAAAAGCAAATATATCATAGCAGATGACAGTGGTCTAGTGTATCACATGATAGCCTCTATCACACCTTCTCTACCATATGTAGTATCTTACTGAAACATATCACACAACCCTGAGCACTGGCAAATGGTTACTGATGTGGTCTTATTACCCCAGTCCAGGATGGGAATCAGAAGTCATTATGTTCCTTTAGGACAGACAACAGGACACATTTACTAGCTTTAGAGTTATATTAACATTCCTTCTCTGTCAGAGTAAAGTATGAAAAAGGCTAGACTCTTGTCAATGTACAGAGCATCATGCATGTCTTCCATACTGAAAAAAACTGAATCAATTTTGGGGCTTTGACTGAGCCAATAGAGAGAGAGAGGAAGCTGTATCTATTTCACATTATAGTACTAAGTAGTTCTGTCAATTGAGTCACATGACTTTGCAAATGCCATGATGCCAGAAAAAAGTCTATAACTTCCAAAATAATAATGTTATTAAAGTGTACAGAGAGTAGATACATATATGCAAATATATTTATACATTATCCAGAAAATTTAATGGAAAAAAGATTACACATTACAGTAGCAACACCAATAAAATACCTAGAAATAACAGTAAAGAACATTGCTTGAGATTGATATGAAGAAAACAACACAATTTTATTATTACAAAAAAATGTCTAATACATTTGAGTTAGGTAAGAGGATGAACTTGTATCTCCAAATCAATATACTATGGTGTGTATGAATTGTACATTCACTATATAATAAAACTTAAGTTTACCAGATGCTGATGCAAAGAGCTAACTCATTTGAAAAGACCCTGATGCTGGGAAAGATTGAGGGCAGGAGGAGAAGAAGACGACAGAGGATGAGATGGTTGGATGGCATCACCGACACACTGGACATGGGTTTGGGTGGACTCTGGGAGTTGTGATGGACAGGGAAGCCTGGTGTGCTGTGGTTCATGGGGTTGCAAAGAGTCAGACATGACTGAGCGATTGAACTGAACTGAACTAAAAGTTACTAGAAATCTGATCATTAACAGAGTAGAATGACTGGCCAAGAATTTTCAATTTTACTTTGGTATTTTAGGAATGGGTTTGATCATTTGTGGATTTTGGAAAGGTCTGGCACTGAATGGTCTAATTTGGCATATCAAGAAACCATAGTATGTAAAACAAGTTTTATGTGACAATGACATAATTATTTTGGTGTGGATATTAATAAAAGATCAACCTGATAAGTTTATAATTGAAATACTATTTAAGAAAGCAAAATACTGTTTCAATCTTCCTAAACAAATATGTATGTGTGTGTGTGACAAGCTGTGTATAAAATTTAAAATGTAACCATCACTGACTATGACTTTAAAAAATGTATTTATTTATTTATTGATGGCTATTTATTTTACAATATTGTATTGGTTTTGCCATACATTGACATGAATCCACCATAGATTTACATGTGTTCCCCATCCTGAACCCTTTTCCCACCTCCCTCTCCAATCCATCCCTCTGGGTCATCTCAGTGCACCAGCCCTGAGCACTCTGCATCATGCATCAAACCTGGACTGGTGATTCATTTCACATATGATAATATAGATGTTTCAATGCCATTCTCCCAAACCATCCCACCCTCGCCCTCTCCCACAGAATCCAAAAGACTGTTCTATATATCTGTGTCTTTTTTGCTGTCTCGCATACAGGGTTATCGTTACTCTCTCTCTAAATTCCATAAATATGCATTAGTATACTGAATTGGGGCTTTTCTTTGTGGCTCACTTCACTCTGTATAATGGGCTCCAGTTTCATCCACCTCATTAGAACGGATTCAAATGTATTCTTTTTGACATGTATAGCAAAACAAATACAGTATTGTAAAGCAAAACAAACTAAAAAATAAAAATTAATTAAAAAAATAAAAAAACAAATATATTCTTTTTAATGGCTGAGTAATACTCCATTGTGTATATGTACCACAGGCTTTCTTATCCATTCATCTGCTGATGGACATCTAGGTTGCTTCATTTTCTGGCTATTACAAACAGTGCTGCGATGAACATTGGGGTACACGTGTCTCTTTCAATTCTGGTTTCCTTGGTGTGTATGTCCAGCAGTGGGATTGCTGTGTCATAAGGCAGTTCTATTTCCAGTTTTTTTAAGGAATCTCCACACTGTTCTCCATAGTGGCTGTACTAGTTTGCATTCCCACCAACAGTGTAAGAGGGTTCCTTTTCTCCACACCCTCTCCAGCATGTATTGCTTGTAGTATTTTGGATCACAGCCATTCTGACTGGTGTGAAATGGTACCTCATTGTGGTCTTGATTTGAATTTCTCTGATAATAAGTGATGTTGAGCATCTTTTCATGTGTCTGTTTGCCATCTATATGTCTTCTTTAGAGAAATGTCTATTTAGTTCTTTGGCCCACTTTTTGATTGGGTCATTTATTTTTCTGGAATTGAGCTGCATGAGTTGCTTGTGTATTTTTGAGAATAGTTGTTTGTCAGTTACTTCATTTGCTATTATTTTCTCCCATTCTGAAGGCTGTCTTTTCACCTTGTTTATAGTTTCCTATGTTGGGCAGAAGGTTTTAATTTTAATTAGGTCCCATTTGTTTATTTTTTGCTTTTATTTCCAGTATTCTGGGAGATGGGTCATAGAGGATCCTGCTGTGATTTATGTCAGAGAGTGTTTTGCCTATGTCTTCCTCTAGGAGTTTTATAGTTTCTGGCGTTATGTTTAGATCTTTAATCCATTTTGAGTTTACTTTTGTGTATGGTGTTAGAAAATGTTCTAGTTTCATTTTTTTACAAGTCATTGACCAGTTTTCCCAGCACCACTTGTTAAAGAGATTTCTTTTTCCATTGTATATTATTCTTGCCTCCTTTGTTGAAGATAAGGTGACCATAGGTGTGTGGATTTACCTCTGGGCTTTCTATTTTGTTCCATTGATCTATATTTCTGTCTTTGTGCCAGTACAATACTGTCTTGATGACTGTGGCTTTGTAGTAGAGACTGAAGTCAGGCAGGTTGATTCCTCCAGTTCCATTCTTCTTTCTCAAGATGGCTTTGGCTATTCAAGGTTTTTTGTATTTCCACACAAATTGTGAAATTATTTGTTCTAGTTCTTAAAAAATACCATTGGTAGCTTGATAGGGATTGTATTGAATCTATAGATTGCTTTGGGTAGTATACTCATTTTCACTATATTGATTCTTCTGATCCATGAGCATGGTATATTTCTCCATCTAGTGTGTCCTCTTTGATTTCTTTCACCAGTGTTTTATAGTTTTCTATATATAGGTCTTTTGTTTCTTTAGGTTGATATATTCCTAAGTATTTTATTCTTTTCATTGCAATAGTGAATGGAATTGTTTCCTTAATTTCTCTTTTTCTCATTGCTAGTGTCTAGGAATGCAAAGGATTTCTGTGTGTTGATTTTATATCCTGCAACTTTACTATATTCATTAATTAGCTCTAATAACTTTCTGGTGGAGTTTTTAGGGTTTTCTATGTAGAGGATCATGTCATCTGCAAACAGTGAGAGTTTTACTTCTTCTTTTTCAATCTGGATTCCTTTTACTTCTTATTCTGTTCTGACTGCTGTGGCCAAAACTTCCAAAACTATGTTGAATAGTAGTGGTGAGATTGGGCACCCTTGTCTTGTTCCTGACTTTAGAGGAAATGCTTTCAATTTTTCACCATTGAGGATAATGTTTGCTGTGGGTTTGTCATATATAGCTTTTATTATGTTGAGGTATGTTCCTTCTATTCCTGCTTTCTGGAGGGTTTTTATCATAAATGGATGCATAAAGCTCAAAATGGTTGGCTTTTCAAATACATTATATGGCTCAAAAACTGCAATCACTCTTGCTATGACTGTTGGTAGTTTTGATATCCAGACCAGCATGAGTGTTCCTGCCTTAGTGGAAAACTGCCAATCCCCTCAGTATCTATGGAGATTTCAGAATTGTTTTCTCTTTTCCTGATTTGGTTTTGATGTAGATATGTTACCAATAAAGAATTGAACATTCTACTTCACTCCTGTCTAGGAATTTCATTTTAACACCATCTTTGAACATTAAAAACTAAAGTAAAATCCCTTAAGGGTAAAGAAAAATGCCCAGATAGAGATAAAACATAAAGTATTTGAAGGTGATTCTAAGATTGGGAATTATGCATATATACATATAAAAAATCTAGTGCAATGCCAATAATCCCTTTGAATTTGAACAGAATAGATTATTCAAACAAATTTAAAATTAATCATCAATTAGACAGATTCCATTTTCCAGATAGCCAACAAACTAAAGCAGCACTTTCCATATTGTACAGCTTTCTTAGATATAAATATTGTTAATGAATACAATACAAAATCAATTAGAAGTATTCATTCCCTTATTAGACTTTTGTGAGATACACTGAAAAATATTTTGCATAGAATAACATTTGAAAATTTTAAGTCTCCTTGGTTCTCATTTCTAAAAATAAATGTTTATATTTCTGCTCTGGCATGTAGTGTCATTCTTTCCTTTAAAAAATGCTAATAAGCTGAAAAACAACTCAGAGAGTTGAGGTCAAAGAGTAAGGTGTAGCCTGAAAACCTGAACAGAGACTCAGATTTGGAGATTCACAGACAATCATAACTTACTTGGTGCAGAAGCCACTGCTGGCACTGGTACAAGTAGGTAGACATAAACTGTTACTGTACAACTGCTGGCAGTTAAGTGTGGAGTATCATGAAAGTTATGCACTTTGGCAATCCTAGTGTTAGGGAGACCACCAAAGTTTTATGTAGTTTACCTTCAGGATCCTTGCCAGCTTTTCACTGTGTTAAGAAAAAAGGGAAAAAAAATCCCTTAGTTCTTTCTGTATATAGTATTGATTACTGTGAAAGTGAAAGTGAAGTCGCTCAGTCGTGTCCGACTCTTTGCGATCCCATGGACTGTAGCCTACCAAGGCTCCTCCCTCCATGGGATTTTCCAGGCAAGAATACTGGAGTGGGTTGCCATTTCCTTCTCCAGGGGACCTTCCCGACCCAGGGATCGAACCCGGGTCTCCTGCATTCCAAGCAGACGCTTTAACCTCTGAGCCAGCAGGGAAGCCATGATTGATTACTGTAGCTTCATAAAAATATTTTAAAGTGGATACTCTGAGTCTTTCATTTTCTTTTTCTTTTTAAAAAGTTGTTATGGCTACTTAAAATCCTTTGACTTTTCACATAAATATTAGAATCAGTGTGCAAACATATGCAAAAATGTGGTGGGAATTTCACTGGAATTCCATCAGCTATATCTTCAAATGGGGAAGACTAGTAAATTAGCAATACTGAATCTTTAACTCCATCAACTGTATTCTTTTCTCCCCTTAACAAGGTTACTTTAAAATTTATTTTTATTTGGAATTTTCTTTATTCATTTTACTGAAGTATAATCAACTTACCACATTGTATGAGTTTAATGTATATAACAAGATGATTTGATATAGGCATATGTTGTGAAATGATCACCACAATGAGGTTCAATAACATATACACTTCACATATTTACAAGTGATTTTTCAGTTGTAAATGTGATAAGGACTTTTAAGATCTAGTCTCTTAGCAATTTACAAATATACAGTACAGTATTGTTATCTGTAATACTATAATATTATAATACCATCAGGCTTCCCTAGTGGCTCAGATAGTAAACAATCTACCTGCAATGCGGGAGACCTGGGTTCAAACCCTGGGTGGGGAAGATCCCCTGGAGGAAGGCATGGCATGGCAACCCATTTCAGTATTCTTGCCTGGAAAATCCCATGGACAGAGGAGCCTGGTGGTCTACAGAGTCAGACACGACTGAATGACTAAGCACACAGCACATTATTATCTATTGTCATCAGGCTGTACATTACAGTTAGAACCAAACATGGAACAGTGTACTGGTTCCAAATGGGAAAGCAGCATGTCGAGGCTGTACATCGGCGCCCTGCTTATATAACTTACATGCAGAGTGCATGATGAAACGCCAGGCAGGATGAAGCACAAGCTGGAATCAAGATTGCCGGGAGAAATATCGATAACCTCAGATATGAAGATGACAGCTACCCTTATGGCAGAGAGCAAAGAGGAACTAAAAAGCCTGTTGATGAAGGTGAAGAGCAGAGTGAAAAAGACAGCTTAAAATTCAACATTCAGAAAACTAAGAACATGGCATCCAGTCCCATCACTTCATGGCAAATAGTTGGGGAAACAATTGAAACAGTGACAGACTTTATTTTCTTGGGTTCCAAAATCACTGCAGATGGTGACTGCAGCCCTGATATTAAAAGCCTTGCTTCTTGGAAGAAAAGGTATGACAAACCTAGACAGCATTTTAAAAAGCAGAGACATTAGTTTGCTGACAAAGGTCCATCTAGTCAAAGTTATGTTTTTTCCAGTAGTCATGTATGGATGTGAATATTTGACCATAAAGAAGGCTAAGCACCAAGAATTGATGCTTTTGAACTGTAGTGTCAGAGAAGATTCTTGAGAATCCCCTGGACTGCAAGGAGGTCCAACCAGTCAATCTTAAAGGCAATCAGTCCTGAATCTTCATTGGAAGGACAGATGCTGAAGCTGAAGCTCCAATAATTTGGCCATCTGATACGAACAGGTGACTTGTTAGAAAATACTTTGATGCTGGGAAAGATTAAAGGCAGGAGGAAAAGGGAATGACACTGGACAAGATGGTTGGATGGCATCACTGACTCAAAAGAAATGAGTATAAGCAAGCTCCGAGAGATGGTGGAGGACAGGGAAGCCTGGCATACTGCAGTCCATGGGGTCATAAAGAATAGGACATGACTGAGAACTGTACAACAACAACATTACATCCCTAGAAGTCATTTATCTTATATTTGGACATTGTATCTTTTGACCACTTTCCTCATTATTTTGGAGAAGGAAATGGCAATCCACTCCAGTTTGCCTGGAAAACCCCGTGGACAGAGGAGTCTGGTAGGCTACAGTATTTTTCTCCCACTCAAATCTTTGCCAACTATCATCTTGATCTCTGCTTTTATGAATTTGCTTTGTTTTTTGTTTGTTTTGTTTTGTTTGTTTGTTTTCAGATTCCACATAGTAAGTGAGGTCATGCAGTACTCGTCTTTCTCAGACATGTTCCACTCAGCATAATGCCCTCAAGATTCATCTATGTTGGTGCAAATGGCAGGATTTCCTTTTTAATAGCTGATTAACATCTATATCTATCCATCTATCCATCTGTTCTATTCTTTTTTGAATATTCTACTGTTTTTATTTTCTTTTCAAGGAATGCTAGCAATGCTTTCTCTAGAACTCTAAAATCATGGAGGAAATGGGAAATATGTACATACATTTTAATTACTTTCTGTATAAAGACTGAACTCTGATGTAGCTCATCAGCCATGTATAACTAGATTCAATAAACTTTATCTTATTATATTAGAGGGATGTTTTTCCTTTTCTTTAATTCTGTATGTAATTTATTTCATGACTTTCACTTATATTGCTGTAGTATCTTATGTTTGCAAAATAGCAGGCCCAATCTTAAAATGGGAATCCCTAGTGGCTCAAAGGTAAAGAATCTGCCTGCAGTTCAGGAGACTGCCTTCAGTTCAGGGATGTTGAAGATGTATGTTCTATCCCTGGGTTGGGAAGATCTCCTAGAGAAAGAAATGGCAACCCACTCCATTCCTGCCTGGGAAATCCCATGGACAGAGGAGCCTGGTGGGCTATAGACTATGGGGTCTCAAAAGTTATACATGGATTAGTGACTAAACTACCACCAATTTTAAAATATTTCTGTATGGTAGTAGTATTCCCATTTTAGATGAAGAAATTTTCAAAGAGGAAAAAATTTGACAAAGTTTACCAAGAAAATATACATTTAAGTTTGAAAAGAAACTAGTGCTTCCAAAATCCTTGTCATTGTTCCATACTTACTCTCTGTTTTATGTAATGGTGCATTTAAACATTATAATAAAAATTAATACTGAATGTATAACAATATGTTTATAAAACTGATTAATATACAATTAATTAACAATTAGACTTTATATCTGTGTTGTGAGTGATCTGAGGATATAAACCTATTCATGGGTAAGATTTACCTAATCTAGATATCATAATACTATTATGTGGCTTAGACAGTAAAGAACCTACCTGCAATGAGGGAGACCTGGGTTCAATCCCTGGGTTGCAAAGATCTCCTGGAGAAGAGAATGGCCACTCACTTCAATATTACTTACCTGGAGAATTCCATGGACTGAGGAGCCAGGCAATCAATGCAAAGAAATAGAGGAAAAGAACAGAAGGGGAAAGACTAGAGATCTCTTCAAGAAAATTAGAGACACCAAGGGAACATTTCATGCAAAGATGGGTTCGATAAAGGAGAGAAATGGTCTGGACCTAACAGAAGCAGAAGATATTAAGAAGAGGTGGCAAGAATACACAGAAGAACTGTACAAAAAAGATCTTTATGACCAAGATAATCATGATGGTGTGATGACTAATCTAGAGCCAGACATCTTGGAATGTGAAGTCAAGTGGGCCTTAGAAAGCATCACTACGAACAAAGCTAGTGGAGGTGATGGAATTCCAGTGGAGCTGTTTGAAATCCTGAAAGATGATGCTGTGAAAGTGCTGCACTCAATTTGCCAGCAAATTTGGAAAACTCAGCAGTGGCCACAGGACTGAAAAAGGTCAGTTTTCATTCCAATTCCAAAGAAAGGCAATGCCAAAGAATGCTCAAACTACCACACAATTGCACTCATCTCACATGCTAGTAAAGTAATGCTCAAAATTCTCCAAGTCAGGCTTCAGCAATATGTGAAGTGTGAACTCCCTGATGTTCAAGCTGGTTTTAGAAAAGGCAGAGGAACCAGAGATCAAATTGCCAACATCCTCCGGATCATCAAAAAAGCAAGAGCGTTGCAGAAAAACATCTATTTTTGCTTTATTGACTATGCCAAAGCCTCTGACTGTGTGGATCACAATCAACTTGGAAAATTCTGAAAGAGATGGGAATACCAGACCACCTGATCTGCCTCTTGAGAAATCTGTATGCAGGTCAGGAAGCAACAGTTAGAACTGGACATGGAACAACAGACTAGTTCCAAATAGGAAAAGGAGTACATCAAGGCTGTATACTGTCACCCTGCTTATTTAACTTCTATGCAGAGTACATCATGAGAAACGCTGGACTGGAAGAAACAAGCTGGAATCAAGATTACCAGGAGAAATATCAATAACCTCAGATATGCAGATGACACCACCCTTATGGCAGGAAGTGAAGAGGAGCTAAAAAGCCTCTTGTTGAAAATGAAAGAGGAGAGTGAAAAAGTTGGCTGAAAGCTCAACATTCAGAAAACGAAGATCATGGCATCTGGCCCCATCACTTCATGGGAAATAGATGGGGAAACAGTAGAAACAGTGTCAGACAGGACAGGGAGGCCTGGCGTACTGCGATTCATGGGGTCGCAAAGAGTCGGACACGACTGAGGGACTGAACTGAACTGAGGAGCCAGCAGGCTATAGTCCATGGGGTCACAAAGAGTTGGACATAACTGAGCGACTAACACTCTGACCTTCATTTTATGTATCATGAATATTGGTATCAATTATGTTCATTTTTAAAATTTATTTATTTTTTAATTGGAGGATAATTGCTTTACAGAAGCATGCTATATTTAAATGAATCTCTATCCATGTAAATTACTTTGTCATTAATGGGCTATATAGGAAATTATTATTTAAGAAAAAAAGATATAATTTAAAATATCCTTGCCTTCACACTAGGGGGAAAAATGTTGAAGTAAACAGAAATATTAAGTCATTTTTATCTTAAGAACTAATTAAATAGATTTATTACTAAAGAAAAAGTAAATATTTTCCTATTTTTTAATTCTATTCTTCTAAATTGAAAATACATTACTGTGCTAGATATCAAGCCAAACTGCCAAGAAAAAACACTTCACAGTTTCACAGTTTCATTGACTAGTGTTTGACATAGTTACTTTACATCATATCAGGATATGTGGAATTAAATGATTTTATCTTGGCTTGAGAATTAACCAACAGCTGAGCACTTTACCTGCAATCTCACTCAATGTGATTTTAATGGACTAGCTCATGGGAAAATGCCATCACAATTAAAATGAATCTTTTAGGTTTATGAATCCTTGCAGAGACTAACACAAGAAGGATATCAACACAGTTTACAAATAGTTATTTCAAACTGGAAATTATCTATAATACCCTGAATATGTGACATTTTTACAAACTCTTACAGTTTACCATATTTTTTAATACACAAAAAATAATCAAATATTATGTGCATATTTTTAAAAGTGCTATAGACCAGATGTTAATGGTATTGCTTTCAAGAAGATTATTTGTAGTTCAGGGCTTTACTCTCATGTACAGAAATCTATACTGAGCAGTTTACCCAAGTGTCCCTAATCTTTAACTATGCAAGATATTGTCATTAGAGGCATCAAAATTCTAGATATGAAACAACAAACACAATGCTCTTCATCTAGAAGGATTCTGGAATTAACAAAATCATTAACAAAATCATTGGAGGCAATTTCCAATCATTGTTTCAGTAAGATTACAGCATTATTTATTTTAACAGTGTTTAAAATCATTTTAATGGCAGAAGTGTTGAGAGGATTAATAGGTATGATAGATTTAAATGAAGAAGTGAATAAAAATTCATAAAGAGTAACTTGTTGGAGAAGGAAATGGCAACCCACTCCAGTGTTCTTGCCTGGAGAATCCCAGGGACGGGGAGCCTGGTGGACTGCCGTCTATGGGGTCGCACAGGGTCGGACATGACTGAAGCAACTTAGCAGCAGCAGCAGCAACTTGTTGGTAATTACACAAAGGCAGGAAAGACAATAGAGACAAGTTGATAATTGGAAAGACACTTGAAACTGCAAAGATAGCGAGTCTTGGACTAGGATGGGAAATAAGGTACAGAATTAAAGGAGGTACACTCAGATTCTTGAAAGTGAGTGCCTCCATACATTTTGTGCCCTAGGCTCTTGGCTTACCTCATCTTAGTCTAGATGAAGAAAAGCTGAATTAAATACTACACAGATTTACCAAGTTTGGAATCTCAAAGGACTCATCAAACTTCCCAATCTATATACACATACTACTTTTTAATTAAAAGGTGAAAATAAAAGACAACAATAGAAAGAGAGTACAGACAAGTTCTGGAGGACTGAAAGCTACTCACTGACAATCTCCACAGAATCCATAGTGCACACTGGCCAGGCATTAACATCAACTGAGCTATCAAGATCAACTGGAATGAAATGTGGGTCTTGTGAGCACTTAGGCAGAAGTAAGGGAGAGAGATTACACACTTTTGGCTATGCAGTTAAGTTAATGTAGCTAACAAGATACACAGGTGAAAACCACCAGTAAATCAAGCCCTAGGTGTATATAGATTTCAGCTTTTAACTACATCTTATAAAATGGCAACCCACTCTGGTACTCTTGCCTGGAAAATCCCATAGACAGAGGAGCCTGGTAGGTTATAGTCCCTGGGGTCACAGAGTCAGACATGACTTAGTGACTTAACCCAATGTATAAATATCACAGCCCTTATTTTGGTTAAAGCTGACCTCCTGTACCTGTAAGAGAAGGACAGAGTTTTCCTACAACAGCTGAAAATCAGTTCTATCCTACACATATTTCAATATGACTTCCCAAACCTTAGAGCTTCTGTGCAGAAACATTTTAACAGATGCCAGCTGGATGGCAAGTTAGATTTAAAACAGTCTTAAGTATGCAAGAGAGATTTTGACAGATCTAGATGTAGCCCATGACTCCCCGGTGGCTCAGTAGTAAAGAATCTGCCTGCAATGCTGGAGACCCAGGTTTGATCTTTGGGTCTGGAAAATCACCTGGAGAAGGAAATGTCAACACACTCCAGTATTCTTTCCTGGGAAATCCCACAGACAGAGGAGCCTAGCGTGCTACAGACCTTGGGTCCCAGTGGGGTCAGACATGACTTAGCATGTCTTCCTAAGCCCCACTTGACTTCAAGGGCTTAGGAAGCATCAGTATGAACAAAGCTAGTGGAAATGATAGAATTCCAGTTGAGCTATTTCAAATCTTAAAAGATGATTTTGTGACAGTGCTACACTCAACATGCCAACAAATCTAGAAAACTCAGCAGTGGCTGCAGGATAGGAAAAGGTCAGTTTTCATTCCAATCCCTAAGAAAGGCAATGCCAAAGAATGCTCAAACTACTGCACAATTGTACTCATCTCACACACTAGTGAAGTAATGCTCAAAATTCTCCAAGTGAGACTTAAACAGTACGTGAACTGTGAACTTCCAGATGTTCAAGCTGGATTTAGAAAAGGCAGAGGAACCAGAGATCAAATTGCCAACATTCTCTGGATCATCGAAAAAGCAAGAGAGTTCCAGAAAACATATATTTCTGTTTTATTGACTATGCCAAAGGCTTTGACTGTGTGGATCACAACAACTGTGGAAAATTCTTCAAGAGATGGGAATACCAGACCACCTGACCTGCCTCTCAAGAAATCTGTATGCAGGGCAGGAAGCAACTGTTAGAACTAACATGGAACAACAGACTGGTTCCAAATAGGAAAAGGAGTACGTGAAGGCTGTATATTGTCACCCGGTATAATTGTCACCTTATTTAACTTCTATGCAGAATACATCATGAGAAACGTTGGGCTGGAGGAAGCACAAGCTGGAATCAAGATTGCCGAGAGAAATATCAATAACCTCAGATATGCAGATGACACGACCCTTACAGCAGAAAGTGAAGAGGAACTAAAAAGCCTCTTGAAGAAAGTGAAAGAGGAGAGTAAAAAGTTGGCTTAAAGCTTAACATTCAGAAAACTAAGATTATGGCATCTGTTCCCATCACTTCATGGGAAATATATGGGGAAACAGTGTAAACAGTGTCAGACTATATTTTTGGGGGGCTCCAAAATCACAGCAGATAGTGATTGCAGCCATGAAATTAAAAGACACTTGCTCCTTGTAAGAAGAGCTATGACCAGCCTAGATAGCATATTAAAAAGCAGAGACATGACTTTGCCAACAAGCTCTGTCTAGTCAAGTCTACGGTTTTTCCAGTGATCATGTATGGATGTGAGAGTTGGACTATAAAGACTTTCATATTCACCAAAACATGAATGCTTTTGAACTATGGTGTTGGAGAAAACTCTTGAGAGTCCTTTGGACTACAAGGAAATCCAACCAATCCATCCTAAAGGAAATCAGTCCTGAATATTCATTGGAAGTACTGATGTTGAAGCTGAAATTCTAATACTGTGGCCATCTAATGTGAAGAACAGACTCATTTGAAGAGAGTCTGATGCTGGGAAAGATTGAAGGCAGGAGGAGAAAGGGATGACAGAGGATGAAATGGTTGAATGGCATCACCGACTCAATGCACATGAGTTTGAGTAAACTCCAGGAGTTGGTGATGGACAGGGAGGCCTGGGGTGTGAAGTCCATGGATTCACAAAGATTGGACCTGATTGAGCAACTGAACTGAACTGGACTGAACTAACCTAGCCACTAAACAAGTTATGTACAAACGTGAGCAGGTGGTCCATAAAGAAGGCTGAGTGCCAAAGAATTAAGGCTTTTGAAATGTAGTGCTAGTACAGTCCAATCGCTCAGTACTAGTACACTCCAGTCGCTCACTCTCCTGGCAATCTTGATTCCAGCTTGTACTTCATCCAGCCCGGCATTTCATATTATGTACTCTGTATATAAATTAAATAAGCAGGGTAACAATATACAACCTTGACATACTGCTTTCCAGATTTGGAATTAGACCATTGTTCCATGTCCAATTCTATTGCTTCATGACCTTTATACAGATTTCTCAGGAGGCAGGTCAGGTGGTCTGGTATTCCCATCTCTTTAAGAATTTTCCACAGTTTATCATGACCCACACAGTCAAAGGCTTTGGCATAGTCAATAAAGCAAAAGTAGATGTTTTTCTGGAACTCTTTCGCTTTTTGATGATCCAGCAGATGTTTGCAATTTGATATCTGGTTCCTCTGCCTTTTTAAGTCCAGCTTGAACATCCAGAAGTTCACAGTTCACATTCTGTTGGAGTCTGGCTTGGAGAATTCTGAGCATTACTTTGCTAGTGTGTGAGATGGGTCTATGTGCAGTAGTTTGAGCATTCTTTGGCATCGTGTTTCTTTGGGTTGGAATGAAAGCTGAATTTTTCCAGTCCTACAGCCACTACTGAGTTTTCCAGATTTTCTGGCATATTGAGTGTAGCACTTTCATAGTATCATCTTTCAAGATTTGAAATAGCTCAACTGGAATTCCGTTACTTCCACTAGCTTTGTTCATAGTGATGCTTCCCAAGGCTCACTTGACTTTGCATTCCAGGATGTCTGGCTCTAGGTGAGTGATCACACCATTGTGGTGCTAGAGAAGCCTCTTGAGATTCTCTTCTACTGAAAGGAGATCAATCAATCCTAAAGGAAACCAACACTGCATATTCATTGGGAAGACTGATGTTGAAGCTAAGCTCCAATTTTGGCCACCTGATGCAAACAGTCAACTCATTGGAAAAGATCCTGATGCTGGGAAAGACTGAAGGTAAAAGGAGAAGAGGGCAACAGAGGATGAGGTGGGTAGATAACATCACTGACTCAATGGATATGAATTTGAGCAAACTCTAGGAGATAGTGAAGGACTGGGAAGCCTGGCATGCTGCCATCCATAGAGTTGCAGAGTCAGACACAACTTGGTGACTGCATAACAACAACAATAATAACTGACTATAGAAATCTGAATTCTCTGGATAGCTACCAAATTTTGCCTTTTCATTTTTTTTGGTCCCTCCTTCACATGCACACGTTTTACATGTCCTGAAGAGCTCTAAATCTGAAAAACTGCATTATATTTAGCCATTTGCAATATGCTTAGACAATGTTGAGTGTTCAGTGGCCTGATCCTTAGAACAGGTTTCTTTGGGAAATTTTCCAAAACTATATATTATCTTTGAACTCTTGCATGTACTTATTTGCTCTTTTAGTAGGTAAGATTAAAATAAAATTAAAAAATTAAGTATAACCAATTTTAAATGGTTAATAATCAAATAGGTGAAACATTTGGATGAAATAGGAATGTTTGTATTATAATTAACACGTCAGTGCCCAGTATTAGTTGCCCAGTCGACTCTAACTTTGCGATCCCATGGACTGTAGCCCACCAGGCTCCTCCATCTGTGGAATTTTCCAGGCAAGAAACTAAAGTGGGTTGTCATTTCCTTCTCCAGGGATCTTTCCAACTCAGGAATTGAACCTGGGTCTCCCTCATTGCAGGCAGGCTGCTTACCATCAGAGCCACAAGGAAAGCCCATAATAACACATTTGGAGAGTTTAGATGCAAAAACCAAATGCATGTGAGAATTTCCATATATTTTATGATTTCTAATTTCCAATACAGTGTATGTAAAAATACTTTGAAATTATGTTTTTCTTTCTAAGAAATTAATGAAGGTACCAATATAGCATTAGGATTGAAAATACTCTGAATTTATATTTATAGATAGACTGTCTTAAGAATTTTCTTTATAAGCATATGTTCAGATATATTTTATTTTCTATTAACATATTCATAAAGTAGAAAAATTTTTCTGTACAAAAATGTTTTACCAAATAAATGAATAATATTAAGGGATACATTTACTATTTAAATTATACTGAGATTACCAAAGCAAAAATGAAGACTAGGAAAAATGTTTTGAAATTACATATTTCTGTGAAATTAGTTAAAATAATACTTCAACATTAAAATGACAGTTATTTTCTTCATTTAAATAAGACATTATACAGATATAGATATATATAACATGATGGAAAATTTTCATTGATTTATAAAATCAGAGCATAAAAAAAGAAATATTCAAAACCAGTAAATTGGAGTATAAATTCCAGGTTAATGAGGTCAATAAAGCCACAGAAATATTTTAGAATTAGTAGGATTAAATGACTCACAGATATATGTGATAATGTACTACTTTCATACATAGCTATTAAAACACTAACCTATGTTGCATAAATATATACTGCTTAATATCTTTTATTATAATTTTAATTTTGTTTCTACAATTTTATTTTAAGCATCATTGTCAATACTGTGTAATGGCATTATTTACAAAGATGAAGAATATTTAAGTTTTATAATTTTCATTAAAAATTTGAGCCAACTATATAGCAGGGGAAAATCATTGGAAATGTTATAATTAAAATTTTTTAAGAGATGAATGTATTTCTATTAATGTTAGAAAAGAACAACTTAGGAACTATAATATTTTGACATAATTTTGAATTATCAGAGTTATTTTATTCATGTAGTGGCTCATTCTTTCTCAGTTTTCTAGACTTGGTTGTTAGGGGACTTCAGTGGAAGAGGATATTATGCATATTATATTTTCAGTAAAATAAAAATTTATAAAATCATATTTCTGTCAAAGAATTTGAGACATATGGTAGTTCAGTTTTAGAAACAACATATTAATTCATCAGTTTTTAAAAACTCTTTTACATATTACTAACACTTAAGTCTATTAGAGTAAATATGTAAGAATATCCTTTAAGCTTGTTAACAAAATTTTTTTGTATGCCTCAGTGTGTTAATTTTATTATAGCCATTCAATTCAGTTCAGTTCAGTCGCTCAGTCGTGTCTGACTCCTTGCAACCCCATGAATCACAGCATGCCAGGCCTCCCTGTCCAGCACCAACTCCCAGAGTTCACTCAAACTCATGTGCATTGAGTCAGTAATGCCATCCAGCCATCTCATCCTCTGTTGTCTCCATCTCCTCCTGCCCCCAACCCCTCCCAGCATCAGAGTCTTTTCCAATGAGTCAACCCTTCGCATGAGATGGCCAAAGTACTGGAGTCTCAGCTTTAGCATCAGTCCTTCCAATAAACACCCAAGACTGATCTCCTTTAGAATGGACTGGTTGGATCCCTTTGCAGTCCAAGGGACTCTCAAGAGTCTTTTCAAGCACCACAGTTCAAAAGCATCACTTCTAAGGCGCTCAGCTTTCTTCAAAGTCCAACTCTCACATCCATACATGACCACTGGAAAAACCATAGCTTTGACTAGAAGGACCTTTGTTAGCAAAGTAATGTCTCTGCTTTTTAGTATGTATCTCTTTTTTTCACAGCAATTTGTAAGGCTTCTCTTCTTTTTACAGCTATTTGTAAGGCTTCCTCAGACTGCCATTTCTCTTTTTGGCATTTCTTTTCCATGGGGATGGTCTTGATCCTTGTCTCCTGTACAATGTCTAGAACCTTATTCCATAGTTCACTGGGCACTCTATCTATCAGATCTAGGCCCTTAAATCTATTTCTCACTTCCACTGTATAATCATAAGGGATTTGATTTAGGTCATACCTGAATGGTCTAGCGGTTTTCCCTACTTTCTTCAATTTAAGTCTGAATTTGGCAATAAGGAGTTCATAATCCGAGCCACAGTCAGCTCCTGGTCTTGTTTTTGCTGACTGTATATAGCTTCTCCCTCTTTGGCTGCAAAGAATATCATTATGGACATAAATAGATTAAATCTGCATATCTAAATAAAATTAAAGACAAAATGATACAGAACTCCTAATGTGAAGTTCTTAACTTTGCAGTCTTCCAACATGCAACTGCCTTTTGTATGTAAAAACTGCACTCGTCAGGATGGCCACTGTCAAAAAGTCTATGAACAATAAATGCTGGAGAGAGTGTGGAGAAAAGGGAATGCTCTTGCACAATTGGTGAGAATGTAAATTGATACAGCCACTATGGAAGACAGTATGGAGAATCCTTAAAAAACTAGGAATAAAACCACCATATGACCCAGCAACACAGCAACCCCACTCATAGGCCTATATTCTAAGAAAACCAAAATTGAAAGACACCTGATTCCCATGTTCATTGCACTATCTACAATAACCAGAACATGAAAGCAACCAAGATGTCCATCACAGATGAATGGATAAAGAATGTGTGTATGTGGTACATATACACAATGGACTATTGAGTTCAGTTCAGTTGCTCAGTCATGTCTGACTCCTTGCGACCCCATGAATCTCAGTATGCCAGGCCTCCATGTCCATCACCAACTCTCGGAGTTCACTCAAACTCATGTCCTTCGAGTTGGTGATGCTATCCAGCCATCTCATCCTCTGTCATCCCCTTCTAGTCCTGACCCCAATCCCTCCCAGCATCAGTCTTTTCCAGTGAGTCAACACTTCACATGAGGTGGCCAGAGAATTGGAGTTTCAGCTTCAGCATCAGTCCTTCCAATGACCACCCAGGACTGATCTCCTTTAGAATGGACTGGTTGGATCCCCTTGCAGTCCAAGGGACTCTCAAGAGTCTTCTCCAACAACACAGTTTAAAAGCATCAATTCTTCAGCACTCAGCTTTCTTCACAGTCCAACTCTCACATACATACATGACCACTGGAACAGCCATAGCCTTGACTAGATGGACCTTTGTTGCCAAAGTAATGTCTCTGCTTTTCAATATGCTATCTAGGTTGGTCCTAACTTTCCTTCCAAGGAGTAAGTGTCTTTTAATTTCATGGCTGCAATCACCATCTGCAGTGATTTGGAGCCCCCAAAAATAAAGTCTGACATTGTTTCCACTGTTTCCCCATCTATTTTGCATGACGTGATGGAACCAGATGCCATGATCTTCGTTTTCTGAATGTTGAGCTTTAAGCCAACTTTTTCACTCTCCTCTTTCACTTTCATCAAGAGGATTTTTAGTTCCTCTTCACTTTCTGCCATAAGGGTGGGGTCATCTGCATATCTGAGGTTAATGATATTTCTCCTGGCAATCTTGATTCCAGCTTGTGCTTCTTCCATCCCAGAGTTTCTCATGATGTACTCTCCATAGAAGTTAAATAAGCAGGGTGACAATATACAGCCTTGACATACTCCTTTTCCTATTTGGAATCAGTCTGTTGTTCCATGTCCAGTTCTGTTGCTTCCTGACCTGCATATAGGTTTCTGAAGAGGCAGGTCAGGTGCTCTGGTATTCCCATCTCTTTTAGAATTTCCCGCAGTTTATTGTGATCCATACAGTCAAAGGCTTTGGCATAGTCAATAAAGCGGAAACAGTTGTTTTTCTGGAACTCTCTTGCTTTTTCCATGATCCAGTGGATGTTGGTAATTTGATATCTGGTTTCTCTGCCATAAAAAAGAACACATTTGAGTCATTTTTAATGAGGTGAATGAACCTAGAACCTATTATACAGAGTGAAGTAAGCCAGAAAGAGAAACATAACTATTATATTCTGATGTCCTATTTATAGGACAGCAATGGAGAAAGAGACACATAGAATAGACTTATGGACATAGGGAGAAGGGAGGAGAGGGTGAGTGAGATATATGGAAAGAGTAACATGGAAACTTACCTGATCATATATAAAATAGATAGCCAATGGGAGTTTGCTGTATGTTTCAGGAAACTCAAACAGGGGCACCTAGACGGGTTGGATGGGGAGCGACACGGGAAGGAGGTTCAACAGGGAGGGTTTGTATGTATACCTATGGCTGATTCATGCTGAAGTTTGACAGAAAACAGCAAAATTCTGTAAAGCAATTATCCTTCAATTAAAAATAAATAATAAATAAAAAAGCCTTAAGTCCTCTCTACCACTAGGATAAAATGCTGAATTGAGACATGGTTAATGTATCAACTTGATGAATACAATTTATACTGATTTCAATCAGCTTTGACTGCGGCTTCCCTGGTGGCTCAGAGTTTAAAGCGTCTGCCTCCAAGGCGGGAGACCTGGGTTCGATCCCTGGGTCAGGAAGATCCCCTGGAGAAGGAAATGGCAACCCACTCCAGTATTCTTGCCTGGAGAATCCCATGGACTGAGGAGCCTGGTGGGCTGCAGTCCACGGGGTCACAAAGAGTCGGACACGACTGAGTGACTTTACTTACTTACTTGACTGCGGCCACGGGTGCAGATGTGGATGAGGAGGTGAGAAGACGCAGAAGGCTGGAACTGTGTAGGTTTGCTTAGAGAACTCACTCTCACGGTCTTCATTCCAGACTCTCAGAGCAAAGAAGATAGGAAAAGCAAAGAGGGGCAGTTGAAAGCAAGAATCTTTGGAGTATTAGCACTTACTGGGACACCAAAGAGGCAGGGTCCCCTGCTCTTCTCCAGTGACTCCTACTCTATAGGCCAAGGAGATAATTGCAAGGAGGTTTGCAATAGGCGGCGGAGGCTCAAGCCGCACTTGAACGCAGGCGGCAGAGGCTCAAGCCGCACTTGAGCGCAGGCGGCAGAGGCGGCTGCCGCACTTGAGCGCGGCCGAGAGCTACCAACATCGCCAGGAGAAGCCACCTCGCCCCCGAGGCCAGGAGCGGCAGCTGAGACAAGCCACCCATGCCCGAGGCCAGGGCCGGCGGCCTGGAGAAGAAACCCCAGGAGTGGTGGCTGGGCGGGCCCAGGAGGGCCTAGAGGAGCTATCCTACGTTGAGGGTCAGGAACGGGGGCGGTAAGGAGATACCCCTCGTCAAAGGTAAGGTGCAGTGGCTCTGCTGGAGCAGTCGTGAAGAGATACCCCACGCTCAAGGTAAGTGAAACCCAAATAAGATGGTGGGTGTTGCGGGAGGGAATCAGAGGGCAGACACACGAAACCATACTCACAGAAAACTAGTCAATCTAATCACACTAGGACCACACCCTTGTCTGACTCAATGAAACCAAGCCATGCCTGCAGGGTAACCCAAGATGGGATGGTCATGGTGGAGAGGTCTGAAAGAATGTGGTCCACTGAAGAAGGGAATGGCAAGCCACTTCAGTATTCTTGCCTTGAGAACCCCATGAACAGTATGAAAAGGCAAAATGATAGGATAGCAAAAGAGAAACTCCCCAGGTCAATAGGTGCCCAATATGCTACTGGAGATCAGTGGAGAAATAAACTATCCTACGTTGAGGGTCGGGAACGGTGGCGGTGAGGAGATACCCCTCGTCAAAGGTAAGGTGCAGTGGCTCTGCTGGAGCAGTCGTGAAGAGATACCCCACGCTCAAGGTAAGTGAAACCCAAATAAGATGGTGGGTGTTGCGGGAGGGAATCAGAGGGCAGACACACTGAAACCATACTCACAGAAAACTAGTCAATCTAATCACACTAGGACCACACCCTTGTCTAACTCAATGAAACCAAGCCATGCCTGCAGGGCAACCCAAGATGGGAGGGTCATGGTGGAGAGGTCTGACAGAATGTGGTCCACTGAAGAAGGGAATGGCAAGCCACTTCAGTATTCTTGCCTTGAGAACCCCATGAACAGTATGAAAAGGCAAAATGATAGGATAGCAAAAGAGAAACTCCCCAGGTCATTAGGTGCCCAATATGCTACTGGAGATCAGTGGAGAAATAACTCCAGACAGAATGAAGGGATAGAGCCAAAGCAAAAACAATATCCAGTTATGGATGTGACTGGTGATAGAAGCAAGATCCGATGCTGTAAAGAGCAGTATTGTATACGAACCTGGAATGTCAGGTCCATGAATCAAGGCAAATTGGAAGTGGTCAAACAAGAGATGGCAAGGGTGAACGTCGACATTCTAGAAATCAGCAAACTAAAATGGACTGGAATGGGTGAATTTAACTCAGATGACTATTATATCTACTACTGTGGGCAGGAATCCCTCAGAAGAAATGGAATAGCCATCATGGTCAACAAAAGAGTCGGAAATGCAGTACTTGGTTGCAATCTCAAAAATGACAGAATGATCTTTGTTCGTCTCCAAGGTAAACCATTCAATATCACAATTATCCACGTCTAAGTCTTATAGCAAATACATTTTTTAGTCCGTCTTGCTACTGAGTTTCTATCTGTATATCAAAGCAATATATAATAATTAATAGACAAAAATATTCATGGAGTCACAGATTAGAATCCAAAGGAATTTAAAATACCTTGGTTTAATATTTTGCTTTTTCTAGGGCTTCTTGAAAAGTGTTAATAGATTCAGACAGTGTTTAAAACACAAGAACAGGGTACCACTGAGCAGTAATTCTAAAAAGTAAATCCGTAGGAGAAAGACCAGAAGTGTTCTCCTAGAAGTTGCCAAAGGCTAAAGATGAGAACAAATAATAATAATAATAAAGCTGAAGATTCTAAAGTGAATCTTAAAATGTTCTGCTTGATCCAACCCTTCCTGCCTCTCTATCCACCACCCACTGCTCTCCTACTCATTTAGAGAATTTCAACTACAGTGGCTCTACTTATTCACTTGCTGCCTTGAATAATTTTCCTTTTATTTAATTGAATGACTCACTTTTAAAGATCAGCTCCACACTCCTGAAGAATAGAGCACCACCCCTGTAGCATTCATATTTCCTTAGGATCTATGTTAATCTTTACCTATATAGTATCTTTATTTCTGCTCCCTAACTTAATTTGTTTCTAGAATACATAGTGTATCTATTTTCTTTGTCATTTTGTATTAGTTTCCTAGGGCTGCTGTAACAAAGTACCAGAGACTGGGTGACTGAAACAATAATTTATTTTCACACAGTTGCAGAGGAAATCAGGTCAAGTTGCCCACAGGACTGATTTCTTCTAATAGCTCTCTACTTGGCTAGTAGATGGCTATCTTCTCCCTGTATCAGAACAAGGTCTTCTGCTTGTGAATGTTTATTTCCTAACCTTCTCTTTTTATGTCATCAGCCATATTGAAATAGGACCCATCCTATAAATTTCATTTAACTTAATTATTTCTTTAAAGACCCTATCTCCAAAATGCAGTTACATTCTGCAGTCCTTGATGTTAGGACTTCTTTGGGGAAGGGATAGAATGCCATCCATAACACCAATATATTACCAGTGCATTTTCCAGAAGTTGGTGTATAATAGGTGCTTTTGTTTAAAAATATTCATAAAGTACATGAATAATTTAGTGCAATATTTCTTTGTTCAGTTAAAAGAAATGAGAAACAAACCACTTTTGAAGAAATTTGTAACACAGCTTTTCAAAAGCTGTACTTACAGGAAAAGTACTGGTTTTGGCTTTCAAATATTAAACAGCCAAGGTTTCTCTGAAAGACTCAGGTGGGTTTCTTTTAAGTGAACACCTCAACAAGGGACAATCTAATAAAATTTTCAACCAGAAAAGCAAAAGAGATAAATCTTGAATCTAAAACCTATGCATGATTTTAAATATTTAAATGTTTTTAAGTACAGCATTTAGTCTTAGATGCATCAGGTATGTGAAGAGTTTGTAAATTTACCTTCCTTGTAAAATGAGGTCATTACTCTTAAATTTGTGAAGTAAATACAATTAGAATTGGATCTCATTAGGTCAATAATCAGATAATGCCTTCATAGAATAATTATGGGAATAGCCATAAATATTCATTCCTATTCAATATGTATTCACTCTGGAATCCCTAGATGTGAATAGTAATATCTTATTACATGAACCAGAGTATTCATTAAATGCTTTTGGACAATTTTTACAGAATGCATTAAAATTCAATTCTTTCTATGCATATGGGTTATCTATAAAGACTCAAAAAAAAAAAGTTTCAGAAGTAACTGGTGAATATCTACCTAGAATAAAAATCTATTAATAAAAACATCAACATTAAAATAAAAGTCAAGTGGTTACACAGAACCAAGTTTGTCAATAATAAACCTAAAAGAATATATTGATAAAGATTGATATTGTGTCATAATTATAGCATTCCAGCAATATGTTTTTTCAGTGCTATTCACTTATAAATGCTTTGTTGCTCCTTTGCTTTTCATTCTTATTGTGTTCTAATTTATTTACTTATTTTTTTGTTTTTATATGGTAGGATGTTTGCATATATTTGTGAAACACCAGAAAAGAGACATTTTAGAAATATTAGTATGAATTTTGATGATTTCAATATTTTTAGATATTTTTAAAATATCACATACTGTTCACAGTTCTATGAATTTTAACACATTCAGCTGGTAAACAATCTGCCTGCAATGCAGGAGACATAGTTTAATCCTGAGTGGAGAAGATCCCCTGAAGAAGGGGTAGGCTACCTACTCCATTATTCTTGGGCTTCCCTGGTGGCTCAATCAAGAAAGAATCCACCTGGGAGAACTGGGTTTGATCCCTCAGTTAGGAAGATCCCCTGGAGGAAGGCATGACAACCCCCTCCATTATTCTTGTCCGAAGAATTCCCATGGACAGAGGAGCTGGGTGAGCTACAGTCCATGGGGTCATAAAGAGTTGGACGTGACTGAGTGACTAAGCATAGCACACATATATGTTGCTATACCCATAGTAACACAAAAAAGCGGTTCTATCACCGTGCTCCCTCACTAAAAACAAAAAAAAAAAGCACTCTCTTGGGCTATCTCTTCACGGTCATGCTCTTTTATAAAACCTGACCCTAGAACAATGATGCTTTCCCTTGCTAGAGTTCTGAGAATGTTATACAAATGGAGACTCATTCCATTTAGCTTTTTGAGACTGACTTTTTTCAGTCAGCTTCACACATATAAATTTCATCGAATTTGCCTGTATCAGTAGTCCATTCCTTGAATATACATATGTGTATACCTGAATCACTTGTCCTGACACGAACACAACATTGTAAACCAACTATAATCTAATGGAATTTAAATATATAAAAAAAGAAGAAAAACAATGGATAAAATCATTCATTTTTTATTGCTCAATCAGTTCAGTCACTCAGTCCTGTTTGACTCTTTGTGATCCCATGGGCTGCATTTATTGCTCAATAGTACTTCATTTTTATGGATTTATCACAATATATTGACTCATTCTGTCATTGAAAGACACCGAGTTGTTTCCAGTTTTGACAGTATAAGTAGAGCATCTCTAAACTTTAATATGCATATTTTTTTATTGTGAATCTAAGTTTTCATTTATCTAAGGTAAATGACTACAAGTAGGATTTCTGGATTATATAAATGGTGTATGTTTAAACTTACAAGAAATCATATAATTATCTCAGTAGAAGTGTCTGAGAGATCATTATTCCACATATCACTAGAAATGTTGTCAGTATTTTTTCAATTTTGGCTGTTATAACAGAAAATGCAGCCTTCCCAGATAGCTCATTTGGTAAACAGGATAGGCTACCCACTCCAGTATTCTTGGGCTTTCCTTATGGATCAGCTGGTAAAGAATCTGTATGCAAGGGGGAAGACGTGGGTTCAATCCCTGGGTTGGGAAGATCCTCTGGAGAACAGAAAGGCTAGCCACTCCATTATTCTGGCCTGGAGAATTCCATGGAGTGTATAATCCATGGGGCTGCAGAGTCAAACATGACTGAGCAAATTTTATATATATATATATATATATATATATGAAACACAATGGCTTCTCATACTGGCTGTAATTCATATTTTCCTAAAGATTAATAATGCTGGATATCTTTTCATGTGTGTATTTGCTATTTTTATATTCCCTGTGGTAAACTTTTCACTTAAATCCTTTGGCTAGTCTTACATATAGAGGGTTATTTTCTTACTATTGGGCTGTTTTTGTGTTTAAATATTTATCATACAAGTCTTTTGCTGGATATGTGACTTAAAAATCTTTTCTCTGATTTGACCACTTGTCTTAATGCTTTAAACATGCTTTATTCAAAGAAAAAAAATGAGCATGGTGTTGCCCACCAGAGCAAGACCCAGTCTTCCCCACAGCCAGTCCCTTCCATCAGGAAGCTTCTACAAGCCTTTTACCCTCAACCATCAGAGGGCAGACAGAATGAACCACAGTCACAGAAAGCTAACCAAGTTGGCCACAGGGATCACTGCCTTCTTTAACTCTATGAAAGTATGAGTCATGTCTATGAGCCATGCCGTGTGGCCAGCCAAGATGGACGGGTCATAGTGGAGCGTTCTGACAAAAGTGGTCCGAGAAGGGGATGGGAAGCCACTTCAGCATTCTTGCCTTGAGAACCCATGGAACAGTATGAAAAGGAAAAACATATGACACTGAAAGATAAGCTCCCCAGGTTGGTAGGTGCCCAATATGCTACTGGAGAAAAGCAAAGAAATAGCTCCAGAAGGGTGAAGAGTCTGAGCCAAAGCAGAAACAACACCCAGTTGTGGATGTGCCTGGTGGTGAAAGCAAAGTCTGATGTTCTAAAGAACAATATTGCATAGGGACCTGGAATGTTAGGTCCAAAAATCAGTGTAAAATGGAAGTGGTTAAACAGCAGATGGAAGAGTGAGCATTGACATTTTAGGAATCAGTGAAGTAAAATGGACAGGAATGGGTGAATTTAATTCCCATGACCATTATATCTACCACTGTGGGCAAGAATCCCTTAGAACAAATAGAATAACCTTCTTAGATAACAATAGAGTCCGAAGGTGCATCTCAAAAATGATAGATCTCTTTATTTCCAAGGCAAACCATTCAATATCACAGTAATCCAAGTCTATGCCCCAATGACTAATGCCAGAGAAGCTGAAGTTGAACAGTTCTATGATGACCTACAAGACCTTCTAGAACTAACACCAAAAAATGATGTCCTTTTCATCATATGGGACTGGAATGCAAAAGTAGGAAGTCAAGAGATACCTGGATCAATAGGGAAAGTTTGGCCTTGGAGTATAAAATAAAGCAGAGCAAATGTTAACATAGTTTTGCCAAGACAACACACTGATCATTGCAGACACTCCCTTCCAACAACACAAGAGATGACTCTACACATGGACATCACCAGATGGTCAATACTGAAATCATATTGATTATATTCTTTGCAGCCACCTTTGCCATTCTTTGCAGCACCAAAGATGGAGAAGCTTTGTACTGTCAGCAGAAACAAGACTGGGAGCTGACTGTGGCTCAGATCATTAACTCCTTATTCCAAATTCAGACTTACACTGAAGACAGTAGGGAAAATCACTATGCCATTCAGGTATAATAGAAGTCAAATCCCTTATGATTATATGGTGAAAGTGAAGTCGCTCAGTTGTGTCTGAATCTTTGAGACCCCATGGCCTGTAGTCTACCAGGCTTCTTGGTCCATGGGATTTTCCAGGAGGCAAGAATACTGAAGTGGGTTAACATTTCTTTCTCCAGGAATCTTCCCAACCCAGGGGTTTGAACCCGGGTCTCCTGCATTGTAGGCAGACGCTTTACCATCTAAGCCACCAGGGAATATTATACAGTGGAAGTGACAAATAGGCACAAGGGATTAGATCTGACAGTGTGTCTGAAGAAACGTGGATGGAAGTTCATAACATTGTAACTGTATCATTGATCATTCTCACAGTGCCAAATGTCTATTCATTAATACTGTCCATACTGTTCACTGAACCTAGGATCAGTAATGCTCAAGCTAAAAGGCTGGAAGAAGATGCGAGGAAATGTAGGAACTGCAGATATGCTTATTTTCTCCTGGCTGACATGGCAGCCATAACACAGCCTTTTTTTCTGGCAGACACAGCAGCCTTAGCAGCAGGCATAGCATAGCCATAATGTAGTGGTAACACAGCCACAACATAACCTCATATAACATAACCATGGTGTCACTCCAGTGTAGCCTCAATGCAAAAGCAGCCAGGGCTTTCTTGCTGAACTCATACAGGCATACTGCACAAAGTAGCTCGTGGCAAAATGAGCACCTTGTGACCAAGAAATTACCTTGTGATTCACATGCATAGTGCTATAAATGATCTGAAAAGTTGCATAAATCTCACGATGCACATGTGCAGAGCTATAAATGATCTCAGCTGTAACATAGTCATTATTTACAAAACATGAGGCAAGAGGGCCTAAACACGTGTTCTTGGCTAGTTTGCTGTATCCCCACAGGACAGAAGGCAGTGATCAAAATCAATCTCAAGACAAAGAAATGCAAAAAAGCCAAATAGGTGTCTTAGGAGACCATACAAATAGCTGAGAAAAGAAGAGATACAAAAGGCAAAGGAGGAACGGAAAGATATAAGCATCTGAATGCAGAGTTCCAAAGAATAACAAGGAGAGACAAGAAAGCCTTCCTCAGTGATCAATGCAAAGGAATAGAGGAAAGCAATAAAATGGGAAAGGCTAGAGATCTCTTCAAGAAAATTAGAGGTATTAAGGGAACATTTCATGCAAAGATGGCACAATAAAGGACAGAAATGGTATGGACTTAACAGAAGCAGAAAATAATAAGAGGTGGAAAGAATACACAAAAGAACTATACAAAAAAGATCTTAATGAGCTGGCTAACCATGATGGTGTGATCACTCACTTAGAGCCAGACATCCTAGAGTGTGAAGTCAAATGGGCCTTAGGAAGCATCACTATGAACAAAGGTAGTGGAGGTGATAGAATTCCATCTGAGCTTTTCAAATCCTAAAAGATGATGCTATAAAAGTAGTGAACTCAATATGCCAGCAAATTTGGAAAACTCAGCAGTGGTCACAGGACTGGAAAAGGTCAGTTTTCATTCCAATTCCAAAGAAAGGCAACGCCAAAGAATGAACAAGCTACTACATAACTGCACTCATTTCACATGCTAGGAAGGTAATACTCAGAATTATGCAAGCCAGATTTCAACAGTACATGAACCGAGAACTTCCATATATTCAAGCCAGATTTAGAAAAGGCAAAAGAACCAGAGATCAAATTGCCAACATCTGTTGGATCATACAAAAAGCAAGAAATTCCAAAGAAACATCTACTTCTGCTTCCCTGACTATGCTAAAGCCTTTGACTCTGTGGCTCACAATAAACTGTGGAAATTCATAAAGAGATGGGAATGCCAGATCATCTTACCTGAATCTTGAGGAACCTGTTTTTAGGTCAAGAAGCAACAGTTAGAACCAGACATGGAACAATGGACATGGGTCAAACAGCTTTCCAAGTTGGAAAAGGAGTATGTCAAGGCTGTATATTGCCATCCTCCTTATTTAACTTCTATGCAAAGTACATCATGAGAAATGCTGGGCTGGATGAAGCACAAGCTAGAATCAAGATTGCCGGGAGAAATATCAATCACCTCAGATATGCAGATGACACCACCCTTATGGCAGAAAGTGAAGAGGAACTAAAGAGCCCCTTCTTGGTGAGGGTGAAAGAGGAGAGTAAAAAAGCTGGCTTAAAACTCAATTTTCAAAAAATGAAGGTAATGTATCTGGTTAATCACTTCATGGCCAATAGAGAGAGAAACAATTGAAATAGTGACAGACTATTTTCTTGGGCTCCAAAGTCATTGCAGTGACTTCAGCCATGAAATTAAAGGATGCTTGCTCCTTGGAAGAAAATTCATGACAAATCTAGACAGTGTATTAAAAAGCAGAGACACCATGTTGCCACAAATGTCTGTATAGTCAAAGCTCTGGTTTTTCCAGCAGTCATGTATGGATGTGACAGTTGGACCATACAGAAGGCTGAATGCTGAAGAACTGATGCTTTCCAACTGTGGTGCTGGAGATGACTTTTGAGATCCCCTTGGACTGCAAGGAGATCAAAACTGTCAGCCTTAAAGGAAATCAAGTCTGAATATTCACTGGAAGGACTGATGTTGAAGTTGAAGCTCCAATACTTTGGTCACCTGATGCAAAAAGTCCACTCATTAGAGAAGATCCTGATGCTGGGGAAGATTGAAGGCAGGGGAAGAAGGGGATGACAGAGGACAAGATGATTGGATGGCATCACCTTTTCAATGGACATGAGTTTGAACAAACTCCAGGAGATGGTGAAGGACAGGGAAGGGTTGTGTGCTGAAGTCCAAAGCATGGCAAAAAGTGAGAGACTACTGAACTGCTGAGCAACTATTAAGCTTAAGTCACAGCCTAAGTCACAGAGGTATTCTCCTCAATCTTCTTCTGTGTGTTTTATATTCTTGTGTCTTATATTTATAATCCATTTTTAATTAAGTTTGCGTGAGAATGAGGATAGTTTGAGCTTTTTTACATATGTGCGCTCAAAGTTGTCTCAACATCATTTTAAGAATAAAGGCTAACCATATTTTTTCTTTTCTTGCCTTTCCACCTTTGCCAAAAAGTAATTGTTCATATTTGCTTGAATCTACTTCTAGATTATTTTCTTCCATCAATCTCTTTATTCCCTTGGTAACATCATAATATTTTGATTATTGGAGCCCTTTATATTAAATCTTAAAATTGATAGTGTAATTCTTCCCACTTACTTTTCTTCTTAATTATTGTAGTTGTTGCAGTACTTTTGCCTTTCCATGTGAATTTTACAATCACCTGGTGAATATCTATAAGATCTTTCCCTGAAAATCTGATTAGTGTTGTGTTAAATGCATGGATCAACTTGAGGAGAATTGACATATTTAGTATACTGAATATTCAAAGCTGTGAATGTTTATGTGTCTCTAGGTCTTCTTTGATTTCTTACATCCAGATTTATTTTTTTTTAAGTTTACAGCATAGAAATTATTCATATGTTTTGTGAGATATATATAATTTCAGTTTTTAGAGTTAATGTGATTGGTTTATTTTCTTTTTTAAATTTTGGTTTCTAGTTGTATATTAGTGTATAGAAACACAATTGATTTTTGTGTTTTCATTTTATATCCTATGACCTTGGCAATTTCACTTTTAAGTTATAGGTTTTCTTATGTTTTTTTTTTTTTTCTTAATATATTTCCTGAAATTTCCTATATACATATTCATGGTGACTATAGGCAGAAATAATGTTATTTCTTCCTTCCTAATCTGCATGTTGCTTATTTCTTTTCTTTGCCTCAGTTGAAGAGAAGTGGTGAACATGAATAGCCTTCCCTTCTTCTGAACCTTGAGGGGAAAACATTTGGACACTTTGGAGGAGTGTGCCACTTTGATGTACTGGGCTGTGTAAGAGAAGTCAGTGAGCAGCTGTTTCTTTTTTCCCAGATGAGAAGGCCTTAACTTCATCTACAAATTAGGTTGTTGTAGCTGAGGTAATTTCTGCCCCTTTCAGATAACACCTTGATACCCAACCCTATCTTTCTAGCACTTTCTGGAGAAGGAAAGTGATCAAAACCCAAAAGTGTCAGTTGAGTTCAACAAGTCACATTTGTCTTGATGACAAGCTTGTCTATATTCAAATGAACCTTCTAATCTGAGGTCAATATTTATTTTAACCTATGGTTTAGGAGTATAACCTCTTTCCAACACTAAACTAAAATAAAATAAAAAATTTCTTACCTTTTCAGGTGCTCTTCATTAAATACGCCTAGTTCATTTGAACCATCTTATGGTCTAAAGATAATGTGCAATAATATCTAAGTAAACTACAGAAAACAATTCTTCAACAAATGTGAACACATATATTTAGGATACATGAGATGCATGATATGTTATATGTATATGTTATATGTTGATATGTTATATACTTGCATTCACATTAAATGCATTATATATATATATATATATATATATATATATTTGTAGTGCATCAAAGTAGATAATTGTATAAGCTCCTCTGAAAACCTAGAAACAGTTAATAATGCTTAATAGGTCTCTCAGCTGATACTCAAAAATAAAAAGGATGTTTCAAATGAATAAATAAAGCATTTAATAATACTGAGTCTCTCCCCACATCTCAGGACTGTGTTAAAGAATCAGCAGAAAATAGGTGTAAAGAATCTTTAAATCCTTAGAGAAAGTCTGTTTAAATAATTTTTTTGCATTTGCATACCCCATATGTATGCTAATAACAAAGTTTCTCTGGAGATGTTTTTTCTGCTCAGGGCAAAATATATTAAATGTGATATCAAGTTATGTTTATCATCTGAGAAAATAAAGCAGCCCTGGTGTATCAAGCTCAAAAATAAAGTCACAAAAGAAAAAATGATGTATTATTTTAATAACACTTTGCATTCTTATTGCATATTTCATCATAATGATCAATAAAATGTTACAACTAATAATAAATGCAGGAATTATTCAACTTCCTGTCTTAACAAATTATCTCAGGAATGGAAGACAATAACTATATTTTCACCTATCCTGCAAGGCAGTTCAATTATTTATGATAGAAAGTCAAAATCTCAAGAATTGTGTACTCTTCAGGAGTCATGTCAACCAGAGCTTGAGTTAGGGACTGACCCCAGACAGTAACCAAAATCCACAGACTAGGCTTTTCCATCTTGAGCTATGCATCTTGTTTTTCAAAAATGAAAATAAAATCTATAAGAGTTGCTCAGTTTTCTTAAATTTTTAAAATAGAGATTTTATCACATATTTTTCATAATATTAACAAAAACCTAAAAGGGAGGAACTTGAAACTTTTCCCATAGTTAACCTACCTCCTTTCTGAAGAGGAGGATAATGAGATTTTCTTCATGAGACTTAGTGCATGGAATTAGGAAAAGGCAATGGGAAGCCAAGCCACTCGAGTACTCTAGCCTGGCAAATCCTGTGGACAGAGGACCTGGTGGGCTGCAGTCCATGGGGTCGCTAGGAGCTGGACACGACTGAGCCACTTCACTTTCACTCTTCACTTTCATGCATTGGAGAAGGAAATGGCAATCCACTCCAGTGTTCTTGCCTGGAGAATCCCAGGGACGGGGAAGCCTGATGGGCTGCCGTCTCTGGGGTCACACAGAGTTGGACACGACTGAAGCAACTTAGCAGCAGCAGCAGCAGCAGTGCATGAAAAATGTGAGTCTTACACAGTCTATTAGTTGCAAAGCTTTCCATCTTCAGTGAAACAACAACCTCCTTCAGGCATGTTGTTGCTAGGTTACTATTAAATAGAATTTCAATAGTGTAATATATTCATAACGGAAGAGTCAAGAGATAAGTAAGAAAATAATTATAATAACTTTGTCATGTTTGGGCTACTTGATGCATTAATATATATCCAGAGGCATTATTCTAGGTGGAGGGAAGAAAGATTTATTTTCTATTTTGAATAGTCTCAGTGATTCATTGTATGTCTCTCATATATTCCAAACATCTTGAAAGCATTTCAGTTAAAGAGAATACTTACTACACAAGTCTAGGCTCCCGGATTTCTCATTTAATATTGCACTTGATTGACACAGTTGCTGACATTTTACAGGGAATGATTACAAATGTTATATATATTTGGAGGGAACCTTGAGTTGTACATATTCTAGCCTAAAATCTTAAAATTAAGTTCAAAGAATCTCAGTTTAAGGGATTATGTGGTTTATCATTGAAGTGTTTTCATCAAATAATGCTCCTCCACACGAGGTAAGTGCAGTTAATATTTTATTTGCCCTTGTCATACAAACTAATGACCACTCAGTATTATGATCGCTGGACAAAATTTTAAACATGAGATCCCCAAGCCAAGAACTTGTAGATAGGGCCTGACATCAATTTATTTTAAAAAGCTCCATTGGTCAATTTGATGAGCAACTTTATTTGCAAAGTAGAGATGTACAAGTCTGTAGCCCATCAAATAGTATATTCTTCCCTCAAAAGATTTTAAGATGAAAGGGCAAAGAAGCAAACACCTTTAGAATTGTGCATTGATTGTGTTAATTTTAGTAGAATACCAGAATCATAATACATAATTTACACTGAAGAGGACAAAATTTAACCAAATTTATTTCTTGCACTGGGTCTCTTCAGTCTCTTTCATTCACACTCCAGAAATTATATTGCTTTAGAGAAAGTAAATGGATAGAATGAGCAACTAACTCCATCTGTAAATTTTTAAAAATACAGCTAGAACCAAAAATTGCACCTCTAAAGTGTGAGTTATGGATTTGGAGATATTTTGCAAATGAAGTTTAGAAAAAATAGCCTGCCATAAAATAGAAAACAGTTTTTTTTTTCCATTTACCATTTTATGGAAGTGACTGTGAAATGTGCAAAATCACCATTGACATTCAGGCAATCCCTGAAAAAGAGGTTTGAGTAGGATGGAGGATTAAATATGAGCTGAACTGTGTGAATTATACATGACCAAAAAATATATATAAATAATCCAAAATGGTAGAGACTGTACTGAGTTTTTGAAATTCTATTTTCTTATACTAAGGGTTCAGAAAGCAGGGACAAATGTTATCAAATTTTTTCTCTGCTCCACATAAAAAGTTTTATTCTTTGGGTCTCATCATAGACACTAATAGGTAAAATATATTAATATCCTTCATTTTAGGAAACTTCAGTTCTAGTAAGATACTCAACATTTGAAAGAGAAATCTTTTTAAATTTCTACTATTGCCATCCTTCAAATTTTTACCTGTGGGCTGGAAACCCTGCAAGACAAAAAACCGAGTTGTTACTCTAATTCTTAGATAGCAGCAGCTAGCTTGATGATCTCGCTGCCATTCCTCTCCACGTTCAGCCTCAGGTGAGCCAGCCAGCCAGCTGCTCTGGAAGAGAACCAAATTGGCTTGGGGCCTGTCAGGGCAAACAGCCCTGCCATCTTGGTCTTGGATGTTTTGAATGCTTCCCAAAATCTTTGAGGGGATTTTAGTGTAATCAATTAGTGAAGAGTTTGTGAAAAATGAGTATCCTTGATTGGCAACAGCTCCTAACAAAGAGTCTTTTATATTTCAGAGATCATCATAAATAACTACTCAATCTTCATAAGGCATAGAAAATTGGGAAGGATAAAGTACCTCTCCTTGGAAGAGAGTGGACTGAGGTTGGCGGTCAAGGCAGCATCTACTTGTTCTATAATATTCTAATTTTATATAATTGATTTATAATTTAAATGTACAATATTAAATTTTACATCAATAGCATGATCTCAGTATAAATTAACATTTAATAAACTAATAAGTTATAGGAGAAGGCAATGGCACCCCACTCCAGTACTCTTGCCTGGAAAATCCCATGGACAGAGGAGCCTGGTAGGCTGCGGTCCATGGGGTCGTGAAGGGTCGGACACGACTGAGAGACTTCCCTTTCACTTTTCACTTTCATGCATTGGAGAAGAAAATGGCAACCCACTCCAGTGTTCTTGCCTGGAGAATCTCAGGGACGGGGGAGCCTGGTGGGCTGCCGTCTCTGGGGTCCCACAAAGTTGGACACAACTGAAGTGACTTAGCAGTAGCAGCAAGGTATATGAAATATTCTGCAAAGTAAGTACTGCAATACTGGAGACCATATTGTTGCAAAGATCACTTTTCTTTGACAATAGGAACATATTTAAATGTATTATGATTGATCCCAGTCAGGATATATGTATTTTCTTGCACACTGACCCAAATAACTAGATATTAATTGCACATTTTATAACATTACTAATCAGCTGTTAAGTAAGAGGGAGAGAGGATAAAAATATGGGGTGTGATCCTCAGCTCTCCATCTCTACGCCCAAGGCAGACAACTCGCGACGGCACCTATCTTCAAAATCCTCTATTAAGTGTTGGTACATATTACCCTCTAACATCTCTTGAAGCCAAGGTTTCTTAATGAAGCAGATACTAAACCTCTGTACTGAATTTTCTTACCAAGGGATTGCATCTGAATAGCTCAGGGAGCTTTCCAACTCATACACACTGAAGTTCCAACACTGGAAAGTTTGACTTTATGTAAGCATGATTGCACCTTAACATGTGCATGTTGACAACAAAACCTCCAGCTGATTCTGATGAGTTCATTATGAATTACAATTATAATTCAATTCAGTTCAGTTGTTCAGTCATGTCTGAATCCTTGTGACCCCATGAATCACAGCACTCCAGGCCTCCCTGTCCATCACCAACTCCCGGAGTTCACTCAGACTCATGTCCATCGAGTCAGGGATGCCATCCAGCCATCTCATCCTCGGTTGTCCCGACTTCCTCCTGCCCCCAATCCCTCCCAGCATCAGAGTCTTTTCCATTGAGTCAACTCTTTGTATGAGGTGGCCAAAGTACTGGAGTTTCAGCTTTAACATCATTCCTTCCAAAGAAATCCTAGGGCTGATCTCCTTCAGAACGGACTGGTTGGATCTCCTTGCAGTCCAAGGGACTCTCAAGAGTCTTCTCCAACACCACAGTTCAAAAGCATCAATTCTTCGGTGCTCAGCTTTCTTCACAGTCCAACTCTCAAATCCATACATGAGCAGTGGAAAAACCATAGCCTTGACTAGATGGACCTTTGTTCGCAAAGTAATGTCTCTGCTTTTCAATATGCTATCTAGGTTGGTCATAACTTTTCTTCCAAGGAGTAAGCATCTTTTAATTTCATGGCTGCAGTCACCATCTGCAGTGATTTTGGAGCCCAGAAAAATAAAGTCTAACACTGTTTCCACTGTTTCCCTATTTCCCATGAAGTGATGGGACCAGATGCCATGATCTTCCTTTTCTGAATGGTGAGCTTTAAGCCAACTTTTTCACTCTCCTCTCACTTTCAACAAGAGGCCTTTTACTCCTCTTCACTTTCTGCCATAAGGGTGGTGTCATCTGCATATCTGAAATTATTGAGATTTCTCCTGGCAATCTTGATTCCAGCTTGTGCTTCTTCCAGCCCAGCGTTTCTCATGATGTATTCTGCCTAGAAGTTAAATAAGCAGGATGACAATATACAGCCTTGCTGTACTCCTTTTCCTATTTGGAATCAGTCTGTTGTTCCATGTCCAGTTTTAATTATTGCTTCCTGACCTGCATATAGGTTTCTCAAGAGGCAAGTCAGGTGGTCTGTTATTCCCATCTCTTTCAGAATTTTCCACAGTTTATTGTGATTCACAAAATCAAAGGCTTTGGCATAGTCAAGAAAGCAGAAATAGATGTTTTTCTGGAACTCTCTTGCTTTTTTGGAGATCCAGTGGATGTTGGCAATTTGATCTCTGGTTCCTCTGCCTTTTCTAAAACCAGCTTGAACATCTGGAAGTTCATGGTTCATGTATTGCTGAAGCCTGGCTTGGAAAACTTTGAGCATTACTTTACTAGCATGTGAGATGATACAATATAATTTCCATTATAAATTAATAAACATTGATGTTGGTGTAGGTCTATTACAGGTGACTTCTGATGATTTGGTTGTAGTTTTGGTCCTGTGACTGAAGGGTTGTGGCTGAATGAAAAGACGCCGGGATTCTTGGCCTCCAGAGAAGAATTCAATCCAGGGCCAGAGATGAGGCTAGATTGCTCAGAGCTTTTGTGTAATAAAGTTTTATTAAAGTGTAAAGGGGATAGAGAAAGTTTCTGACATAGGCATCAGAAGAGGACGGAAAGAGCAGCCCCCTGCTAGTCTTCAGCTGAATGTTGTATAGTCACTTGCAGTCTGTAAATGAAAAAAAAGGAATGTTTTAAAATTCAGAATGGCACCAGGCCCCTCACCCATAAAATGCATTTTAGGATAATCTTGGCACCAAATGATTCATCCAGGGCCATAAAACGATTGACCTGAATCTTGTAAAAGGGAAGATTACCATACAAATTGTTTTGTTTCATAGATTAGAGGAACAATATCTGAGTATAACATACTGGTTTGTCAAGTAGGTTCTGAGCCATGTGAAACACTGAAGACAGAGTTTCGGGTAAATGCATAGTACATTAACATAGCTTAAGACAAATATTTCCATAAGGAGAATGCATTGGTTAACTCAATGTTTGAGAATAGTTAACTTCAGGTGAAGCCAGATGTCATTATGGCACCACAGTATCTTAAGAGAAACCTCCTTTTAAATTTGTATAGAGAAGGCAAAAAAAAGAAATCACTAGTTTGTTTCCTCCTGCCTCTTAAGACAGAGAAAAATATCTGACACTTGCAGCTTATTTCCTCCATTTTGAGACCTCTAGCCTTCCTGCCTGTTACCCTCTCATGACCTTAGGCAGACATATAGTTGACCCAAGGTTTAGGATTTTCATTGACAAATGGGATTAATAATATGTTGCCTTTATTTCTATAGTCAATTCAACTCAAAAGTATTGCTGGCTTAGCAGTATATACTATCTGTGGGACACTGGACTTCACCTCTGGGTCCTCAATATCTTCATCTTAAAAGTTGGAATTGTGCTATTTGATCAGTGGCTCTCAATCTCTACTCTGAATCAGAACTCTCAAGGGCAAAGTAGTCTCAGGGCATGAAGGGGTGTAGGGGAGTGTAGCTAACAAGCAACAGGGTCCTGAGCCCTCTTCTCCTCCTCACCCACAGTGTCTTATGTTTGCATATTATATCTTTGTATGAGATTCTTTCCCCACAAAGTATATTTTAAAGCACTGCATTCTGAAGTCAGATCTAGCTCAAAATTCTTTTAATCAAATGCATGGGACTGTTGGCCTAAAATTAGATAAATTGTTGTTAGAGAGTTTTGTAAAATGAAAAGCTATTAAGCTGAATGAAATTAAAAGATGCTTGCTCCTTGGAAGGAAAGCAATGACCAACCTAGACAGCATATTAAAAAGCGGAGACATGACTTTGCTGATAAAGGTCTGTCTTGTCAAAGCTATGGTCATCATGTGTAGATGTAGAGTTGGACTATAAAGAAAGCTGATCACCAAAGAGTTGATGCTTTTGAACTGTGGTGGTGGAGAAGACTCTTGAGGGTCCCTTGGACTGCAAGGAGATCCAACCAGTCCATCCTAAAAGAGATCAGCTCTGAATATTCATTGGAAAGACTGATGCTGGTGCTGAAACTCCAATACTTTGGCCATGTGATGCAAAGAACTGATTCATTGGAAAAGACCCTGATGCTGGAAAACATTGAAGGCAGGAGAAGAAGAGGATAACAGAAGATGAAATGGTTGGATCTCATGGACTCGATGGACATGAGTTTGAGCAAGCTCCAGGAGCTGGTGATGGACAGGGAAGCCTGGCCTGCTGCAGTCCGGGGGGTCACAAAGAGTTGGACATGACTGAGCAACTGAACTGACTGACTGAATAGGCTGAATGACCTTGCAAGTATCATAGTACCAGCTTAAATTTTCTGTTTTCAGAGTGGACTAAATTTCTTCAGCCTTGGCTTGCCTTCTCTTGCCCTTGCACCTTTATACTGCTCATAAGGAACACATAGATCCCTGGTCACATTCTTTAACCAGACACTTTGCTCCCAACCAAGCGCTGGCCTCAGTCACTTTAAGCAGAGATAGAACATATATTCATAGCAACTCTTATTCCTCCCTTTTCCATCTGACAGGTCTTAGAAAATAACCACATGCCTCCATTGGAAATATGGGTGTTTAAGGAAGATTGCTGGGTCCCCATGCTAATTATCTTGACCTCTGAACAAAACTGAGTCTGCGGCAGTGAGTCCTTCCTTGAACAGTGTAGCTGAGAGAGCAGTTGTGCCTTGGCAGTGGGGTCACTCTCAACTCTCCCTTCTCATGAACTCTGTTTTCACACCCATTCATGCTTCAACCCTGAAGGTCCTCAGAATGAAAGGGCTCAATTTTGAATCTAGTCATTCTGTACTGATAACAGTGAAGAAATAATTTCACCCATTTGAGTTAGGAATGACTTCTGAAGGCTCAGTACAACAAGCATATGATTCAAATGTGTCTACTATGCATCAAGCTGACAGGCTACACAGATAAGTAGAAAGACTGATTGGTCTTTATGAGCAGAGAATCTTGAGGAAGAGCTAGACTCATAGGTAGATACTATAAATGCAATGCAGCTAAGTAGAAAAATAAGTGTCCATGTGGGGTGTTGTGGCATCCTTAGGAAATTTGGATGCTTTCAGTAAGTTTCATGGAAATACACATTAAACATGTGTACTCATGAAAATAAAGTAAGAGTTAGCAAAAATAAAGAAAGTGGAATGGATTTTTTTCAAATGAGAAAATTAGTTAAACTCTAAAGTAGTTAAAACTACAATCAGTTTGCTATTACCAAAGCATAATATGTGAAGTCTATGCAGAATGACTGGGAACTTAGCTAAAGAATGAGAATGTGTCTTGGAAGGAGTTTATGCTAATGTTAAGGCATTTAGATTTTATTCTATGAGTTATAAGAGAACCCTTGAAGCATTTTAAGCTGAGAAGTAATCTACCTCCATAAATTCTGCTTATTTTTGCATATATCTTGAAATGATTGTTTGGGTAAACCTCTGCTTCTAATTTGCTATTTACAGTTGCACATCAAGAGGTTTTTATAGAGAAATACATGTAAATTATATGATACCAGTGCTATCAATGCAACTACTCGGAAAACACTCTGCAAATACTGCTGTGGAGCATTATAAAGCATATATGTTTATATAGAAATCCAGATTCCTAAATGTTGACCTCTTTCTGAGTGTTTGCAATGATTTAATCACTGACAAACACATAGCTCATTTAGTAATGCTTACATTTTACGGACTCTGACTGAACAAGGCACTAGCGGCTTTAGTTTACATTTCTGCCTAAAATGCTCTTAGAATTATGCAGATCTGTTCCTGTCCCTGACATTGCTCTACCCAATTATTTCTTGCATAATCATTTGAGTGTTTGTTTCATTTTCTTTAGCATATTTTCTGACTTTAAAGTGTTCTGAGGTCCCCTCATGCATTTTTTATATTTCTCTGCTAACTGATTCTAAAATGTGGCAGTTGGCTACCATTTATGAGGTGGTTTGGGAGATTTCAATCTTCTGCCTTCGTTAGGTTTAAGTGATGGCATCTCACGTCCTCTCAGCTGTGTTAGCAGGAAAAGAATCCTAAAAGTCCACCATAGTTCCTCCCCAGTCCCTTTTCCTGTTCTTTTTTAATCCCTGCCAACCCCTTCCCCATATACCTTTGAACAGTGGAAAAGAAGATTGATCTAAATTCTTTCTTCTATTCGATTTCCACATTTGTTCTGCTCTTTGTTCTCAGTTCACGCAAGGCTCTCAGAGAAGGAAGATATTTTTACTGACCTCCAACACTGAAGGAATCAACCTTATCAAACATTTCAGTTTTTTTTTCTTTAATTAATTTTTATTTTTTAGTTTGTTTTGCTTTACAATACTGTATTCGTTTTGCTATACATTGACACGAATCAGCCACGAGTGTACATAAACTCCCAATCCCGACCCCCACCTCCCCCTTCCTGCCCCACACCTTCTCTCTGGATTATCCCCGCGCATCAGTCCCAAGCATCCTGCATCCTGCATCAAACCTGGACTGGCAATTCATTTCACTTATGATATCATACATGTTACACTGCCACTCTGCCAACCCATCCCACCCTCTCCCTCTCCCACAGAGTCCAAAAGGCCGTTCTATACATCTGTGTCTCTTTTGCTGTCTTGCGTACAGGTTTATCATTACCATCATTCTAAATTCCATATATATGTGTAAGTATACTATACTCCCCCTTCCTGCCCCACACCTTCTCTCTGGATTATCCCCGCGCATCAGTCCCAAGCATCCTGCATCCTGCATCAAACCTGGACTGGCAATTCATTTCACTTATGATATCATACATGTTACACTGCCACTCTGCCAACCCATCCCACCCTCTCCCTCTCCCACAGAGTCCAAAAGGCCGTTCTATACATCTGTGTCTCTTTTGCTGTCTTGCGTACAGGTTTATCATTACCATCATTCTAAATTCCATATATATGTGTAAGTATACTATATTGGTGTTTTTCTTTCTGGCTTACTTCACTCTGTATAATCGGCTCCAGTATCATCCACCTCATTAGAACTGATTCAAAAAAAAAAGAATACATTTGAATCAGTTCAGTTTTCTAAGTTACAGCTTTAGAACAAAATCTGAATAATAATAATATTACCGAAACGAAGCAGGGCTCTGTGGGGTTTCCAAGCATGGAGGCTTTCCTGCCCCCCACTCCCCATTTCCTGTAGACAAGACTCTAGCCTCTGTGCCCTCCCTTGAATTCCATAGGGCAGATTTGAACAGTTGCTAATCAAGGAGGAAGCAGCCCAGAAATCACAGAAAGGCAGAGATTGAAGGGACCAGAGAAGCTCATCAGGATCAGGAGACATCACCTGAGGTGAGACTAAGGGGTTGCAAGCCCTGATCACACCCTAGTCTTGGCAGAGACCCAATCTTTGACTCACTGTTATAAAAACCCTCATTCTCTGGGGTTGGGACACAACAAAGCCTGATGTGTCTCCTTTTGTCTAGCAAAGCAATAAGGTTATGCTTTTCTACTTCACTTAAACTCTGTCTCAGGATTTGATTCAACACTGGCCTACGGAGAGGCTGAGCTTTTACTAACATTACTACCACTACCTCTACTAATAGCAGTTACCAGAGAAGAAGCAAGTGCCATTATGATTTACATAAACTACCTCACTTAATTCTTCAATAGATGGGAATACCAGACCACCTGACCTGCCTCTTGAGAAATCTGTATGCAGGTCAGAAGCAACAGTTAGAACTGGACATGGAACAACAGACTGGTTCCAAATAGGAAAAGGAGTACGTCAAGGCTGTATATTGTTACCCTGCTTATTTAACTTCTATGTAGAGTACATCATGAGAAACGTTGGTCTGGAAGAAGCACAGGCTGGAATCAAGACTGCCGGGAGAAATCTCAATAACCTCAGATATGCAGATGACACCACCTTTATGACAGAAAGTGAAGAGGAACTAAAAAGCCTCTTGATGAAAGTGAAAGAGGAGAGTGAAAAAGTTGGCTTAAAGCTCAACATTCAGACAACGAAGATCATGGCATCTGGTCCCATCACTTCATGGGAAATAGATGGGGAAACAGTGGAAACAGTGTTAGATTTTATTTTTTCGGCTCCAAAATCACTGCAGATGGTGATTGCAGCCATGAAATTAAAAGATGCTTACTCCTTAGAAGGAAAGTTATAACCAACCTAGATAGCATATTGTAAAGCAGAGACATTACTTTGCCAACAAAGGTCCGTCTAGTCAAGGCTATGGTTTTTCCATTGGTCATGTATGGATGTGAGAGTTGGACTGTGAAGAAGGCTGAGCGCCGAAGCATTGATGCTTTTGACCTGTGGTGTTGGAGAAGACTTGAGAGTCCCTTGGACTGCAAGGAGATCCAACCAGTCCATTCTGAAGGAGATCAACCCTGGTATTTCTTTGGAGGGAATGATGCTAAAGCTGAAACTCCAGTACTTTGACCACCTCATGCAAAGAGTTGACTCTTTGGAAAAGACTCTGATGCTGGGAGGGATTGGAGGCAGAAGGAGAAGGGGACAACCGAGGATGAGATGGCTGGATGGCATCATGGACTCGATGGACATGAGTCTGAGTGAACTCTGGGAGTTGGTGATGGACAGGGAGGCCTGGTGTGCTGTGATTCATGGGGTCGCAGACAGGACTAAGCGACTGAACTGAACTGAACTGAAACTGTATCTATTCAGATGGAATAACATTTCTCAGATCAGATAGCTAGTAAGTAGAAGAGTAGTATTTATCCCCAATCTCTCTGATACTGAAGCTTGTATTGTTAGCACCATCCCATGTCTGCTCTGCAATCCATACCTTGATTCATTCAGCAGATAACAGCCCACTGCTGGGGATTGTTAGAAACTGCAGAGAACACAAAGAAAGTAAAACCTGCATTCTGCTGTCAGGAGTCATGACATTAGGCAAATAAGTATAATATAAGACAGAAGAAGAAAATAGTGGAACAGCACAATGTTGAAGATGTGTTGTCAAAGTTCCAAGGGACAGAGATTTCCCAGGTGGGTGACTAGAAGGTCTTTTAGATATATTGTGTCATTAATACTCATAAAAAGGCAAACTGAAGCTATAATGTAACATCTCCACACAACAAAGAGATTGGCAAAAGTTTTAAATTCTACTTCTAGTGCGTCATAGATATAGAATAAAATGAGTATTGTAGAATCAATATTTATTGATAAATACAATTTATTTTCCATAATCTAGAGAAATTGAAGGGGTACATACATTCAGCATTCAACAATTCCTTTTTCTAGGATACTCTTGAGAGATATACTTGAAAATCTATTGGGTGAGATATACAAGTATGTTCATAGAAGTATTTTTTGTAATAAGCCCAAATTAGATAACATAATAATTGAATTTATAAATTAAAGAAGTGTGATACACCCATGCAATGGATACTAACATAATATTAAAATAAGTTTTCTATAACTAATGTCTTATCATCAGTGCATTTCACAAACAGCATTAAGTGAAAGGAGCAGATCACAGAATAACTCAGAATTATTTCAGTTATATAAAATGGTAAAAGAGGCAAAATCAAGCTATTTTTAAGGATATATACATACATGGCAAAACTGATTCTCGCAAAGGTAAGGCCAGTGATGACCTCTATGAGGATGGTGGAATGGTGTGCATATGTGTGCCAACTTGCTTCAGTCGTGTCCAACTCTCTGGGTCTCTGTGGACCATGGCCCACCAGGCTCCTCTGTCCATGGGACTCTCCAGGCAAGAATACTGAGTGGGTGGCTATGCCCTCCTCTGTGGAATCTTCCAACCCAGGGATCAAACTCATGTCTTTTACATCTTCTGCATTGGCAAGAAGGTTCTTTGCAACTAGCACCACTTGGAAATACCAGAATGATATGCACAGAGAATTTATCTGTAATGGGAATTTATTCTGTTTTAAAGTGTTAGATAGTTGAATTATTTCTAATTAGTCTCTATGTTTTACTACTCTTTTATATTGGCTGTATTTTTTAAATACTCTACATGAAAGATAATTTTCAAATATACACAGTTTTTTTAAAAGGCAGAGCTATGAAAGAGTTTTAATGGATTTATTATATATGTAAGCATCAGAAAAAAAAAGGCTTTGACATTAGAGAGAAAGGTAGAAAAGTTACATAGGCAAAATTACTGTATAACTGCTGCTACTACTAATTTAATTTATGGTTATCATAAAATACAGAATGAATAATCAGGATCAATGTGGAAATGAAACCTCTAAATCATCACTATGTATGTTTCTAGGGACTCAGTGGAGAAGTAACACATGCATGAACATGAGCTGTTGTGAACAATAATTCCTGGAGATGTCTGCGGGTAGGCTGAAGCAAGAGACTAAAATCAACAAAATGAAGTTTTTGCAATAATATCTGCCTGCTGTAGAAAGTTCTAAAAATGTGCCTGTGAGGAAGAAATATCTGCTTAACAAAGACAGTGAAAGATGTGAAAGTGAGTCCATCTGAAGATCATAAACCCTAAAATGTAGCAACAATCTAAAAGCATATGTTATGTCAATATTTGTTACATAAAAGTAATATTTATTACATACAATTTACATAGCATCATGAGGACAAATGAAGCAAATATTATAATACAGAGAGTGTAGGCCTTCTGAGAAAAAATCCACAATAGAGTCAACAGAGGAAAACAAAGTGTGTTCTGACATTTAAAGCTTAAATATACAAATGGTGCAAAACATACATTCTAGCAGGAACCAAAATTCCTGTTTCCATAGCTGCAACAGACTAAGGGCTACTCAAAAATCTTAAATGCTTTCAAGGGTCAGAAAAAGCAGTGGCAGGAAATGTAATTAATTGAAGAGAGACCACATCACAGACAGGTACTCAGAATCAAATTCTTAAAATGAGTAATACAGATATGCTTCCAGAACTCAGCCTTCAGAATATGATCCAGGTCACTAGACTGTGACTTTTGATGGCTGATTGCCTTGGATGAGCCTAGAAATGGCATAATATGATGTGAAACTTGGTCTTCGTCCTTGTCAGTCACTCTTTCAATTATCACTGCATGTTACCTCTTTTCAGTATTATATCATGAACTGAGAGTGTTGAAAAGTTGGAACAAATAGAGTGATTTCTATTTTCCATCTTTGAATGTAGAGGAATTTAGACTTTCATTTTTAAAGTATTATCAATTCATTTCAAAGGCACACAAACCTAAATTAATATACAGGTTTGGACTTTAAAATCTCATGAAATAAATGAAGTTATTGTATTCAGTACATTCTTGATGTTTTAATGAAGCATATTAACAAAAATTATGTTTCAAAGTCATTATACTAAGTTATTATTCTCTGTGACACTGGAAAACTGGAACATTATTGGATCTGAAGGAAAAACTCCTAATAAAATTATGTTATGGTAATATCAATAATGACAATTATAGTGACACTAATGAAGATATGAAGGACTTCATTTTAAATTATTATGTGCTCAAACAAGTTGAGTGTAAATAAGAAGCCATGAGCAATTCATGAGCAATCATCTGTTTAATTTTTTATAGTTTGCAGTAAAAAAATGACAATATCAAGACTCATATTTTACTTGACAAGAGGAAAGCTGAACTTTCCCTGTTACTCGTAACTGGAACTGTCCATCCAGGACATTTGACTTTCCCATTCTCCCAACATTTTGTTAATCCAGTGAGACTGTTAAAGCATTCTAGTGGACCCCTTTATTATTCTGGAACTGATGGCCTGATGGCAGGTTCAGGGACTCAATAAGTGAAGCAAGTGAAGCACATGACCTTCTACTACACTCACTCAATCTCGTAATATGACTGGTCTCATTTCTAGGAATAGTCTCCACTAAAATCTAAGATAGGACTTCCCTGGTGGTCCGGTGATTAAGAATCCGCTGCCAGTGCAGGAAACATAGGTTCAGTCCCTGGTTCAGGAAGACCCCACATGCTGCTGTGGAATAACTAAGCCTTTATGCTCTAAAGCCTATGAACGGCAACTAACGAAGCCTGCACTTCTAGAGTCCATGCTCTGCATCAAGGGAAGACCCCAAAATGAGAAGCCAGTGCAGCACACGGAAGAGGAGCCCCTCCCCACTGCACCGAGACAAAGCCTGAGTGCGGCAACAAAGACTCAGGATGGATAAAATTTTAGCAACAACAAAATTAATACAATCTAAAGTAAAAGAGAGAAGGCAATGGCAACCCACTCCAGTACTCTTGCTTGGAAAATCCCATGGACGGGGGAGCCTGGTGGGCTGCCATCTATGGGGTCGCATAGAGTCGGACACGACTGAAGCCACTTAGCAGTAGCAGTAGCAGCAAAGTAAAAGAGGCACTGTCTGTTTCCTCACTTGCAAGGTAAAGAGCTTTTGAAGTGTCATGTTTTATAGCATGGTAAGTTCCTCATGGAAAATAAAAGTGAAAGACCAGAGAAATCAGCTGGGGAAGATTGGCTGGCCACGTGACCAAAGAATCTACCTTTCCTCAAAGTCAGGTGCACAGGTGACCTGGCTTAGACTCAACATTTCCAAATTTCTGGAATCAATCAAGTTCTGTATAATGCTTTGCTGCTGCTGCTAAGTCACATCAGTCGTGTCCGACTCTATGCGACCCCATAGACAGCAGCCCACTAGGTTCCTGTCCCTGGGATTCTCCAGGCAAGAATACTGGAGTGGGTTGCCATTTCCTTCTCCAGTGTATGAAGGTGAAAAGTGAAAGTGAAGTCGCCCAGTCATGTCCGACTCTTAGCGACCCCATGGACTGCAGCCCACCAGGCTCCTCTGTCCATGGGATTTCCCAGGCAAGAGTACTGGAGTGGGTGCCATTGCCTTCTCCGGTATAATGCTTTACACTAGCAGAATCTGCGAGACATGGAACACTGAAAACAGTTCATGATGATTTTATATTATGGAAGAGAAATAGTCCCTAAATATAACCTATCCCCCAAGAGCCTCGGTGAGCAGTATGAATAGCACTGTTCATGCTGTTTAAATGAGTTACACTGTGTGCTGTGTTATGTTTAGTCACTCAGTTGTCTGACCCATTGGACTCACTCTGAGACCCATTGGGCTGTAGCCCACCAGATATTCCATTTCTGTCCATGGAATTCTGCAGGCAAGAATACTAGAGTAGGTAGTCCTTCTCTTCTCCAAGGGATCTTCCTGACCCAGGGATTGAACCTGGGTCTTCTGCATTGTAAGCAGATTTTTTTACTGTCTGAGCCATCAGATAAGTTCTCAATAGGATGTCAAGCTCTCTAATATGGATGCTCAAGCAGAAAAGTCATCCATCCTTTGTTGGACTTCCGCTGATCACACAAAAAACTGAATCAAAGCCTTGTAATGACTAGTTTTCTATACTTGGTTAATCTCAGCTCTTAGTGTCCCAGAAATATTTTTTTGAAAAAAAAAAAAAATATATATATATAGCCTCCTTTTAAAATATATAAGCAATTCAAAAAATAAACAAAAAATAGAGAATGGTAATAATGAATTCTTATATATCTGTCACAACACATAAACAATTATCAAGGTATATCTGATCTTGCTTATCTATAATCCCCTCTACCCTCTTGCTGCTTTTAATAGCCACAACAAACCTATGTGTCAGAGTCCATCATTATCTCAGTTTTGTAAAGAAATTGATTCTTCCAAGGATTAAATAATTTGGCAGAGGTCACTTTTAAAGAGTGCTAGACTGAGAATCAAAACCACTTCTATCTTTTTCATTGTCTTGTCTGCTTTTTTCTGCTCCATGAAAGTTGATTGAGCCTAGAGTCATGTGAATTGCCACATCAGTCACAGCATTGCCATAAAGTATATGGCGCACTTAAATTAGGTATTCAAGGAAAGGTTGATAAAATGACTATTTACAAAGGACTAATGTAGTTTCAGGAGTTAATAAAATCAGGAGGAAATGTCACTAACCCTAAGCCCAGACAGGAAAAAGAATAAGAGGTTACAGGAACCCAGATTCAGAAATGACTGTCTACAGAGTTGCTTGGTAAAATTCCCTTCATTCAAAGAACACAGTCAACTTGAATGAGTCAAGAAAGAGTGGTTAGGGCTATCTCACACTCTCTTCCTGTATTTCTTTTCTTCTCAAAAGGAAATTAAATCAAATATCAGAGGTCAAGGTAGCCCATTGATATAGTCCACAGTGGTCAGACTCTCAAGCACAGAACAAAGTGAAAATGGTGAATCTGAATTTGAAGGAGACAAAAGATGATGTCCAGCACAATTGTCTATCTGTAAGCAGAGAAGATATGTTGTGTTAATTTGATATGACTCCATCCCTATCAGAAATTTAGGAACTTTTGTGAAGAATAAAGATGATAGTTATCTTTCATCAAAAAGCCTGAATTGCTTATTACATTGGTAAGGGAGACATAAGTTTTTCAATTATTTCTAGAAGTCATTAAATGAAAATCTGAGTCAGCTAGTTTGAAAGATGCTTGTATACAACACTTAAAGCAGCATATGATTACCAATACAGTATGCAAAACACTTTACATACTTAATGTTTGTTGTATGCATGTTGATATGGAATAGCCCAGTGGGGTCTGGGTCCTAAGGAAATGTGTCCTGCTCATCACTGTTTTGAAAGGTTTTAATCTGTGCTCAGTGTCAATCAGGTTCAATCCTTGGGTCAGGAAAATCCCCTGGAATAGGAATGGCAACCTACTCCAGTATTTTTGCCTGGAAAATTCCATGGATTCTGGTGGGCTATAGTCCATGGGGTCACAAAGCACCGAACATGACGGAGCATGCACGTTCCCCTTCTCCACCAAAAATATTCCATGGACTATGTATTATAGGATTATATTTATATGAGAGGTCCAGAAAAAGCAAGCCTAGAAAGAAGAAAGTAGGATGGTAGTAACCAAGGGAGATGGGAACATTGGCAGGGTGAGTGAATGGCAATGGGTAACTGTTGTGGAGTTCCTTTCAGGGATAATGAAAATCAGTTCAGTTCAGTTCAGTCGCGCAGTCGTGTCCGACTCTTTGCGACCCCATGAATCGCAGTACGCCAGGCCTCCCTGTCCATCACCAACTCCCGGAGTTCACTCAGACTCACGTCCATTGAGTCAGTGATGCCATCCAGCCATCTCATCCTCGGTCGTCCCTTTCTCCTCCTGCCCCCAATCCCTCCCAGCATCAGGGTCTTTTCCAATGAGTCAACTCTTCGCATAAGGTGGCCAAAGTACTGGAGCTTCAGTTTTAGCATCATTCCTTCCAAAGAAATCCCAGGGTTGATTTCCTTCAGAAGGGACTGGTTGGATCTCCTTGCAGTCCAAGGGACTCTCAAGAGTCTTCTCCAACACCACAGTTCAAAAGCATCAATTCTTCGGCGCTCAGCCTTCTTCACAGTCCAGCTCTCACATCCATACATGACCACTGGAAAAACCATAGCCTTGACTAGACGGACCTTAGTCAGCAAAGTAATGTCTCTGCTTTTGAATATGTTCTAACATAAATTGGGATGATGGGTACACAACTGTGAATATGCTAAAAGCCAGTGAATTTAAGTCATTTAATTGTATGGGATGTGAATTATATCTCAAAAATGGTGTTTTTAAAAAACTACTTCCCTGAGAAGTAAGCTTGGAAACATTTCAGAAACACATTGGCATATTAAAAGTTCTGAGGGATCCTACAGTGAAATACAAACAATTAAATTATGGTAAAATGTATTTGCCCATGGTAGGCTATTTATGTTTGTTTTGCCTTACCATATACACTAATATAGTAGGGCTTCCCTGGTGGTTCAGACCAGAAAGAATATGCCTACAAGGCAGAAGACGATCCCTGGAGAAGGGAATGGCTACCCACTCCAGTATTCTTGGCTGTAGAATCCAAGGGACAGTGTAGTCTGGTGGGCTACGTCCATGGGGTCCCAAAGAGTTGGGCATGACTGAATGACTAACACCCACATAATATCCACTAAAATCCTTAAGAGTTTTCCCCTAGTGTCCATCTAGTCAAGGTTATGGTTTTTCCAGTAGTTGTGTATGGATGTGAGAGTTGGACTATAAAGAAAGCTGAGCGCCAAAGAATTGATGCTTTTGAACTGTGGTGGTGGAGAAGACTCTTGAGAGTCCCTTGGACTGCAAGGAGATCAAACCAGTCCATCATAAAGGAGATCAGTCCTGGATGTTCATTGGAAGGACTGATGTTGAAGCTGAAACTCCAATACTTTGGCCACATCATGCGAGGAGTTGACTCATTGGAAAAGACTCTGTTGCTGGGAGGGATTGGGGGCAGGAGGAGAAGGGGACGACAGAGGATGAGATGGCTGGATGGCATCACCGACTTGATGGACATGGGTTTGGGTGGACTCCGGAAGTTGGTGATGGACAGGGAGGCCTGGTGTGCTGCGGTTCATGGGGTCGCAAAGAGTCGGACACGACTGAGACTAAACTGAACACAGATTTGCCAAAAACTCATTTAATCTTTACAATAGTTTTTATATGAATTAAGTATTCCTATTTTCACAGATAAAATCACTGAAACTTAGGGAGATTATTAAATTTGTCCAAAATATTACAGATAGCAACAGGTGAAGTTAAGATGTGAACCCAGATTATCATATGCATCTGTGTTATTCTTGTTTAGTCACTAATGTGATTGAATGTTGAATGGACATCAAAATATGATGCCATTCTATATTTGTTGATGTGGAAAGAGAGTTACAATAAATTTGGGGGAGAAAGTAAACAATCATAGTCTTATGTAGCATACATTTTGCAAAAGGTATATAGTTTAATGTGTAAAATGCCTATGTGCCTTTGTGTATGTATATAAACACACACTATAGAGGTAGTGTTTCAGACTGATAAAAAGTACATTTTCAATTTATAAGTATATTCTAATTTTCAACAGAATGCATGTATTAGTTGTAAACAAAATGAAGGTAAAAGATCCTCTTTCCTTACTTCCCACCTCTTTTTCATATTTCCTATAAGGATAAGAAGCATCTTGAAAATGTTTCTTAAGATAGAGATGTAGCTAGGAATCTCAAATATTCTTTTTTAGGAAAACGAGATTTTTAAATTTCCTATCAAATATCTCAGAATGACCCTGATTTTTATATTTTTGCTTTTAACCTTAAAATTCTGCTTCTTTCTCCATGCTGCTGCTGCTGCTAAGTCTCTTCAGTCGTGTCCAACTCTGTGTGACACCATTGATGGCAGCCCACCAGGCTCCCCCGTCCCCGGGATTCTCCAGGCAAGAACACTGGAGTGGGTTGCCATTTCCTTCTCCATAAATAATGAAATATGGAATATTTATTTTATTTTTATAGTTAATACATTGCGGCAGTCTATAAAACACCAAGAAAATCAGAGTCAGGGAGACCATAAGAGAGAAGCAAGCCAAGCCTCTTGACTTTAGAGTAGAGGGCAACAGAGCTGCAGAGAGATGAAATAATCTCTCCAAGCTCATAGAGTTTACTGGGGAGAGTGAAAATTAATCTTTACCTCTCACAACTCCCAGACCAGCCCTCTTTCTGCTAAATGACAATATGTCCCACCAGAAGACCTAAATTGCCACACAGTCCCACATTAATTAAAAACACTCAAACTTCTTTGCATGGGCAAAACCTGTCAGATGGCACCCAGCAGGTGTCTCAAGATCAAAAGCTTCAGAGCTACAAGAAGGAATGCTTTTAGTTGTCCCTCTATCCCAATAAACAAGAGAACAAATGTTTTCAATATTGGTTCTCTGACAGAACGTGCCATGCTAATGTAGTGTCACATTGTACCTGCCAAGGAGAGATTTCTAAACCCCTATTCCAATCCTGGCCAGTGGTTGATATACTTTAGAGCTGAGTTACAAAATTTCCTTGCTCTAAATTGTTGCCCTCATGAGATTCTCTGGCACATAATTTTGTGATTGGTTTAGTTCTTCATCAGGGAAATGCTGGGAACTAGGAAAGCTGAAGAGTGTAATGCCTAGGAGTTCAAGAATTCTCCTTTTCACACTTTAGTAGTCAAATTTCAATTCAAAAAGCAGAAATATGATATCTAGGTAGTTGGTTAGCTAGATATAGATAGATGACAAGTAGAATGTTTTTAAAGCAACCTGACATTTTGGAACTGATCTGACATTCATATCTAAGCCTCAGTGTTATTACAAACTGATCTGATGCTTATAATTAAATCATATTGTTATGCTGGACATAATCTCACAGAATATCTACTTCAAACAATGTCACTATGCAACACAAAATATCTAGCATTTTCCTGCTATTAAATGAGTGATTTCTACTTCTTTACCAAGGACAGCTTAATCTTTCCTTTTTCATGCACCCTAATTTGCCTCTGCTTTCTAATAATATCCAATTTATACTGAACCTCTGATTCTTTAGACTTTCCCCAAAATTGCTCAACCAAAATCTAAATCCTGCTAATGGCTCTTTCTGATATTGTCTTACTGAGATACCCTATATTTCTCCATGGTATATAGTCTCTCTCACTTCAATGAGTAATGAACACTTGCAGTAAATAATCTACCTGCAAAGCAGGAGCCATAGGAAACACAGGTTAGATCCCTGGTTCAGGAAGATTCCCTGCAGGAGGAAATGGCAACCCACTCCAGTATTCTTGCCTGGAATATCCCATGGACAAAGAAGCCTGGTGAGCTAGTCCATGAGGTTGCAAAGAATCAGACACAACTGAGGTGGCTTAGCATACACACTTCAGTGAATAATAAACACTTCTTCAACTTTGGTGTTCTTGTGGTCCTTGACTTAAGAGCATTGGCTATATATTCTCTCTCTACACAGATATACAATTGACCCTTAAACTGTATAGGTCCAATTGTACATGAGTTTTTGCAATAAATATATACTACTAGTTTGGTTGAATCTGTAGATTTTTCTACTGAACAGGAGGTCAGTGGTCCTAATTTTCACATTGTTTGAATCAACTAAATATGTGTATATTTCCATTAGGTATATAGATGTGAATATAGATAGATAAATGAGTTTATTTTGTTGCAGGGATTTGATCTTGAACGATTGTGAAAGCTGGTTTAATGGTCTCTTTAATGCTGTTATTTGCCTATCTGATGCTGGATCTTAAAGTGCATAGGGCAGGCAGCTGGAAAAGAAAGATAAAGAATGAGTGAGAGCAATATAGAGTGAGTGAGGGCTGATCATTGGTAACAGCAATATGAACTCATGTTTAGCTTATAGAAACACATATAGAAACATTTATATGTATGTCTCTATACACTGGCTAGTATAAACACAAATGTCTTCTGGACCGATCAGTTAGGAGGGCAAAGAAGCAAAAACACCTCAGTAACAATGAGGACACCTAGTGCCAGATCTTGATTTCTAGTATCATTCTCTATCAAAGGAATCAGAACTCCCTGGAAAAATGGCTATTCTAGAACTGGGGTTTGCAATACAAGCCTGAAGCATCTTTTAACTCCAAAAAAATAAGAAAGTTCTCCCCAAAAAAGTCACTCTGTTGGGGATTTGTTAAAGAAATATAGGAGCTACTGAAAAAGCTCCTGATGGACAACAATGGAACACTTCAAGCCAGAAAATAAAGTACTATTTAATTATTGCCCAAAGAATAAAACAAATACGGGTCCATAATAACACAGGTAAATGATTGAAGAAAAATAAATGGGATAATAGACCAATCCCTCATGCAGAAGGATCCCAAATAAAAGATGTTGCTATTCTCCATTTAAAGAGGTAGAACCAATGGCCTTTCAAAGAATTCAGTATAGAAGGGAGAAGGAAAAAGAGTAACTTTATAGTGGACAAGTTTGACAAATACTACCACAAGCCAGGAAATAAAAGCTAACAACAGTGATAAGTCATACTGATAGTTTGTACGATTGAAATCACGTGATGAGAATGCTACTTTACTTCTGTGTTCTTCTGCAGAAACCATTACTCTAGAACAATCATGAGAAAGAAAAATCAGAAAATTCAAAATAGAAGCACTTTCTACAAATACTTGATTAATAATCCTCAAAACTGTCAAAGTTACCAAAAACAAGGAAAATTTGAAGAACTGCTATAACTAAGTGAAGCCTGATATAATGTATCAATGTTGGTTTATTAATTATGAAAAATGTATGATGCTAATAAAAGATGTTAATAGGGAAGATTGGATGTGTGGTGTGTAGAATTCCTATCTTGACCATAATTTTGAAAATCTGAAACATTCTAAAGTTAAAAGTTTATTAAAAAAAAAAGCATGATTTGGAACCCACAACTTCAGCTACGGTCCACAAGGATGGACTGAGACATGTATCAGTTCTCGTGGCCATTGGCCTTGACGGCATGAGTGTCAGGGCCCTGTGTGGTTAGACCTTCACCATGGAGGGACAGGCACGTTCTCAGGAGTCTAAGCAGCTGGAGGTGGATCCAGGGAGCAGAAGAGGGAGTAAGGGCCACAGGGGGCAGTTACAGGCCCTTCTTGTGCTCTGGGTCAATGAGGTGAGCCAGTAGGTAAGTGACAACAGGTGTGAACTACAATACAGCTGCCCTTCCACTTCTGCCCTCCAGATCTCACGCAAGAATCTCACCTGCCTATGGTCCACCCTAAACAGACACATACAAGCCAGGGAATTCTGGAAAGCATAGCCAAGTTAACACGCTTCAAAGCTACCACCTGTTTACGTCATATCCTAACACTGTACTTGCAAACTAAATATAACCCCAAGGAAAGTTGAGCTGCCTTAAATGCACACTGAGTCATTTATTATAAATGTTTATCATCTCTTTGGAACCGGTTTTGATAGAAAGAGGGCATCCAGAGCCAATGTGAGTTTAAGAGTCCCTGAGAGTGAGTAGGAGGGAAATAGGAACAGAGCTAGAAAGTGGGCCTGAGAGAAGACAGGCTTTGCCAGATGCCAAGGCAGCACTAATTCAAAAACAAAGCAAATTCTCCTCTCATGGATAGAACTGTTTATTTTAACCTAACAAATATTGATATTCTTATTTGTTAGAGATCTCACTCAAGTATGACATTATGTTTTAACAGTTAACATAAAATTTAATGATAGCTTGGTTATTTTCCAAAAGCAATTCACAACTAGGAATTCATCTATTTGATTCAGTCAAAACAACTGTTGAATTTTAATTTTACATTCTGACTCAAAAATACAACTTTAGTTTCCTCTTTGCTGCCTTGTTTGTCATTGAGGCAATAGGAGCTTCTTAACTCTTCTAAGCTGTGATCTTCTCAGGTTGCCTGAGACTGACTCTTGACTAGACTACGCATGTTCTGAGACAAGGAATCACACAGCTTGTTTTCATCTCTTCACCCTCAGCAACTTGCCAAGTGTCCAGCACAAAGGAGGGACTAATAAATACTTATTGAATGAATAATTTAACAGAGTGGGTGAATTTTCAAATAAAAAATTAGTAGTATCATGGTTTAATAGAAAGACCAAAAGCTTCAGAGTCAGACAACTCACCACTTGGGCCTTGAGCAAGTTATATAACATCTAAACTGAAAGCACATATAATCTACCCACAGATGACTTATGGTTTTACAACATTAGTCCAAACTACTTCTCTGAACTATAGTTCTATCCAGTTTCCTGCTTTATATCTCCATTTGGACCTGGCAAACTCAGCATGTCCAACATTAAGCTCCAGAGGAGTCCTCCCCCATAAAAATAGCTTTTCATGGACTGTTCCATATTTCTTGCCAAATATTTGATGTCACGTTTAATCTCTCACTTTTTCTCAGACCCTTCAACTGGTTCATCAGCAGATTTTGTTATATCTAATTTTCGAGATATTTATCATTTGACCGTTTCCACCATCCTTACTGCCGTCACTCTGATCTAAATCACTATCACCTGTTATTGATCTAAGTCATTATCACCTTTTATTGCAATATGGTCTTACTGATCATAAGATCAGTAAGATGATCTTACTGATCACAACTGTACCCTGAGGGAATTCAAGGTAGAGAAGAACAGGATACTAGCCCTGGATACGTGCATAGCAAAGAAATGATTTCATCAAGCTGAGACTCTTCATCTTCCCATACATAAAAAAGTTTTAAATTCATTAACTTGAGATGTCTGGTTTTTTAATTGCTGCCACTAAGTCGCTTCAGTCATGTCCGACTCTGTGCGACCCCAGAGATGGCAGCCCACCAGGCTCCCCCGTCCCTGGGATTCTCCAGGCAAGAGCACTGGAGTGGGTTGCCATAGTAATCTTTTGATGTTTTTAACTATCTGGGTGTGTGTGTGTGTGTGTGTGTGTGTTTAACAAAACTCCTCCTCTATTCTGGCTCCTCCCTTACCTCTTTGAAACAGTCTCTCAGAGCTTTCTAAGAGGCTGTCTTTAAGTGTAAATTCACAGTAATATCCCCAAATGAAATAAAATTCTCCACTTCTAGGTTCTGCTTTTTTTTTTTTTTTTTCAATTGACAGTAGCCACATTTACTTCCTTAAACATAAGCCATAATTCTGTTTCAACTCAGAGAAAAGACCAACAAGCCAAAGTTCTTTGTATGAGATTTTGTTGTTGTTGTTCAGTTGCTAAGTCGTGTCTGGCTCTTTGTGACCCCATGGACTGTACCCTATCAGGCTCCTCTGTCCTCCACAATCTCCCTGAGGTACAGAGCATGGTAAAATCTGCCCCTGTTACCCACTGACTTACCTCTACGCCTTATCTCCTGTTCATTTGTCCCTTGTTTGTTGATTCCAGCCACACTGTCCTCCTTAGAGTTCAATTTCAGCTTCAACAAATAAATGGTAACGATAATAATACGTAATCTAGATTTTATCAAAGCTAGTATATGAGGTAACGTCCATAGAGTTTGACCCAGAGCATGCTTCTGGGAAGCACTAATAGAAGTGAATGGGACTTGTTGAAGCTCTTCTCCTCCTCATCATCATCACCACTATGCTTCCCAAAGAAACAATTTTCAAAGATGGCATATTCATCTTGATAATTAACCTCTTTAATTATATGATTAAAAGGATAATTGCTTTACAGAATTTTGTGATTTTCTGTCAAACATCAGCAAGAATCAGCCATAGGTGTATCCAGTCCCCTCCCTCCTAAGCCTCCTTCCCGTATCCTTCTCCATCCCAGCCTTCTAGTAAAAATCACTTTTAAATGCTTATCGAAGTCAAATTTACTCTTCTAGGTTAAAATTTTTTCATAAATTTATTTCCTTAAAATTTTTCTTCAGACCCAGGAGGCACTTCCAAAATACATTTTCAAAATTATTCTGAATTTCAGATATAATTTGAATAATACCATGAATAGCCAGCAATAAAACAAACTTTCTTTCTTATAGGAGGTGAGAGCAAGTGGAATTTTTTGTTGCTATCATTGTTTTTGCAGTTTATTTGTTTGTTTTTAAGTTTCCCTTGGGAAACTTAAGGCTTCATTTATTCAGACTTCAGAACTTGAATTCTGACACCAGTTTTACCCTGCTGTATAAATAATGAACTTGAGAAATAAAATTTCTGTATACTTTTACTATTGTTGTTGTTCAGTTGCTCAGTCATATCTGACTCTTTGCAATCCCAAGGACTGCAGCACTCCAGGCTTCCCTATCCTTCACTGTCTCCCAGAGTTTGCTCAAACTCATGTCCATTGAGTCTGTGATGCCATCCAACCATCTTTTACCATTGAATTATTTAATATCAAGGTAAAATTTTTTGTCTATGCTTTATAGTATTATTCCAAAGTTTAAGGGATATTCAGAAATTTAAATTCATATGATTTGAAGAAAGCCCCCTCAATCATTGGTCCATTGGTGGGGACCACCATCATGTCTTTCATACAATAGCAGTCCTTTGAGTAGGAGATTCACTTTTCTGGACTGATGCCTTCCAGGCAGACCAGTGTCCCCTTACACGGAACTACATAAACTATTCAGATTCTTTTCAACGAGGGCCTCTAAAGACCCAGAGACCTTGAATTAGAAGGGAATTTTGCCCATATCCTCTTCCCTTCTCTTCTGTAATTCCTTCAAACTTCTCACATTCAGAAACCTCAAATCAAAAATAGTCATGTTTGTGCAAGCCCCCTTAGCACAGAGTCTGCATGTTAAAAAAATTATGTTTGTGACCCATCTTTCTCTCTCCATAGAATATAAATTTCAGTCATACACAAATGTGTTTGTTTGTTTTTCCTTGGTGTATTCATTATATCTAGAGTAGTGAATGTAGACTGAATGAATGAATCTTTCCCCCTATAGAACATGTAGGATCCATGTAATTTTAGTGTCTATTATTATGTTAACTGGTGGCTCAGCTGGTAAAGAATCCACCTGCAATGCAGGAGACCTGGGTTTGGGAAGATCCCCTGGAGGAGGGCATGGCAACCCACCCCAGTATTCTTACTTAGAGAATTCCCATGGGCTGAGAAGCCTGGCAGGCTATAGTCCATGGGGTCACAAAGAGTTGGACATGACTGAGCAACTAAACACAGCACATTTTGTTAAAACAGTCCACGTGAGGGAAATCCAAGAAATGATCTTGTTTTGCAGATTTTGATAAAAGTTTCAATGGTCATGTGTGTGGCTATAGAATGATACAAAATGTCAAAGTATTGCAGGAAATAAACTAAAGAAAATTATAAAGGACACTGATCACCATGAGGCTTACAAAAAATATAGTTACAGTAGTCTATTTTATCCTGATAACAACTCATTTTCACTTGCATGCAAAACTGTACCTTTTCCTTCTCTGTTCACATTACACATTATTGATGTCACAATTTAGATCTAATTTGTGTATTCATTAAAAATAACTTAGTTATGGTTATTTTTAATACTTTTGTCTTTTGAAGTTTTATAATAGAATTTAAAATAGCATGAGTTTTTAAAATGAATGAGAATTTCCCATTCTCAAGGCTTCCTGGACACAAGTAAGTTAAAGGCAAGAAATTACACTTTCAACATAGAATAAAATACAGATTGCATTACAGTAATAGGCAAAATTAATTTCTCAAACTCTACCATTACAGTAACACATCATTCTGTGTTTATCTAGACACTTATTTTACCAGTGAATTCTGTACTTTCTTATGCTAACACAGGATGTGATCAGAGCTCTGGGCTCCTGAGGGTCTAACACCCACCAGACATTGTGAACGATTTCATCATTATTGTTTTCTCATAAGGTGAGATATTAAAATAGCCAGAAAGGTGTATCTAATAATGAAAAGCACAAAGATATAATTCCCGGAACCTGAACGGGAAGAGATGAGGTAGCCGAACATGTACTGATGACACAATTACAAATATGTAGCAAGCTTTTTTCTACTGATTATTCTAAGTCTTCATCAGTTAATCATTATACATCACATGAACAGTTGAGTTTTGTAAATCAGTTTAAATAAAATTATGTATCTAGACAGGGCTCACAAAACATATATATATATGTCCAAGGTCTGCACATTTCAGGGTTGTTCCTGCCTATATTAGTCATAAATTATAATCACAATGTACAAACAATTGTGCCTTCTGCTATGCTATAAATACTTATTTATATTATAGTGTAGGGATTTCCTAGCCTTTTTTATAACAGCTTCATAACAGTACGGGATATGGACCTAGCACAATTTATGTAATTATCTTCGTAATATTCAGCACTTTCTCTGGTAGTGAATTCATTTCTCTTTGACCTTTCAGTTTTTCCCTCATTAATTTGGTTTTGCCTTGAAAGTTGTTTTCTCCCATATTCATTTTTTAAATTTTCTCTTCTGTTGCTTTCATTTCTTTTGTAGGGGATACTCTTCTGTTAATGACTAGGTTGTTTATAGCTATTATTTTGTTTCAGTCTTTGGCTTTATTCTCTATATTCAAATATCTCTTCACATCATAGATTGACAATGCAATCCTGCTCTACCTTCTCCTATTAGATATCTTTAACTCTTATTAGACATCCAATTGTTTTTTCTTTTTTTTTTCTGATTTTAATTCCAATTTGCACTAGTTCTATCTGCCAAATTTTAAACTCTTGAGAAATTAATTTTGGTTATTACTGTAATGCAATCTGTATTTTAGTCTATGTTGAAATTGTAATTTCTTGCGTTTAACTCACTCATATCCAGAAACCCACTTCTAACCTTGATCATGGGAAATTCTCATTCATTTTTAAAATTCATGCTCAGATAGTACTTCTACGAGGCCCTTCCTTCCCTTACTCTCAAGCAAAACTATTTCCTCAGTTGTCTGACAACACTGATTTATGAATATCTATTAAGTCAAAGGCTAACAGTTATGCCAAGAGAACACACTGGTCATAGCAAACACCCTCTTTCAACAACATAGATGATGACTCTACACATGGGCATCACCAGATGGTCAATACTGAAATCAGATTGATTATATTCTTTGCAGCCAGAGATGGAGAAGCTCTATACAGTCAGCAAAAACTAAACTGGGAGCTGACTGGCTCAGATCATGAACTCCTTATTGCAAAATTCAGACTTAAATTGAAGAAGGCAGGGAAAACCAATAGACCATTCAGATATGACCTAAATCAAATCCCTTGTAATTATGACAAATAGATTCAAGGGATTATATCTGATAGATAGATAGAATGCCTGGAGAACTATGGACAGACGTTCGTGACATTAAATAGGAGGTTGTGATTAAAACCATCTCCAAGAAAAAAGAAATGCATATGTAATTTGGGATAGAAGTTGAATAAAATTTTATGGAATAAAAAGTGTAAGATTTTGAATTACTTCATAAAAAAATCTTATTGGATTCTGATCAGCATTCTTATTTAATGATAATTTTGAAACTTGATTGATTTTTCTATCATATTGGTAATTCTTTCTACCTTGGTATCATATGCAAAAATGACAGATGCTTTTGTATCTCCATCAGCATCATAAAACTCAGCTGTAGCTGTGTAACATATAAAGGAAGCTGATCTGAAATGCAGGCAATGATTGTGGTGAGAATATTGGAGTACAATAGTTTGCTGTACAGAAATCAAGATAAAGGATCTAATTATGCAATTTTTATTTACATTGTATCTGGATCTATGTGTGGAGGAGGCATATAGAGCAAAACTTAAGAAGGTAATAACCACAATCATAGGCTAAAATTAAGTGCTTACTTTGAGACAGATAGTTCTAAGTGCCTTATGAATATAAATTCACTGGACCTCACCAGTCTATAGCATAAACACCAATAATTGACCCCATTTTACTGACAGGCACAGAAATACTGATTAATTTTCTGAAGGCCAAACAATCAATAAGAGCAAAGTCAGAATTTAAATCCAGGAAGTTTGGCTCCAAAGTCCATGTTAATGGAGAAGAATAAACTTGACTCGCTCTAAACTTAGTGCTCCTTTGCCTGTGCTTAGTCATGCTGGCTCTGCAACTTTGTCTAGTCAAACAGTAAAAGAATGTCCCCTATAGCTTAAAATATACATAATATCCTTTTCTCAAGGCTCTGCCTCCCAGGCTTGACCTTTAAGCCATAACACTTTGAATTCACATATAGATAAAAAGCTGGAGAACAGAAAAAACCCTTGCCTTGGTGAGAGTTTATAGCAACATAGTGACCAGACCTCGGAGAAAGCAATGGCACCGGACTCCAGTACTCTTGCCTGGAAAATCCTATGGACAGAGGAGCCTGGAAGGCTGCAGTCCATGGGGTCTTTGAGGGTCAGACACGACTGAGTGGCTTCACTTCCACGCACTGGAGGGGGAAATGGCAAGCCACTCCAGTGTTCTTGCCTAGAGAATCCTGGGGACGGCAGAGCTTGGTGGGCTGCCGTCTGTGGGGTCGCACAGAGTCGGACACGACTGAAGCGACTTAGCAGCAGTGACCAGACCTAATGGGAAAGAAACACGGACAAAAGATTATCACATTCCCTCTGGGGTCTGGTCAGCACCAGGAGGTATGCAACAACCAACTGGAGCCCCTTTTCCTTTATTATTATCTATTAAGGCAAGGCTAACAGAGTCTGGCCAAGAGAACACACTGGTCATAGTAAACATCCTTTTCCAACAACACAAGAGATTTCAACCACTTAGCACAAATTAGAGTATTTCATAGCTGACCTATTTCATCCATAGGTCCATGGATGCCTCTCTTTGTAGCTGTTCCTCAGAAGAAAACAAATTCAAATCTATTTTCCACTGTGACTAATTTCTTTTTCATTTTACTTAATTTTATTATATACTATTTTAATCAGCCACAAAAGTAAAATAATTCACGTATCTCCTCGGATTAAAAAGATTTTAATAGTTTGCACTGCTTGCTTTTCACATCTTCTTAGTTTAAAATAAATGAAATGCTATAAACATGACTGAAATCTCAATATCTTTCACTCTTCTTTTCCTCCTTCCCTCCCTTTTCAGAGTTAATGTCCTAAAGTTGGTGTATATGATTCTCATGCATGCTTTTTGACATTATATATATATATATATATATGTTATATATCTGTGTTGTGTGTTTTAAAAATATCTCAAAGTTATATTGAATATAAAACTGTGATAATTTTTACCACTATCTTCCATTTATAGACTTTCATTTTACCATGTACAATATGAACAAAAAAGCAAAGAAACAGATAAACAAATTTTCATTTCTTTATCCTTACTGTCTATATCTAATCTTCTAGCATCATAAATAAATTTTTTTTGAGCTCACATATTAATCAAGGTTCTCCAGAAAAGAAAAATCAGGAAGGAGTGTGTGTTTGTACAAAGAGATTTTATTATAAGGAATTGGTCCACATGATTACAAAGACTGGTAAGTCCAAAACCCACAGAATGGGCCAACAGGCTGAAGACCCAGGAAAGCTGCCATTTCATTTTGTTTCTGAAGGCTGTCTGCAGTATAGCCAGAAAGAGCAGACGTTGTAAATGAAGTCTGAAGAAGTCTGCTGAAGAATGTCTCTTCCTCCAGGGAAGTTAATCTTTTTGCTCTACTCAGGCTTTCAAATGATTGGATGAGACCCACTCAGATCCTGGAGATCATCTGCTTTACTCAATGAACACAGATTTAAATGTTAATTTCATCTAAAAACACCTATGGTATTGCTTTACAATACTGTATTCGTTTTGTTACACATTGACATGAATTAGCCATGAGTGTACATGAAATAAAAATTAATTAAAAAAATAAATAAATAAATAAATATATGGCATAAGAAAAAAAAATAAAATAAAAACACCTATGGTAATGTTTAACCATAACTGTTTACCTCATGGCCCAGCCAAGTTGACACATAAATTAACGATCATACTTCCTAAAATTTGTTTTCTTATGTTCAGGAGAGTTATGCTCTAGCTGAAACATATTTCTTACAACAGTTCTCTTAGACATAGACATTGTCTCATAGTTAATTGCTGTTGTTGTTATTCAATCACTCAGTCATGTCTGACTCTTTGCAACCACACGGACTGCAGCATACCAGGTTTCCCTGTCCTTCATCATCTCCCCGAGTTTGTTCAAACTCGTGTCCATTTGAATCAATGTTGCCATCCAACCATCTCATCCTCTGTTGCCCTCTTCTCCTCATGCCCTTAATCTTTTCCAGCATCAGGGTCTTTTCCAATAAGTCAGCTCTACCCATCAGGTGGCCAAAGTATTGGAGCTCCCACTTCAACACCAATCCCTCCAATGAATATTCAGGGTTGATTTCCTTTAGGATTGACTATATTTTGACCTACTTGCTGTCCAAAGTACTTTCAAGAGTCTTCTCCAGCACCACAGTTCTAAAGCATCAATTCTTCAGCACTTAACTTTCTTTATGATCCAACCCTCACATCTGTATATGACTACTTCAAAAACAATACCTTTGACTATATGGACCTTTGTTGGCAAAGTGACGTCTCTGCTTTTTAACACCCTGTCTGCTGTTGCTGCTGCTGCTAAGTCACTTCAGTCATGTTCGACTCTGTGCTACCCCGTAGACGGCAGCCCACCAGGCTCCCCCATCCCTGGGATTCTCCAGACAAGAATACTGGAGTGGGTTGCCATTTCCTTCTCCAATAACACCTTATCTAGGTGTGTCATAAATTTTCTTTCAAGTAGTAAGCATCTTTTAATTTCATGGCTGCAATTACCATCTGTAGTGATGCCAGAGCCCAAGGAAATAAAATTTGTCACTGTTTACATTACTTCTCCATCTATTTGCCATGAAGTGATGGGACTAGTTATTCTTAGATAAGAATACCATACCACTTTACCTGCCTCCTGAGAAACCTGTAATAGGTCAAGAAGCAACAGTTAAAACAGGACATGAATCAAAGGACTGGTTCAAAATTGGGAAAGGAGTATGTCAAGGCTGTAAATCGTAATCCTGTTTATTCAACTTATATGCAGAGTACATCATGCAAAATGCTGGGCTGGGTGAATCATAAGCTAGAATCAAATTTGCCAGGAGGGGAGAAATATCAGTAACCTCAGATATGTAGATGACGCCACTTTAATGGCAGAAAGCAAAGAGGAACTAAAGAGTCTCTTGATGAAAGTGAAAAAGGAGAGTGAAAAAGCTGCCTCAGTCCAGGTTTGATGCAGGATGCAGGATGCTAGGGACTGATGCACGGGGATAATCCAGAGAGAGGATGTGGGGCGGGAGGGTGGAGGTGGGGGTCGGGATTGGGAGGTCATGTACACTCATGGCTAATTCATGTCAATGTGTAACAAAACGAATACAGTATTGTNTCAGTCCAGGTTTGATGCAGGATGCAGGATGCTAGGGACTGATGCACGGGGATAATCCAGAGAGAGGATGTGGGGCGGGAGGGTGGAGGTGGGGGTCGGGATTGGGAGGTCATGTACACTCATGGCTAATTCATGTCAATGTGTAACAAAACGAATACAGTATTGTAAAGCAAAACAAACTAAAAAATAAAAATTAATTAAAATTAGTAAAAAAAAAAAAAAAAAAAACTCAACAAAGTTAATTGCCAGCCTAGCCTTAATGATAGTAAGAATATCTTCTCCTTTCCAATCTTGTATCTTTCCATGGACAGGTTATGAAGAAATCCATCTTGATATGCCTTTCTTCATCTAACTAATAGGAATGACTAAAATATAATATTTTACATTAAATAATTAGTCTTCTTCAAATTGTTCTGTTTCTCAAGTGAATATTCCCCTGGTTCTTTTCTGTTAGTACCCCTAGGCTAAAGCCCTAGCCTTCTGCAACCTTGCATGCTACACCATTCAGGCCTAAATGAAGTGATGTTTAACCCAGTTTGTGAGATTTTAATTAATCCTTCAAGCTTTCCTTCAAGCAAATTTTGCTTCACTTTTATTTGGAGGATTTTAATTAGTTCTCCAAGGCTTCTTCTTTTGAATTTCCTCTTTCCACCGCTTCTGGTGCCATTTTTCTTAGATTCTAAGATGCCCTCTATTGTAAGATGCACTGTGGATTAATAAATTTTCTTTCTCACGTGGGGGGAATGGACCGGGTTAAACTAAATGGACATTTTTTTTCTATTAAAAAAAAACTACCTGCTGAAACAATGTGGTTATCTATTTAGCTACATAACACTTTCTGTTTCAATATCACAGTCAAAATTTTCATTAAAAACATCTTCTCTTTTGCCAGAGTCCAAGGAATCTTCTCATTCTTTTCTAGCCACTGGCAGTTAGAAATAGATCATAATAACAAGCTGCTGCTGCTGCTGCTGCTAAGTCACTTCCTTGTGTCCGACTCTTTGTGACCCCATGGACTGCAGCCCCCCAGGCTTCTCTACCCACTGGATTTTCCAGGCAAGAGTACTGGAGCAGGGTGCCATCGTCTTCTCCGAATAACAAGCTACTATTCCTAATTTGTGTTTATGCCAATTTGGAAACTTCTTTTCTTTGGTCTTCTCCTGTACATGTTTTGATCTCCAGTAGTGGATTGGGCATTTACCAACCTCGAGAGATCAGCTTGCAGTGTCCTATCTTTGTGCCTTTTCATACTGTTCATGGAGTTTTCATAGTGTTCATACTCCCTCGGTAGGTAGGTGCCCAATAAGCTCCTGGAGATCAATGGAGAAATAATTCCAGAAAAAATGAAGGGAGCCAAAGCAAGAACAACACACAGCTGTGGATGTGACTGGTGATAGAAGCAAGGTCCGATGCTGTAAAGAGCAGTATTGCATAGGAACCTGGAATGTTAGGTCCATGACTCAAGGCAAATTGGAAGTGGTCAAACAGGAGATGGCAAGAGTGAATGTTGACATTCTAGGAATCAGCGAACTAAGATGGACTGGAATGGGTGAATTTAACTCAGATGACCATTATATCTACTACTATGGGCAGGAATCCCTCAGAAAAAATGGAGTAGCCATCATGGTCAACAAAAGAGTCCAAAATACAGTACATGGGTGCAATCTCAAAAATGACAGAATGATCTCTGTTCATTTCCAAGGCAAACCATTCAATAGCACAGTAATCCAAGTCTATGCCTTGACCAGCAACACTGAAGAAGCTGAAGTTGAATGGTTCTATGAAAACCTACAAAACCTTTTAGAACTAACACCCTCAAAAGATGTCATTTTCATTATAGGGGATTGGATGCAAAAGTAGGAAGTCAAGAAACACCTGGAGTAACAAGCAAATTTATCCTTGGAGTACAGAATGAAGCAGGGTAAAAGCACGAGTCATAGCAAACACCCTCTTCCTACAACACAAGAGAAGACTCTACAGATGGACAACACCAGGTGGTCAACACCGAATCAGATTGATTATATTCTTTGTAGCCAAAGATGGAGAAGCTCTATACAGTTAGCCAAAACAAGACCTGGAGCTGACTGTGGTTCAGATCATGAAGTTCTTATTGTCCAATTCAGACTTAAATTGAAGAAAGTAGAGAAAAACACTAGACCATTCAGGTATGATCTAAATTAAATCCCGGAAGTGAAAAAATAGATTTAAGGGACTAGATCTGAAAGAGTGCCTGATAAAATATGGATGGAGATTTGTGACATTGTACAAGAGACAGGGATCAAGATCATCCCCAAGAAAAAGAAATGCAAAAAAGCAAAATGGCTGTCTGAGGAGGCCTTACAAATAGCTGAGAAAAGAAGAGAAGCAAAAACCAAAGGAGAAAAAGACAATTATACTCATTTGAATGAAGCATTCCAAAGAATAGCAAGGAGAGATAAGAAAGCTTTCTTCAGTGATCAGTGCAAAGAAATAGAGGAAAACAATGGAATGGGAAAGTCTAGAGATCTCTTCATGAAAATTAGAGATGCCAAGGGAATATTTCCTCCAAAGATGGGCTCAGCAAAGAATAGAAATGATATGGACCTAATAGAGTATAAGATATTAAGAAGAGGTAGCAAGAATACACAGAAAAACTACACAAAAAAGATCTTTATGATCCAGTTAACCACGATGGTTGTGACCACTTATCTAGAGCCAGACATCCTAGAATGTGAAGTCAACTGGGCCTGAGGAAGCATCACTATGAACAAAGCTAGTGGAGGTGATGGAATTCCAGTTGCGCTATTTCAAATCCTAAAATATGATGCTGAGAAAGTGCTGCACTCAATATGCCAGCAAATCTGAAACACTCAGCAGTGGCCATAAGATTGGAAAAGGTAAGTTTGCATTCAAGTCTCAAAGAAAGGCCATGCCAAAGAATGCTCAAACTACCGCACAATTGTACTCATCTCACATGCTAGTAAAGTAATGCTCAAAATTCTCTAAGCCAGGCTTCAACAACACATGAACTGTGAACTTCCAGGTTCAAGCTGATTTAAAAAAGACAGAGGAACCAGAGATCAAATTGCCAACATCCACTGGGTCATCGAAAAAGGAAGAGAGTTCCAGAAAAATATCTATTTCTGCTTTATTGACTCTGCCAAAGCCATTGACTGTGTGGATCACAATAAACTGTGGAAAATTCTGAAAGAGATGGGAATATCAGACCACCTGACCTGCCTCTTGAGAAACCTGTATGCAGGCCAGGAGACAACAGTTAGAACTGGACATGGAACAACAGATTGGTTTCCAGAATGTCAATTTGGTTATATATTGTCACTCTGCTTATTTAACTTATATGCAGAGTACATCATGAGAAATGCTGGGCTGGATGAAGCACAAGCTGGAATCAAGATTGCCAAGAGAAATATCAATAACCTCAGATATGCAAATGACACCACCCTTATGGCAGAAAGTGAACAAGAACTAAAGAGCCACTTGAAAATGAAAGCAGCTGCTGCTACTAAGTCATTTCAGTCATGTCTGACTGTGTGCGACCCCATAGATGGAAGGCCACCAAGCTCCCATCCCTGGGATTTTCCAGGCAAGAATACTTGAGTGGGTTGTCATTTCCTTCTCCAGTGCATGAAAGTGAAAAGTGAAAGTGAAGTCACTCAGTCATGTGCAACGTGACCCTTTGGACTGTAGCCTACCAGGCTCCTCCATCCATGGGACTTTCCAGGCAAGAGTACTAGAGTTGGGTGCCATTGCCTTCTCCTGAAAGTGAAACAGGAGAGTGAAAAAGTTGGCTTTTCATTCTCAACATTCAGAAAACTAAGATCATGGCATCTAATCCCATCACTTCATGGCAAATAGATGGGGAAAGAGTGGCAGACTTAATTTCTTTGGGCTCCAAAATACTGCAGATAGTGATTGCAGCCATGAAATTAAAAGATACTCCTTGGCAGGAATGTTATGACCAACCTAGCCAGCATATTAAAAAGCAGAGACATTAGTTTACCAACAAAGGTCAGTCTAGTCAAGGAAAAAGAAGTTTTTCCAGTAGTCGTGTATGATGTGAAAGTTGGACTATAAGGACAGCTGAGTGCCGAAGAACTGATGGTTTTGAACTGTGGTGTTGAAGAAGACTCTTAAGAGTCCCTTAGAGTGCATGGAGATCCAACCAGTCCATCCTAAAGGAGATCAGTCCTGACTGTTCTTTGGAAGGACGGATGTTGAAGCTGAAACTACAATACTTTGGCCACCTGATGCAAAGAGCTGACTCATTTGAAAAGACCCTTATGCTGGGAAAGATTGAAGGTGTGAGAAGAAAGGGACAACAGAAGATGAGGTGGTTGGATGGCATCACCGACTCGACAACCAGCAGTTTGTGTAAACTCCAGGAGTTGGTGATGGACAGGGAGGCCTGGCATGCTTCAGCCCATGGGGTTGCAAAGATTCAGACTTGACTCAGTAAGTGAACTGAACTGTACATGTTCTGTGTATGTGTGATTTTGGAATGCATGTGTTTTAACCTACAGTAAACAATTTTGCAAATATTTCTTTTCTTCTATTCTGGAATTCTTTCATCATAACAATAAACAGTGTTTTGTAGGCTTATTAAAAAAAAACACCAATAACAATGTAGAATGATGTTTAGAACTAGAACTTTTCAATTTTGTTTTATGATTAACCATATGTCTTGAGTTATTTCATTCAATTATGATTTCCTTCAAGAGGAAGAATAAGGGGATGACAAAGGGTGAGATGGTTAAATGGCATCACTGACTTGATAGCCATGAGTTTGAACAAACTCCAGAAGCTGGTGATGGGCACAGAAGCCTGAAGTGTTGCAGTTTTGGGGTCACAAAGAGTTGGACATCACTGAGCGACTGAACTGAACTGAATATTTTCTTGAATTTGTCATTTAATTGGTGTCTAGATGTTTGGATGTAAATTCATAAGTGTGTTATCTTATAGTCTTACTGTCAGGTGACATTTTATTTTGTTTTTAGCTTTATTTTCATCTTTTGCCTATAATTTCCACTTAATAAATACCTTCCTTCTATTCTCTTTCATATTCTCTCTTTACCTGATTTATTGAATACTTATTTATTTTAAAATGTTTTGTTTGTTAACATGATGGGAGAATTTTACATGCACACACACACAAACACATACTTCATTCATCAGAATGGGACTGCTAAGTCCAAAGGCTAAGTCAAAATACACCTTCATTAAATTAACAAGCACAAATATTATAAAGATAATGAAGTTTGTTGTTATTTTAACTGGCTCATCCCACAAAAGTTGGTGCACTCCTTTAGACTATTAGACCTCACCTTCTGAGTGGAAGGAGGAATGTATGGCACTACAACCATTTTATCATAAAGGAATTACGTTATCCTAGAGAGACATGAACTTTGATAATAAAATAATTCTGACAAGAAATGACAAAAACTGTGTGATCTCAATTATATGGAGAACAACAACAACAAAAAAATCTGAACTCATAGAAATAGAGAGCAAAATTATAATTGCCAGGTCCTAGAGAGTAAGGAAAATGTTGGTCAAATAGTACAAACTTCCATCTACAAGATAAATATATTGTGAGAATCTAAGGTATAGCATATGGACTATAGCTAATAATACCACATTGTATACTTAAAAGTTGCTAAAAGAGATTAAGAGCTTTCTATACACATTGCTGCTGCTGCTGCTAAGTCACTTCGGTCGTGTCCAACTCTGTGTGACCCCATAAACAGCAGCCCACCAGGCTCCCCCATCCACGGGATTCTCCAGGCAGGAACACTGGAGTGAGTTGCCATTTCCTTCTCCATACTACACACACACACACACACACACACACACACACACACACAATGACGTAAGATGATGAATGTGTTGACTAACTTTATTGTGGTGAACATTTCAAAATATGTTCATGTATCAAATCATTATATTGTACAGCCTAAGCTTACATAATGTCATGTTACTTATAGCTCAGTAAAGCTGGGGAAAAAATGATAAGCTAACACAAGTTAGATGTAAACAGGAGAGTACATTGCTTTTCACCTGCATGGAATTTACTGAAAAGAAATACCTCTAGTCTCTAACACTTCTCTATTGAGATTCAAGGAAAATAACCCTAGTTATCTTTTCTTTCCTCCTTAGTGCCACCAGAAATTAATGTGTATGTCAGTATCAGCTTCTTAAAGTCTTATTAAAAGTTTATTAAACACAATGAAGTTGAGGCTGAATCTTGAAAAAAGCTAGTAAGTTTTATAAGTGTGGGTGAGGAAGAAAAGACCTAGGAAAAGTGAGTCACTCAGTTCTGTCTGACTCTTTGAAACCCCATGGACTATAGTCTGCCAGGCTCCTCTGTCTATGGAATTCTCCAGGCAAGAATATTACAGTGGGTAGTTGTTCCATTCTTAAGGGGATCTTCCCTACTCAGGGATTGAATCCAGGTGTCTTGCTTTTCAGGCAGATTCTCTTCTGTCTGAGCCACCAGGGAAGCCCAGGAAGGGGAAAAGAATAGACAAAGGTGCTCACACTCATTCTGAATGCAAACTAAGTCTACAGCCATACCACCCTGAATGCACCTGATATTATCTAAATACAAATTACACTGAGAGAAAGACTTGGAGATGCATAAAGATAGAAATGTCAGCTTTATTCCTGATGAAGACTATAATGAAGAAAGTGTTGTAGATGTGTAACCATGAGACACTTTCTGATGCTCTCATGTGGTAGACAACATTCGACAGGGCTCCTAGTGATGCTGGTATACAACCAGTACATTCCTGGTTTTCAAGCCCTTGTGTAGTCCCCTCCCCTGGAACAGGCACTGGAGACTGGCTTGCTTCTAATAAGTAGAGTACAGCAAGAATAAGATATCACTTCTTAGACTCAGTTATAAAGAAGCTCTGACTTGCAGCTGCTCGTATTCAATTATTTCTGTTCCTGGCTCTTCTCTGCTTGCTTACTGAGATGAAACAAGATGCCTTGTTGAGAGCTATGCTATGGAGAAACACACATTGTTTTTCAGTCACTAAATCATGTCTGACTGTTTGCAGCTCCATGGGCTGCAGCATGCCAGCATGCCTGTCCTTCACTATCTTCCAGAGTTTGCCCAAATCATGTGCATTGAGTCAATAATGCCATCCAACCATCTCATTCTCTATCATCCCTTTTTCCTCCTGCCCTCAATCTTTCCCAACATCAGGGTCTTTTCCAATGAGTCAGCTGTTTGTATCAGATGGCCAAAGTATTAGAGCTCCAGCTTCAGCATCAGTCCTTCCAATGAATAGAGTTAATTTCCTTTAGGATTAACTGGTTTGATCTTCTTCCTATCCAAAGGACTGTCAAGAGTCTTCTTCAGCACCACAGTTCAAAAGCATCAGTTCTTCTGCACTCAGCCTTCTTTATGGTCCAACTCTCACATCCATACATGACTACTGGAAAAACCATAGCTTTGACAATATAGACTTTTGTCCACAAAGTGATGTCTCTGCTTTTTAATACATTTTTAATACATTGTCTATGGTTTTTCCTGTGGTCATGTATGGATGTGAGAGTTGGACTGTGAAGAAGGCTGAGCGCAGAAGAATTGATGCTTTCGAACTGTGGTGTTGGAGAAGACTCTTGAGAGTCCCTTGGACTGCAAGAAGATCCAACCAGTCCATTCTGAAGGAGATCAACCCTGGGATTACTTTGGAAGGAATGATGCTAAAACTGAAGCTCCAGTACTTTGGCCACATTATGCGAAGAGTTGACTCATTGGAAAAGACCCTGATGCTGGGAGGGATTGGGGGCAGGAGGAGAAGGGGACGACCAAGGATGAGATGGCTGGATGGCATCACGGACTCAATGGACGTGAGTCGAGTCAACTCCGGGAGTTGGTGATGGACAGGGAGGCCTGGCGTGCTGCGATTCATGGGGTCGCAAAGAGTCGGACACGACTGAGCAACTGAACTGAACTGAACTGATGTTTCTCTTAGCTTTTCTTCCAAGGAGCAAGCATCTTCTAACTTTATGGCTGCAGGTACCATCTGCAGTGATTTTGAAGCTCGAGAAAATAAAGTCTGTCACTGTTTCCACTTTTACCCCTTCTGTTTGCCATGAAGTGCTAGGACTGGTTGCCATAAGTGGAGAAACACCATAGAAAGTAGTTGAGAATAGTTTCTGGCCAACAGCGGGTAATGACATGAGTGAGCTGGGAACTGGATCCTTCCCCAACTAACCTTGAGATGACAGCGTCCCTGGCCTGTATTTGATTTCAACCCTTATGAGATAGTGAAGGAAAGGATAAGCCAAGTCTTGGATGACTGGTTCACGAAATTGTGATATAGTAAATATTAAGTTACTAGGAATAGATAACTAATAAACTTATAGAAAACACAGTATCATCTGAAAAATACAGTTCATGCATGAGGAAAGAATCCCTATATCTGAGGAGAGACTTGAGTCTATACGAAAACAAAAACCAGAACGTGCTTAGCCACACATCCCTGTTCCCAAGTCTACTGATTAGGTAAATATTTCACTTTCCCCTAGAAAGAATTATTTAATATTAAAATTGTCCAAATATGACCATATGTTGTTCAGACAACAAGATAGCTAGAATTTGGGAGCTCACCCTTCTCCCAGCTAAAGTGAAAACCATTTAAATTTCCACAGTACTAGGAGCAGTTTTTTCATGATCTAAGATACAGATCTCAAGTTCCAGGTTCAGGGTAGCATGTTTTCCAAACCATATTGTAAACAGCAAGCAGTACAAATCCAGAGCACAAAGAAGCAAGTAACCTGTGTGTTTCTCCACTGATAAAGTCCCTTTCTCTTACTTATCCTAGAATAAGTGTCATCCATGGATGGGTTGTTCCACTGGTGCAGAACCCATCCTGGGTTTAGTTGATACACTGGCAATGGGGGACAGAATTTCATAAAACTCTGTCTTCTTGTTTCTGGCTTATGAGAGACTCTTTCCCCCAATGTACTATATTTCACAATTTATGGTGTGTTAAGTTATGTAGCCATTCCAGTCGCTTGCATGACACTCCCTTACTCTCAGTGAGGCAGAGAGGTGTGGGCAAGAGGTGAAGACGTGCCAGAGCCTTTCTTTTGTGCTGTCCCATTCGTTCGAGTGAAACTGTGAGGTCAGTGTTCAGGATCCCCTCCCCACTCATATTCACATGCATGTGCACGTGAACAAATGCACCTACACACTTGCCAGTGAAAAGTAGAGAAATATGAAAAGTTACAATATATTTGGGAGACACAGGTGGGTCTGCAAGACAAGATAAAACAGCTAAGTTTAAGAACATGGTGTGAGGGAGTGTCAGAATGCCACATTAATGGGTCAATCTGTCTTAAAACACCATGTTGCCCAACTCAGAAGGAGTGTTGCCCCTTGAGTTGTACAATGCAATGGCCTTAGCAGAGTCCTTAGATGACATCAGTCACCCCTATCTCCTCCTCTCCTTTCACTTGTCTTATTTTAAGGATGCTAATTTTATAGGTACTACCAAAGAAAGAAAGAAAGAAAGAAAGAAAGAAACGTCTAAATGAATCCTAGACCTGCCACCAAGGCATTGCTTCTTACCTTCTTGTTGTATTTGTGCAGCTGCTCAAAATAAGTATCAGGATGATTCATTGTAGCCTTTGGAAGTTGTCTGACAGTACTCTATTCCAGTGTTTGACTGAAACTACTTATATCTTGTGTCACTTTCTGCAGTGGCTGAGTTTCAAGCCAAGATTAATGCAGTTAGAACATCTTGCAGAAATAGTAAATCACCCTTGCATCTGATTGCGACTCTGGAGCTGCCTAGCCTGTGAGTTATTCATGTAGCTCTGCAACATCACTTTCATAAACAGCTATTGTTTCATTGATTGCTAATCATTCTTGCAGAAGTTAGAGTGGGCCTAAAGCCAGGAGAACAACAGGTTTTTATTCAAAGAAGCAAAAGTTTGCAAGATGTACAGAACATCAAGCTACTCCATGTCCCAGACTTTTCATATGGTGATGAACAATGAATGCACATAGAATATATATTTAGGAAGTTTATATTTAAAGCTACCATCTATATAACGCACATGAGCAGTCCTTTCTAGTATTCAATCTATTATTTAGTTTTCCATAAGTCTCTCTTTACCATATTGGCTGCATTTAGCACTGATACTTTTCCTGTGTCAAAAATAAATGAAGTCACACAAGTAAATATCACAAGGAGATTTGTCAGGAAGACTAATCTCTTCCTACATTTTTTTTTATTACCTATTCTGAGAATATAATATGTCTAAAACAATTTAATCTATAGTATCAAAATCAATACTTTGCTCTTTGACTTTTAACCATTAAAACCGTTTCAGGGTTGTAATGGTACACACACCAAAAGCCCTTTAAACACAGGTACCCTTGAAAAGTGTGTTGCACATGGGAGAGACTCGAAAGTTCTCTTGAACTGTGGGCTTCCACAGTTTAGCAAGACCACGTGACTTCCTTGAGCTTTGCAGTGATGGTCATTTAGATGTGGGAAACTTTACCTAACAGTAATAGATAAAGAAGACATTTCATTTGAAGTCTTCATTTCTCTCACTGTGGGACCAAGACAATTTTGATTTCCAACTTCTTTATTGTATTGCTCAACCAATCTTTGAAATAAAGTTGAGAGGAAATCATCCTTGGAAACGTCAGTCTAAAACTTGACTGTGCATCAGACACCCTTTTCAGCTTGGTTTTCAGCAGTCAAAATGTTAATGCATCTTTTGTAGTCAGGGGAAATGTCTTGAGCATCTCCTTCCATTGCTTCTTGTCTAATGAGGCTCAGTGGCTAATTGTCTAAATTAAAAGTGGCATAACTAGACAGGTGATGGGAAAATAGTAGCATTGAGTAAATTGCAGGCAAAGAACTTCAGATAAATATATTTTTTCCTCCATTTTATGACTCTGTTGACATCATGTTCTTTTACTCAAGGTCATTGCAGTCATGTCTATCAACTATTGCAGATTAAATCTGAAATCTCTAAGTTTACTTCCATTGCTGACATTCAAATCAAGTCCTTTACCTTCAATTATCCACAGTTTCAGAGATTGAATTATGCTTCCCATTCATCTTCTGTCAAGTATGGGGCTTAAGAAAATGTGGACAATGCTAGAACTCATCATCTAGTGAGTCTAAGTGGACTTAAGGTAGCACACCTCTTCTTGATTATGAAGTTCAATTTAGATCAAGTATCCTTAAAATTGTTAGGTTAAACTGGTAAAACACAAATTCCTTTGCCAATGTAGAGGACCTGGACAGATTGTGGGAACTGAGGGGTGGGATCCAGACATTAGGAAATATTAAGAGTAGTGTGACAAAGCAAGCAAATGGAAAGCTATGTGAAATGGTCTCAGAAGTGTGCGAATCATGAGGGTGAAGCTCTTGTTATGGTGTTACTGCCCTTATATGAAGAGACACAGCAGACTGTGGCTCACTCTCTGCCCTCCACCATGCAAGGATACAGGGAAAAAGTGGACTTCAACAACAAAGATGTGGGCCCTTATCAGACACTGGTTCTGCTAGCACATTGATCTTAGACATCCCAGATTCAAGATCTGAGAGAAATATATTAATGTTGCTCAGGTCACCCAGTCTATTGTGATTTTTTATAGCACCACAAACTAAGATGCTATTGAATTCCATTATTTTGCTAATCTCATTTAAAGGACATGCTAAATAAACATTTATCTTTAGGAAACAGATAAATCGGTGTATGTTGTCATATAATGTATTTTAATCATTTTTTAAATTTTATTTAGCTAATAGGGAAAGAGAAAACCAGTCTTTAATATCCCTTTAGTCCACGCAAAAACAACAAAAAAACTTGGAGCAGTAAGGATGGAACAGAATTGCCCTTGAAAAGTGCTAAGGCAGAATAATCTTTAGGTAGCATCTGCACTTCTGTACTGTCTGAAAATGATCCACTGCTCCAATATTATCCCACATTAACCAAGAAGCTAATACGCTTAGTGCATAAAGTCTAAACAACCTGAAAATCCACAGCAGTACTGCAGAATGTAACTTTCTGCAGTGTGGAAATAGTCTATAGCTGCCTTGTCCAATATATGACTACTAAGTGTTTGAAATATGGAGAGTGCAGCTGAGGAAATGAATTTTAAAATTATATTTAATTTCAGCTAATTTAAATTTCAGTATCCACTTGTACTGGATATATTGGACAGTGACAGTTCTATAGTTTCAGCATTTCTGTCTTACCTTCTTACAGAGACTTTTGAATTATTCAAGCCTGATGAATATGACTCAGACTAATTTTTCACTATTGTTCAGGCTTATGAACTCAATTAGGATATAAATTATATGGATTTATTTTACCTTTGATTCTCATTAAAAACTTTTACTTTATACACACATATTCACACCCGTCCATCTTACTTACCAACATGTTTATATAAAAACACAGTCTTAATTTAATGGTAAAAGAAATCCACAGACTTCAAAGGATGTCTTATGGTATCTAGGCAGCAAGGGTTTTCACTCCTGTTTATTTTGAAAAAAGCTATTAGAGTCAGGACCAACTTTTATTCAGTAAACTTATCTTCTAAAATAACTATAAATACTAACAATTCATATGGGAAATTGAGTTTGTGTGGAAAGTTAGAGCAGAATATGTAAGAAACAAGTCTCTGGAAATATATAAATTATGGTTCCTTGTGGATCCTTCTGTGGAGAGTCATCATGGCTAGGGGAATCAGCATGCTTCTAAAGATCATAAAAAGCTGCATTCCATTCCAATCCCAGTTCTACCACTCGTGGCTATGTGATGACACTGTCCAAGTAAAAGACTTCTCAGAATCTGAGATTTCTTACCTGTAAAGGAAGATATTAGTTCTTAATTCTTAAAATCATTAGGAAGATGAAATAATATGTAAATAGTATTTAACAGAATTTAAATACTTTAATTCCTTGCCTATTTATTTTAAGGCAAATATTTTGAAACATCTGAAAATTGATGGAAGCTGTATATCTTCCAGAAATACTCATCAATCAGACATTCTTGTGAAATAAAATTTCAGTGTGACTTTGTAAGCAGGCTCTATAAAACCAGGGTATCTCCATGCTCCAGCCAGATGGCCACATGCTGAAGGGAGAAATAAAAAAGGTTCTTTTTCAGAAAATCCTCTTTCGTTGGTTCCTTCATTAGGATTCGGCAAAACGCCACTGCAACAGATGGATATGAATACAGGCAACCAAAGAGGCTGTGCTTGTACCCAAGTCTTGGCATATGGCACCAGATCCTCTCACCAGGCTGTCAAAACAGCTGCTGTGCACTGTCCCCACCTGCCATTACAAAGCTCTGCCAAGGGTGTCCAAATTTAGAGAAGAACCTGCTGCTAGGCAATGTTCCTGTCTTAGAAGCCATACCTTTGCCTTTTGAACAGCGGGGACCCTTTTCAAATCATTATTTACACTTCCTGGGGATGAAGGACATATTTAACCATTCAAGTACATCTATCCTTTCATTAATATTGAGGGAAAAACAAGTCTTTGTAGAACAAAATGGATAGAGTCGTATTCAAATCTCAACATGACAATGTATTTGCAGTTCAAAAAAGTTATTTAACATCTTTGATCTTTAGTTGTTTCTTCTTCAAGTGGAAAAAAAAAATCATACTTGATAGAAGTGTAGTGAATAGAAATATTGATTCAAAGGAGAATTGTCATGGTCACAATAATATTAGTAGTGGTCACAGGAGTAACAATAGTGATACTTAACATTAGCAAAGTAGTGCTCAAAATTCTCCAACCCAAGATTCAACAGTACATGAACTGTGAACCTCCAGATGTTCAAGCTGGATTTAGAAAAAGCAGAGGAACCAGAGATCAAATTGCCAACACCTGCTGGATCATCAAAAAAGCAACACAGTTCCAGAAAAACATCTACTTTTTTTTTTTAATTGACTATGCCAAAGCCTTTGACTGTGTGTATCACAACAAACTGTGGGGAATTCTTAAAAATGGGAATACCAGAACACCTCACCTGCCTCCTGAGAAATCTGTATGCAGGTCAAGAATCAACAGTTAGAACTGGCCATGGAACAACAGGCTGGTTTCATATTAGGTAAGGAGAACATCAAGGCTGTATATTGTCATTCTGCTTATTTAACTTATATGCAGAGTACAACATGAGAAATGCTGGGCTGGATGAAGCACAAGTTGGAATCAAGATTGCCGAGAGAAATATCAATAACCTCAGATATGCAGATGACACCACCCTTATGGCAGAAAGTGAGAGGAACTTCAAAGTAAAGAGCCTCTTGATGAAAATGGAAGAGGAGAGTGAAGAAGTTGGCTTTAAGCTCAGCATTCAGAAAACTAAGATCTTGGCATCTGGTCCCATCACTTCATGGCAAATAGATAGGGAAACAATGGAAAAGGTGAAAGACTTTATTCTTTGGGGCTCCAAAATCACTGCAGATGGTGACTGTAGGCATGAAATTAAAAAACGCTTGCTCCTTGGAAGAAAAGCTATGACCAAACAAATTAAGAAGCAGAAACAAAGGTCCATCTAGTCAAAGCCATGTTTTTTTCAGTAGTCATGTATGGATGTGAGAGTTGGGTTATAAAGAATGTTGAGCACCGAAGAATTGATGCTTTTGAACTGTGGTGCTGGAGAAGATTCTTGAGAGTCCCTTGGACTGCAAGGAGATCCAACTAGTCCATCCTAAAGAAAATCAGTCCTGAACATTCATTGGAAGGACTGATGCTGAAGCTCAAGCTCCAATACTTTGGCCACCTGATGCAAAGAACTGACTCATTGGAAAAGACCCTGATGCTGGGAAAGATTGAAGGTGGGAGGAGAAGGGGACGACAGAGGATGACATGGTTGGATGGCATCACTGGTGTGATGGACATGAGTTTGAGTAGGTTTTGGCAGTTGGTTCTGAACAGGGAAGCCTGGAGTTCTGAAGTCCATGGAGTCACAAAGAGTTGAACACGACTGAGTGACTGAACTAAACTGAACATTTGTTGACTTTTTATTATGTATGAGATATGATTCTAAGTATTTCTACAAGAGTAAGTTATTTAATTCTTACAGCCACCTCACAAACAGATGAATAGTTAGGAAACAGATAAAGAAACTGAAGCAGAATGAGTTTAAATAATATGTCCGGATTACAAAGCTAGAAAGGTTTGAAATGGAGATTAAAACCCAGGCAGTCTGCCTCCAAGAGCCTGCACACTTAATATCATCACTGCAAGTCTTAAAGAAATGTTAAGTATTTTCATGGGGGGGGGGGGGGGGATTCACAGAAATTGAGTATGTTAATGAAATCTCCATTGGTGAAAAGCAAATGACAGCTATAGGGTCTGTGAATGATTTCTAACTGGCACTTCTTGCTTAGGCAAGAAAATTTGCTAAGAGAAGGATAATTCAAAGTCACTGCTTTTTATGGGAACCCAGAAATAGTGCTACAAAAGTCAAAATCATTACAGGCATACTACAAAGAAGTATAATTTAAGCAATTGAGCAAATCCTGAAAGAATTGTTTTTATATTTTAATTGCTAACAGAATAAATTTAGTTAATGGATTTTACATTCTTTAATTTACATTTGATATTAATGCTAGTCTATTTATGTGATTTTATATACAGTACATTAAATGCAGCCTGACCTGATGAAATTGATTTTATTAAATCTGGAAAAAATTAACCACTTGTTGAAACTGGATTGGTCTCACATGTATATTTAAAACCTCTTTTAACCAGGTAAATATCTTTATTTTCTTTTATGAAGGACTATAGACTTAAGGAGAGGAATATCAATTGAGATCTACAACAAAGTTTAAAATATATTCATTTAGATTAACTTTTAAATCTATAGAATGAACATCTTCACTGTGCTTACTTTGAATATTTAGAGCATGCAACATATCCTTTAGCTATAAATGCAGTAAACCCTAAAATATATATCTTGATGCAGTATAAAGCCTGAAATGAGAAAGAATGTTTCTCTTTCAGGAGGTGGATACAGATTGAAATAGAAACACATACAATTAGGCAAAGGGACATTAAAAGGGAACAGATAAGTGAAAGAAGCTGGACAAGAAACAAGGAAGAAGACCCCAGTTCTCTCTTCTTTAAATTCAGGTCTGCTTGGGTTCTCCCTTCCTCTGCCTCTGTCCAAAAAGTACATCTGAGATCTCACTCAGAAGTCTAGTTCTACCTGGCCTTTTGCATAGTATCTTCATTTAGTTGGGTCAAATATTTGAGATCATTTCATAGTCATGCATGGTATGAGAAGCTGAATAATGTCTCCCTAGATGTCTGTGAATAATCTTGATAATTTTGAATATATTACCACACATGACTGGTGGCTCAGACAATAAAGAATCTACCTGCAATGCAGGAGACCAGGGTTTGATACTTGGGTCAAGAAGATCCCGTGAAGAATGGAACAGCTACCCACTCCAGTGTTCTCGCCAGGAGAATTCCATGGACAGAGGAGCCTGGTGGGTTATAGTCCATGGGGTTTCAAATATTGAACACAACTGAGCAACTAAGATTTTGGGGGAGGGACATCCCAGGTGGCCCTAGCGGTAAAGAACTTGCTTGCCAATACAGGAGACATAAGAGATGTGGGTTCGATTCCTGGGTTGGAAAGATCCCTTGGAGCAGGAAATGGCAACCTACTCCAGTATTCTTGTCTGTAAAATTCCATGGACAGAGAAGACTGGAGGGCTATAGTCCATGGTGTCAGAGAGAGTAGGGCACATAACACACACATGACAAAAGGGAAGTGACAGATATGAATAAATTAATGATCTGTAGATAGGGAGATAACCCTACATTACCTGGGCAGGCACAATGTAATTTCAAAGTCTTCATAGGAAAATAATACAGGAAGATCAGAGTATGAGAGACAGAAATCTGACAAAAGATACAGAATTATATATCCTTTGTCCAATCCCACTGTCATTAGAAGCTAAAAAGGGCAAAGAAACAGTTCTCTGATAGAGCTTCCAGAAGGAATGCTGACTTAATCACCCATTTTGGATTTCTGACCCCAGAATGATAAGAAAAAAATTGTGTTGTTTTAAGTCATCTAAGTTTGTGGTGATTTATTACAGAAGCAGTGGGAAACTCATATAGAAGGCCTAGCATAGAATTAATTTTTTATCACTACAAAATATAGATATCTCTGTTTATAAATTTTCAAATGCTCATTTTCCCCCAAATCTTGAGGACCTAGTGTGGATAAATAACAATATCTCAAATAGGAGAAAGTGTTTTTTTCCAGGAAAAAAAAAAGATAGTATCTAGATTAAACTTACCTTATCTGTTCAAGAAATATCCCATTGATAGATTCCACCCAGGATGTAGAAAGTTAAAAAGTTGTTCTGGCCTAACAAAAATTCTTAAAAGCCAAAATTATCTAAAAACCATACTTTTCTTGAATCTGTCCAAGAGTTAGAGTTACAAGATGAATAACTTGCCTGAAATGTAAAAATATATAAGTACATCCATGAAAAGAAGGACAAAATGACTGACTGGCCTTTAGAAAAGCATGGGGGAAACTTGAGGTCAGCAAACAACTGGTAGGAACAATTCAACTGCAATTATTAGTGAATTGTTAAAGGCCAAGTTTGGGCTGGTGTGAAGATAATAGAGCCTGGAAGATTCATACACAAGAGAAGTGCATACCCACTGGGGTATTCTCTGGATCTTCACTAAGTGTTCAAGGGAAAGAGTAGGGACAGGGCAGAAGACCAGAGAAAAGGGCAGAAGGCCAGATAAATATTCCTTCCATGATTCACAACTCAAAGAATCATATAATCCCACATGAACTTTTCAAAAATGATAACTGTGTTTAATTTAAAAAAAAAAAACAAAACCTTTTTATTTTACATTGGGATATAGGCAATTAACTTTGTTGTGATAGTTTCAGGTGAACAGAGAAGGAACTCAGTCATATACACACACACACACACACACACACACACACACAAAGTGAAAGTGAAAGTGAAGTCGCTCAGTCGTGTCTGACTCTTTGCAAACCCATGGACTGTAGCCTACTAGGCTCCTCCCTCCATGGGATTTTCCAGGCAAGAGTACTGGAGTGGGTTGCCATTTCCTTCTCCAGAGGATCTTTCCGACCCACGGATCGAACCTGAGTCTCCCACATATGTATCCAAACTTCCCTCCTATCCAGGCTGCCACATAATATTGAGCAGAGTTCCAGGTACTATACAATAAGTCCTTTTTGGTTATCCATTTTAAATAAAGCACTATGTACCTGCCCATCCCAGACTCCCTAACTGTTCCTGATCCCCTGCAACCGTAAGTTCATTATCTAAGTCTATGAATCTCTTTCTGTTTGTAAGTTAATTGGTATCGTTTCTTTTTAGATTTGATATATAAGGGATATTATACAATATTTCTCCTTCTCTGTCTTCTTTGTTTTACTTAGTGTGATAATCTCTAGGTCATGTTGCTGTAAATAGCATTATTTCATTCATCTTAACAGCTGAGTAATATTCCATTTTATATATGTACCATAGCTTCTTTATCCATTTCTCTGCCACTGGACGTTTAGGTTACTTTCATGTTTTGGCTATTGTAAACAGTGTTGCAATGAACATCAAGGTACATATATCCTTTGAGATCATGTTTTTCTCCTGATGTATCCCCAGGATTTTATATTAATAGAAATATCTTTTCCTTTTCCTTTGTAAAAACTTGATTTATTTAATTTTTTTTTGCTGTGATGGGTCTTCACTACTGTGTAGATTTTCTCTAGTCACAGCAAGTGGGCTCTAGAGCACGGACTCAGTAGCTGTGGCACACAGGCTTGCTCTGTAGCATAATCTCACATGAACTTTTGTCCCCTAAGAAGGAAAAAACAAAAACAAAAAAACAACACTTGAGTAAATAAGTGAGAGTCAGTTCTATCATTCCCAAGGCACAGACTCATTGCAGTAGGAACATATAAAGGAAAGAGTGAGTGGAGGAGAAAGTCATTTTTCCCTTTTGGAGGAAATCAGTTAATCATTTTGGGCATAGTCACTTACCACCAAGGGAAGGAGAGAGATCACAGGAGCTTTTTAAGACAAACCTCAACCAGAACAACTGTTACACACATCTGTTGTCCACCTCACACTAGGCTATCAAACACTGAGGAACAAGTAACAGAAATGCAATGTTGTGAGGGGAGAGACAAAGGAGAGAGAATCTCTCAGAGGTACAGGCATGCAGGGAAGCCTTAAAACTGAGGACGGAGCAAAATCATTGAGAAAATTCTTCTGACAAACCATCACACCCTTTAAATACAAGGTAAGGTTAGAGGAATTGTAAATAGGTGCCTCATTGGAGATAACCAATAGTAACAATAAAACCCAAACTAGTCTTCTGACTATACTGACCCAAGAGGTACCTCTCCCAATAATGGTCTACGAAATGTAGCCAAGGAAAAAATAAAAATAATAATAATATACATACAAAAGAATAAACATAACATTCTCAGAAAATAGAAAAACAACTAATAAATCAAAAGCTGTCCCTTTGAAAAGATCAAGAAAATATTTTAAAATAGGTTTAAAATAGTTTTATATCATAACCATTCTGATCAGGAAAAAACAAAGCAAACAAGCATGCAACCTGAGATAAAAAAAAAAGGAATATCATTGTAGATAATACAGACATTATAAGAAAAGTAAAGGAATACTATGAGTATTTTCATGTTAAAAATCCATCAATACAGATGAAATTAAAAAAAAAAAATCCTTGAAAGATACAAGTTGCCAAATTTCACTAAATAAATAAATAAATAAATTGAATAACCTAAACCATATAAAATTTCCAGGTGAAAAATTAGGAGAAAATATTTTGACTTTGAGTTAGAGACCTTGGATACAACACCAAAGTCACAACTCATTAGATAAATTACAAATTTGACTTCATCAAAATTAACATTTTCTACTTTTCTTTTTTTTTAATTTTTAAAATATAAATTTATTTATTTTAACTGATGGTTAACTACTTTACAATATTGTATTGGTTTTGCCATGCATCAACATGAATCCCCCACAGGTATACATGTGTTCCCCATCCTGAACTCCCTCCTTCCTCCTTCCCTGTACCATCCCTCTGGGTCATCCCAGTGCACCAGCCCCAAGCATCCTGCATCCTGCATCAAACCTGGACTGGCAATTCATTTCTTATATGATATTATACATGTTTCAATGCCATTCTCCCAAATCATCCCACCCTCTCCGTCTCCCACAGAGTCCAAAAGACTGTTCTGTACATCTGTGTCTCTTTTGCTGTCTCACATACAAGGTTATCATTACCATCTTTCTAAATTCCATATATATGCCTTAGTATACTGTAATGGTGGTTTTCTTTCTGGCTTTACTTCACTCTTATAATCGGCTCCAGAGTCATCCACCTCATTAGAACTGATTCAAATGTATTCTTTTTAAATGCTGAGTAATACTCCATTGTGTATATGTACCACAGCTTTCTTATCCATTCATCTGCTGATGGACAACTAGGTTGCTTCCATGTCCTGGCTATTATAAACAATGCTGTGATGAACATTGGGGTACATGTGTCTCTTTCAATTCTGGTTTCCTTGGTGTGTATCAAATGAAAATATTAAGAGAATGAAAAAATAAGCCATAAGGTAGAAAGAAAATATTTGCAAATAACTAAGATTCCATTTATATGACATTCTGGAAAAGGCAGAACTATTGAAACAGAAAAATGATTAGTGGTTGCCAGAGGCTTGAGGTGGAAAGAGGTTCTGACCACAACTTTTTCTAAGGCTACTGTATGTTTTTATATGTTTGTCAAATCTCATAGAATTATTCACCAAAGATGTTAAATTTCACTGTACCAAGTAAAAAGAAATTCTCATTTGAACTGCAGAGATTTACAAATCAAAGTCCCTCTCTTTTAGAGTACAAATGACACTGGAGAAAATGGACAGTAGACAATTAAATATGTAAACACATAATACAATTGCATTTGGCTGAGTCATTTATACCAAGAAGTGCAATAAGAAATAAGGCAGGCCAAACAGTGTGCTTTCCAAACTCATTCGTGTAATGGTCAATAATAACTAATAACTATTTAATAGCACATTGAATTAAGTGAGCTAAGGCTGTTTTTCATCAGAAGGAATTGGTAATGGCTTGGGGACGGGAAGACACAGTCTCACCAGGCATTGTCTGCTTATCCCAAAAAGTAAGGGGATCTATACTTGGCAGCTGTTACAATTTATGCCTCATAGACTGGAGAATTCTTCAGTAAAGGAATGGATTGGGAGTTGGCCTCTGACCACATAGGGTGGTCAGGTGAAACCTCTGGAGACACAACATTTGCATAGAGACCTTGATGAAGGAAGCAAGTCCTGAAAAATAAAAAAAAAAATCATGAGGAATATTGTTTCAAACAAAGAAAGAGCAATCACAATGGATCTTGTTCCTGGGAAAGAAATTCTGCAAGTGAGGGAAAGAACAAGAACTATGGGACTGGAGATATGTAACCAATGGAAAATCTTATAGAGGTTAAAAGGGAAAATTAGGGAGGTGGTCAGAAGTCAGGTCATGCAGACTTTAGAGGTTATAGAAGAGAGTTGGAGTTTACTTATGTGCAAAATCAGACATTAGAATGTTTTGAGAAAGGAGTGTAGGGTTATTATTTGTAAATTAAACGATCAATATGACTTTTGGACCAAGAATGTTTAAGAGATCAGATGTAAAGGCAAAGAGATTGATTAGAGGTCTAATATATTAGTGCAGGTGAATAACAAGAGAGGCTTAGCTTACTGTGTTATTGGGAAAGGGGTGAAAATTGATTAGATTCAGTTCAGTTCAGTCACTCAGTTGTGTTTGACTCTTTGCAACCCCATGAATCACAGCACGCGAGGCCTCCCTGTCCATCACCAGCTCCCGGAGTTTACCCAAACTCATGTGCATCAAGCTGATGCCATCCAGCCATCTCATCCTGTGTCGTTGCCTTCTCCTCCTGCCCCCAATCCCTCCCAGCATCAGAGTCTTTTCCAATGAGTCAACTCTTCGCATGAGGTGCCCAAAGTATTGGAGTTTCAGCTTTTGCATCATTCCTTCCAAAAAACACCCAGGATTGATCTCCTTTAGAATGGACTGGTTGGATCTCCTTGCAGTCCAAGGGACTCTCAAGAGTCTTCTCCAAATTAAGAAAGCAATCTAAAAATATCCCAAATGCTGTTGGGTTAGATATGGGTATGAGGGTAGAAATGACATTAAATGCTTCCAAGATTTTTAATTTTAACAACTGATTACAGTGATGTCATTTAGTGAAACTGGGAAGATTAAGGAAAAGCAAATTGGCAGATTTGGTTCTGGCTATATTAATTCAACATACTTTTTAGATGTCTGAGAAGTGATGTGAAATAAAGAGATAGATATAGAGAATGTAATTTGGAAGTAATCAATATATTGATATATACTTACTAATTTGTTTAAACCATGAATGTAGATGAGATCATGTAACAAAGGAAATATAGACCAAGAAGAGAAAAGTACTGAGTCCTCTCCACTTCAAAATCATGAACAAAAAGTACAGTTGGAATTAGCAAAAAGACTTATGGAGAAGACAGTGGAGAAGAGAAACACCACGTAAGCCTGGTGTTCCAGAAGTCAGGTGAACAAAAATGTTTCCAAAAACATTTTTGATAAAGTGACTGACCAAATAAACGCTCATGACCATTCAAATATTATGAGAACTGAGAAATGAATAATGGATTTGAGAAACTGTTAGGCACAGTGACCGTGACAGTTAGTGGAGTAATGGGAACAGAACCTAGTTGAAGTGGCTTAAAGTGACAATTAGGAATAGAACCAGAGGGTGTAGTTTTTGAGTCACATTCTTTTACAAGCAACAGAGAAAAACATTGTAAGATAGTAGACACTGCAATATCTTTAAGGCTCATGGGAATGAACCAATGGAAGAGGAAAAAATAATGATGCAGGAAAGAGGAAGAGTAATTGCCAAGACTAAGTCTTCAAGTAATCCACTCCAGTGTTCTGGCCTGGAGAATTCCAGGAATGGGGGAGCCAGGTGGGCTGCCATCTATGGGGTTGCACAGAGTCGGACAAGACGGAAGCGACTTAGCAGCAGCAGTAGCAGCAGCAGCGAGTCTTCAAGTGGCTAAGGTGGATAGGGTTCAGCTAGGAAACTTAAGAGCAGAAACAAAACAGGAGTGGGAAAAAAACACAACAACATTTGTATGAGTGATTTACAGATTGACTAAGATCAGAGACAGAGAAAGCTCAAAGGCAAAGATGTAACTGGGAAAGAGAGAGAGAATTAAGAGCTGGGAATCCTGTTGACTAGTGAATGGAGTCCAGTGGGGCTGGAGCTGTAGACTACGTTCTTCACAGGTCTGTTTCACAGAGCAAATTCAGTAATTCTCTACATATTCATTTTAAGTCAAAGAATTTTTGGAAACTTCACAATGACTTTGAACAAAAAGCAAAAATCCCCCCATTGTTACCCAAAATGCCTAGATAGACAGCTTTTAGGCTGTCTAAGTGAGACAAATTACATTGTATACTAAATCTATTCCATTCTTTAGGTTTTCAACTAAGAGAAAGGATAAGGTCACAAAAAATTCTAGATGTCTGATTTAAATGGAAATGCCCCCCTTCCTTTTTTTTTTACCGTCTTTTTGCAAGAACCTCTGATTGAAGTCTAGTATAGCAAGTAGTCCAGATTCAGTCTTCTTATTTCTCAATAAATTTCTTATGAAAACTTCTCTTCTTTCTAGGAATAGAATCTTTCATTTGGGGAAATTGTATCTCTTCTCCAACTAAAAATAAGCAGTTTTAGTAAGAGTTGCCATGCTTTCTGAGGTCACAGGAGAGAGGAAGAGCATGGTGGTGGGAAGATATGATTCAAGCAGAGTATTTTTTCAGAAAATTTTAATTTAGAATAAATCGTAAAATATCTTTTCTATAGCAACAAAGTTGAAAAATATGAGCTTGAGAAGTGACAGGCTCATTGAGAATATTGATTCAAGAAGGTGAGGTTGACAAGGCAGAAGCAGGATGAATAATGAAGGTGGAGTCCTGACAGCATTCAGTCCATAGCTCAAGGGCCCCCACATTCCATGCCCTTTGCTTATAAGATCTCAATTTATGTTTATGGATCTCAATTTTTCATTTATAGGCTTATAGATTTCAATATGTTTATAGATCTCAATTTTCCCCTAAGTCAGTTATTATCTCTTCTTCATCTCAAGCACAAGAAATCCTAAATAATATAAAAATGAATATCTGCCAAAAGAATTATTGCAAGTGATACGTCCATCCTGGGGAATTTATGATATGCAATAGTAAAATCACTATTGAGACTATCATCAATTAACACAAGGACACAAACACTGGGTTCCTTATAGCTAAAGCCGTACAGTATTTGGTAGAAAAATACCAGATGTTGGAGTTTTTGCCTTTGTCTTGTGTCCATAGTAGGTGGGAGACAAGCTACCACTACTGAATGAAGACAGAAAAGAGCATGAGAACTATTTTGCTCACTTTTCAGACTCTGGCCAATGATCCCAGAGTAAGTAACATAAGAGAATTACGTGCATATTAAATTATATGTACCAAATCCTCTTCTACATTTCAAATGGATGTGATATTCAGAAATGCAGATACCAAAAAGCCAGAGGATTTGGCAAAGCATGATCTCAGCAGACATCTACCAAGCATCCCCTGCCAAGCAGAGGTGGTAACGCCTTGCTGTAAACTGCACTGATAGAATTGGAGGTAGCCTGGGGCAGACAGCAGATTAGTTCTGTGTCGGTATCCCAATCAAGGCAGAAGCAGAGGCTTAGGCAAAGAGAAAAACTCTTAATCCAAGGCCATTACGACTCAGGCAAGTTCCCAGAGTCTGTTACTATTTCAAAGCATGAATGAGACAAATAGAGCCAAGATAAAAGATTATGGCTAACCAATATTTTGTAATTGTCACTCACCAGCCAAATCTCACACAATGAGATCATCTCACATTTAAGTTGGATTTACGAAGGTTCAGTTCAGTTCAGTCGCTCAGTCGTGTCCGACTCTTTGCGACCCCATGAATCGCAGCACGCCAGGCCTCCCTGTCCATCACCGACTCCCGGAGTTCACTCAGACTCATGTCCATTGAGTCCGTGATGCCATGCAGCCATTTCATCCTCTGTCGTCCTCTTCTCCTCCTGCCCCCAATCCCTCCCAGCATCAGAGCCTTTTCCAATGAGTCAGCTCTTCCCATGAGGTGGCCAAAGTACTGGAGTTTCAGCTTTAGCATCATTCCTTCCAAAGTAATCCCAGAGCTGATCTCCTTCAGAATGGACTGGTTGGATCTCCTTGCAGTCCAAGGGACTCTCAAGAGTCTTCTCCAACACCACAGTTCAAAAGCATCAATTCTTCGGTGCTCAGCTTTCTTCACAGTCCAACTCTCACATCCATACATGACCACAGGAAAAACCATAGCCTTGACTAGAGGGCCTTTGTTGGCAAAATAATGTCTCTGCTTTTGAATATGCTATCTAGGTTGGTCATTACTTTTCTTCCAAGAAGTAAACATCTTTTAATTTCATGGCTGCAGTCACCATCTGCAGAGATTTTGGAGCCCAGAAAAATAAAGTCTGACACTGTTTCCACTGTTTCCCCATCTATTTGCCATGAAGTGATGGGACCGGATGCCATGGTCTTCGTTTTCTGAATGTTGAGCTTTAAAACAACTCTTTCACTCTCCACTTTCACTTTCATCCAGAGGCTTTTTAGTTCCTCTTCACTTTCTGCCATGAGAGTGGTGTCATCTGCATATCTGAGGTTATTGATATTTCTCCCAGCAATCTTGATTCCAGCTTGTGTTTCTTCCAGCCCAGCGTTTCTCATGATGTACTCTGCATAGAAGTTAAACAAGCAGGGTGACAACATACAGCCTTGACGTACTCCTTTTCCTATTTGGAACCAGTATGTTGTTCCATGTTAAGAAAGTTAGATTGCTAGAAAACCCCAAAAATGCCAAGGTATGCATATGCCCAAGGCAATTCCTCAGTTTCTGTATGCTTATCAAAGGGCTGATGGATCCTAAAGCATGCTCTGGAAGTATACTACTAATATGGAAGTTACTAACTACTTGTGCTATTAATTTTATTAAAATTTAAAATATTAAAGATTCTGTTCCTCAGACACACTAGTCCTATTTCATGTATGCATGTTGTTGGTGGCTTACACATCAGTTACTGCCAAAGAACATTTCTAACATCTCTCACTATTGGGTAGTACTGCTCTAAGAAATGAATGACAAAACCTCCTGATGGGTGAAAATAATGAGAAACAGCACACAGTTTTCAAACAGAGGAAGCAGGATCTGGGATGGCCACCTTGGCTCAGCACACAACACACTACAAAGACAGGAAAGGTTATCAGCAGTGGTCCCATCATCCAAGGCCTTCTAGCCCTGTTATTCATGAAACTATCCAAGTCCAGCTGAATGTGATATATGTTCTGGAGTAGTAACATTACAAGCTATATCCTCTTCCCTCTTATGTAATTGAGAAAGTTTAGTTGAAATTTCTTTAAAAAAAAAATTTATCCACCATTAAATATTTGGGGGCAATGCAAACAGTCAAGGAGTCATACCTTGGTAACTGACTATCACTGAGAAGTAGCAGTGAATTCTATATTTTCCATTAATTGCGAGACTCCTGTCAGAGTTTTCTGATAAGTAAACCCTAGAGAGGCAGCACTTATGAACAGGCTCAGCCATTAGAGAAAGGAAATGAAATTAGAATCAATATATAGAAAGATAGATTTCCTGGAGAGAGCAGACGGCCATTGGAAGAAACACAAAAGAAACAAAACCGCTTAGCAAAACTTAATCAGAGTGTAGAGTTTATTTCAGGAAATATATTTTTATATATTTATAATTTTAAATACAATTGATTGTATAAGGAAAGAACATTCACTACTAAAATCTTAATGGCTTAGAAGACAAAATCAAAGAAATATCTCAAAGATAACATAAATGCAAAATAATAGAAATAATAAAGAAAAAGAGTCAGATATTTGGATGTATTTGAAGAAAAGTTAACTAACCCAAAAAAAGAAAAAATGTATCATAGAAGAAAAAGGAATAGATGGGCAAAAGAATATTATTAAACAAATATAAGACAGAAACTTCTCTAAGTGGAGGAAGCACATGAATTTACAGTTTTAAAATATATACAAAATTCTGGGCAGGTTTTGTGGGTAAAATTCCTGAATTCCAAGAATAAAGAAAAATTCTACTAGATTTTTAGAAGAAAAGCAAAAAAAAAATCTATAAAGAAAACATAAGTGGTTCTGGAATTATATTTTGCAAATCAAAAAAATATATTTATGTATTTATTTATTTTTAGGAAACCTCATTCAATTTTTTTTTTTTCCAAAAAGGCTCTGTAGAGGTCAAGTTCTGGGTTATTCTTCTGTCTAAGGTTTTTTGTTGTTTATTTGTTTGTTTTTGTTTCATTTTTTGTTCCACTTGGGACATAACTTATTTTGTTGTTTAATCACTAAGTCTTGTGTGACTCTTTTGCAACACCATGAACTCCACCCTGCCAGGCTCCTCTGTGTCCAAGATTTTCCTGGCAAGAATACTATAGTGGGTCACCATTTTCTTCTCCAGGGGATCTTCTCGAACCAAGAATCTAATCTGCATGTGTTACATTGGCAGGAGGATTCTTTACCAGTGAGCTACCTTGGAAACCTGTCAAGACACGGTTTAGGTGCTTATATAATTCTCTGTGTGTATGTTAGTGGCTCAGTAATGTCTGACTCTTTGTGATCCTATGAACTGTAGCCCCCCAGGCTCTTCTGCCCATAGACTTCTCCAGGCAAGAATACAGGAGTGGGTAGCCATTCCCTTCTCCAGGGGATCTTCCTGACTGTGCGATCAAACCCAGGACTCCCACACTGAAGGCAGATTCTTTAATGTATGAGCCACCAGAGAAGCTAAACTTAAAGGCCAGGCTCACCCGAAATTTGAATTCAGGACCCTCGCACACAAAATGAGAATCACTCCCCTAAACCAATGAGCTGACATTCATTATATAATTCCAAACACAAATTATTTTTCTCATAACCTTAAATGTTCTATCTCTACTATATTCTAACTTCATTTTACTTAAAATGCAACTTAAAAGAGTTAACATCACCAAAATTGTGGAGAAGGTGATCCTAGCCTCTACCCCTCAAGAAAGATAAACAATTAGACAGCTATCCACCAACAAAAATAGCTCTCAGCTAACTCAGGAATCCACTTAGGAGCTTCAGCAACACAGCAGAGCCAAAAAATTAAAAAGAAGGAAAGAAACTTGTGACCAACCACACAAAAAGAGCAGGAAGGAGTTTCTTTAGCGTGGTGAGTGCCTACCCCCCAAAGGCAGGCACTACTCATGGCCAAGATGGAACTTCCCCTCACTGGGAAAAGGAGAATGAATGGGATGCGTGACCAGCTTCCTCAGATTTCTGGGCCACTGCACAAAAGGCCTGACTCAGTTCCATCACACCCTGAGACCAGCGAGACATCTAGAGATTGAAAGGAACAAGGAAAAAAGGCAGGGGCGATCAGTATCAAGCATGCGGTGGTGACCATAACTCCCAATGGCCTGGAGAAGAGGACCACAACAGGCTTTGCAGCTGAGCATCTCAAGAGCCTTTATCAATGCTGTGGATGCCCAGAGCTTAGATGCATGAGAACCCTGTTGTAGAACTCAGTATACAGCTCTGCTGAAGACCCCACAGCTTTTTCCACTGAAGAAAACAATGGCCAGCAAAGCTGCTGCACACTCCCTGAAATTTCACAACTGAGGGCCCACAAATTTTTGGGTTCACAGACTCCAGCTATCTGAGTTCCTCTCCATCCCATCTGCCAGAGCTACTCCAACTGGCCCTGCCACAGATATCCTGGGCCCTGGAATTCATGTGAGCAGACAGTCCTGGCCTTCATGGCTATACAAGTATACAATGCTTGTCCAGGCCTCTGTGGTCAACACCCACTGCTATGCAAGCACTTGCAGCTAGTCCTATAGCCACAATAGTATGTATTCATAACCTAGGTCCCTGAAGCTGCCCAAACACCCAGAGCCAGCCCTAAGTACTGTCATTGGATTTCACTGCCAGGCATGCCTGTGGCTATCCTCTGCAGTAGTACATGCATATTTCCAGCCCCAGCTCCTACCACCAGACTCCACTGCCCTGAATATACTTGAGACTAGCCCTTGTATCCACGTTAGTGCTTGTTGATAGCCAAAACACCCACAGCTGCTTATGTGCCAGGAGCTGATTCCAAGCACTTACATAGACCTATGCAACTACGCATGCATACAACTAGCCCCTGCTGTTGCACAAATGCACACCAATGGCTTGGGATCATCATAGCTGCTTATGCACCTAGAGTTGGCCCTGACTTCCTCCTTCCAATCAGTTAACCTGGGTTCAACTCCTGACCATTGCAGAGTTACCCTATAGTGCTTCTCTGATTGCTCAGTTGGTAAAGAATCTGCTTGCATTGCAGGAGACCCTGGTTTGATTCCTGGATCAGAAGATCCCCTGGAGAAGGGATAGGCTGTCCACTCCAGTATTCTTGGGCTTCTTTTGTGGGTCAGATGGTAAAGAATCTGCCTGCAATGTGGGAGACCTGGGTTCAATCCTTGGGTTGGGAAGATCCCCTGGAGAAAGGAAAGGCTACCTACTCCAGTATTCTGGCCCAGAGAATTCCATGGACAGGCCATGGGATCACAAAGAGTCAGACACAACTGAGTGACTCAGTTTTACTTTCTTTCCTTGAGAGCTGGCTCTGGGACTCATTACTGCACATGGGCATACAGCCATCCCCTGCTACCATATGGGCACCTACAGTCAGCCCCAACAGTCAGGTATGCATACCACGAGTTTCAGCCACCACTGGCACCTGGTTTCAAGAGTCCTGTGGCAACCACGAACCTGCTGCAAGTCTTACCACAGGATCATACAGTTAGTGATGTCATGAATTCAGCTGGCTGAACCAACAAGACACCATGCCCCCTCAGATTCAGAGCCAACATTTGCCCCTCTACAGTACATACCACAGGAGAAGGCAATGGCACCCCACTCCACTACTTTTGCCTGGAAAATCCCATGGACGGAGGAGCCTAGAAGGCTGCAGTTCATGGGGTCGCTGAGGGTCGGACATGACTGAGCGACTTCACTTTCACTTTTCACTTTCATGCATTGGAGAAGGAAATGGCAACCCACTCCAGTGTTCTTGCCTGGAGAATCCCAGGGACGAGGGAGCCTGGTGGCTGCCGTCTATGGGGTCGCACAGAGTTGGACACGACTGAAGCGACTTAGCAGCAGCAGCAGCAGCAGTACATATCACATGACTAATCCCAGAACAATAGCACACCTCAGATTTCATTCACAGGGAACTTATCAAAACCCATAAAATTTGCAAGATGTGACAGTTTCTTAAATGTGAGACAACTATGCAAGGCAATGGGGCTCACAAAGAATCATGGAAATATGATAACACCAAAGCAATGCAATAAACTTTCAGTACTGATCCCAAAGAAATGGAGATCAATGATTTCCTGACAAATAATTCAAAATAATAGGTCACAATAAGCTCAGATAGCTACAAGAAAGCACAGATAAACAATCTAACAAAATTGGGAAAACAACATAAGAAAAAATAAGAAATTCAAAGAAAAACAGAACACATTAGAAAAGAATCAAACAATTTTGGAGGTGAAAAATACATTAATGAAACTTAAAAAAAAAAATGCTACAGAGTTTTTTAGCAGCAGACTCAACCAAGCAGAAGAATCAGTGTACTCAATGATGTCTTTAGAAATTATTCAAAGAGAAAAAAAGAAAAGAAGAATGAAAAGAAATGAAGAAAGCCTATGAGATTTAAAAGAGTCCATCAAGTGAAATAATATTTGCATTATGTAAATCCCAGAAGGAGAAGAGAGAAAGAAGCAGAGAGTTTTTATAAGGCAATACTGGCATAAAACTTTCCTGATCTGGGGAAAGACATAAGCATTCAGGTACAAGAAGCTCAATATACTCCAATAAGTTTCAATCCAAAGAAGACTTCGCTGAGATGAGACACAATAGCAATAACTGTCAAAAGTTAAAGATGAAGAAAGAAGCTTGTATGCAAGAAGAGATAAGAAGATCATCACATTCAAGAGATGCATGCCTCTTTCCCCCACCACAAGGTTATTACTATATTGCTCAGCAGAAACCTTGCAGACGAGGAAAGTGTGAAATGATATGTTCAAAATACAAAAATAAAAGGAAAAAAACAAGCTATCAACCATGAATACTTTAATAATAAAACTATCCTTTAAAACTGAAGGAGAGATAAAGACATTTCAGTTCAGTTCAATTCAGTCACTCAGTCATGTCTGATTATTTGCGACCCCATGAATCGCAGCACGCCAGGCCTCCCTGTCCATCACCAACTCCCGGAGTTCACTCAGACTCACGTCCATCAAGTCAGTGATGCCATCTAGCCATCTCGTCCTCTGTCGTCCCCTTCTCCACCTGCCCCCAAAGACTCCCAGCATCAGAGTCTTTTCCAATGAGTCAACTCTTCACATAGGTGGTCAAGTACTGGAGTTTCCACTTCAGTATCATTCCCTTCAAAGAAAACCCAGGGCTGATCTCCTTCAGAATGGACTGGTTGGATCTCCTTGCAGTCCAAGAGACTCTCAAGAGTCTTCTCCAACACCACAGTTCAAAAGCATCAATTCTTCGGTGCTCAGCTTTCTTCACAGTCCAACTCTCACATCCATACATGACCACAGGAAAAACAATAGCCTTGACTACATGGACCTTTTTTGGCACAGTAGTGTCTCTGCTTTTCAATATGCTACATAGGTTGGTCATAACTTTTCTTCCAAGGAGTAAGTGTCTTTTAATTTCATGGCTGCACTCACCATCTGCAGTGATATTGGAGCCCCCCCCCAAAAAAAAAAAAAACAAAACCTGACACTGTTTCCACTGTTTCCCATCTATTTGTCATGAAGTGATGGGACCAGATGCCATGATCTTCGTTTTCTGAATGTTGAGCTTTAAGACAACTTTTTCACTCTCCTCTTTCACTTTCCTCAAGAGGCTTTTTAGTTCCTCTCCACTTTCTGCCATAAGGGTAGTGTCATTTGCGTATCTGAGGTTATTGATAATTCTCCTAGCAATCTTGATTCCAGTTTGTGCTTCTTCCAGTCCACATTTCTCATGATGTACTCTGCATATAAGTTAAATAAGCAGGGTGACAATATACAGCCTTGACGTACTCCTTTTCCTATTTGGAACCAGTCTGTTGTTCCATGTCCAGTTCTAACTGTTGCTTCCTGACCTGCATANTCTTGATTCCAGTTTGTGCTTCTTCCAGTCCACATTTCTCATGATGTACTCTGCATATAAGTTAAATAAGCAGGGTGACAATATACAGCCTTGACGTACTCCTTTTCCTATTTGGAACCAGTCTGTTGTTCCATGTCCAGTTCTAACTGTTGCTTCCTGACCTGCATATAGGTTTCTCAAGAGGCAAGTTAGGTGGTCTGGTAGTCCCATCTCTTTCAGAATTTTCCACAGTTTATTGTGATCCACACAGTCAAAGGCTTTGGCATAGTCAAGAAAGCAGAAATATATGTTTTTCTGGAACTCTCTTGCTTTTTCCATGATCCAGTGGATGTTGGCAATTTGATCTCTGGTTTCTCTGCCTTTTCTAAAACCAGCTTGAACACCTGGAAGTTCATGGTTCATGTATTGCTGAAGCCTGGCTTGGAGAATTTTGAGCATTACTTTACTAGCGTGTGAGATAATAGGAATATGAAATCATGTGAAAGTGAAAACACATTACTAACTAAGTTAAAAATTTACTGACATTCAGAAGACACTAATACTGTCACTTATTATTGTAGTACAAATGTTAAAAGGTAAAAATAAATAAAATAACTATAGTAACAGTAATTTGTTAAAGGATATACAATGTAAAAGGATGTAAATTGTGATATCAAAAACTTGATTTTTAAAGTTCATAAAAGTGCAGTATTTTTTGTATACAACAAAGTTAAGTTGTTATCAGGTTAAAATAGACTGTTATAAGTGTATTTCATGTAAGCCTCATGGTAAACATGATGCAAAATACTCAGTATATACAAATAGTATAAAGAGAAAGTAATCAATGCATACCACCACAGAAGGTCATCAGATTACAAAAGAATAGAGCAAAAAAAGAGAAAGAAGCAAAGGACCTACACAAGAGTCAGAAAACAATGAGCAAAATGCCAGTAAGTCCTGACCTTAAATAAAGCCTGAAGTGGACATTTTTCGCATCTCTTTCTGAACAGTCGTTAGGATGTTTCTTAAGACTTCCTTTGCTCTCTGTTTCTAGCCCGCGTTCATACTGAGTGCGTCAGTGTGTTTACCAGGTGTAGCTCCTCACTGCATAGGGATGGTATTGGTAGGAGGGTAGCCCTTGTGACCCGGCTACTCAGAATGCTTTCCTTTAATTAGTTGCTATGACAGTTATCCATAAACCACATATTACTTTGGGTATATTTCATCCTTTGTGGGGAGTAATTCTTCTTTCTGACACATCTTTGAATTCAGATTTCCTCTAATCTTATTTATCTAACAATCCATTCCTTTTGTCTTTTATCTTTCAGGAATTTAAAAAATATATTAACCAAAGATCATGTATTTTCTTATTTTCTATTGTTATTTCTACTTTTACTTTTAAATTTATTTTTTGTAATATAACTTTGTAAAGAAGGAATATATATATAGATGTTTAATCTGAAATAATTTCATCTTTATTATTTCTTTTGGAATTAAAATATGCATCAAAAAGACTTACCTTTGGAAAGAGAAGGGCAGAAAAAATCATGAATTTTGTGGTTTTCTGGATACAATCTCAAAAATGACAGAATGATCTCTGTTCATTTCTAAGGCAAACCATTCAATATCACAGTAATTCAAGTCTATGCCCCAACCAGTAACGCTGAAGAAGCTGAAGTTGAAAGGTTTTATGAAGATTTAGACTTTTTAGAACTAACACCCAAAAAAGATGTCCTTTTCATTATAGGGGACTGGAATGCAAAATTAGAAAGTCAAGGAACACCTGGAGTAACAGGCAAATTTGGCCTTGGAATACAGAATGAAACAGGGCAAAGGTTAATAGAGTTTTGCCAAGAGAATGCACTGGTCATAGCAAACATCCTCTTCCAAAAACACAAGAGAAGACTCTACAGGTGGACATCAACAACAAAATCAGATTGATTATATGCTTTGCAGCCAAAGATGGAGACACTCTATACAGTCAACAAACAAAACCGGGAGCTGACTGTGGCTCAGATCATGAACTCCTTATTGCCAAATTCAGACTTAAATTGAAGAAAGTGGGCAACACCACTAGACCATTCAGGTATGACCTAATCAAATCCATTATGATTATACAGTGGAAGTGAGAAATAGATTTAAGGGACTAGATCTGATAGAGTACTTGATGAACTATGGAATGAGGTTCGTGACATTGTACAGGAGACAGGGCTCAAGACCATCTCCATGGCAAAGAAATGCAAAAAAAAGCAAAATGGCTGTCTGGAGAGGCCTTACAAATAGCTGTGAGAATAAGAGAAGCGAAAAGCAAAGGAGAAAAGGAAAGATATAAGTATCTGAATGCAGAGTTCCAAAGAATAGTAAGAAGAGATAAGAAAGCCTTCCTCAGAGATCTATGCAAAGAAATAGAGGAAAACAACAGAATGGGAAAGACTAGAGATCTCTTCAAGAAAATTAGGGGTGCCAAGGGAATATTTCATGTAAAGATGGGCTCGATAAAGGACAGAAATGCTATGGACCTAACAAAAGCAGAAGATATTAAGAAGAGGTGGCAAGAATACACAGAAGAACTGTACAAAAAAGATCTTCATGACCCAGATAATCACGATGGTCTGATCACTCACCTAGAGCCAGACATCCTGGAATGTGAAGTCAAGTGGGTCTTAGAAAGCATGACTACAAACAAACTAGTGGAGGTGATGGAATTCCAGTGGAGCTATTTCAAATCCTGAAAGATCATGCTGTGAAAGTGCTGCACTCAATATGCCAGCAAATTTAGACAACTCAGCAGTGACCACAGGACTGGAAAAGGTCAGTTTTCAATCCAATCCCAAAGAATGGCAATGCCAAAGAATGCTCAAACTACCACATAATTGCACTCATCTCACACACTAGTAAAGTAATGCTCAAAATTCTCTAAGCCAGGCTTCAGCAGTACGTGAACCGTGAACTTCCTGATGTTCAAGCTGGTTTTAGAAAAGGCAGAGGAACCAGAGATCAAATTGCCAACATCCGCTGGATCATGGAAAAAGCAAGAGAGTTCCAGAAAACCATCTATTTCTGCTTTCTTGATTATGCCAAGCCTTTCACTGTGTGGATCACAATAAACTGTGGAAAATCTGAAAGAGATGGGAATACTAGACCATGTAACCTGCCTCTTGAGAAACCTATATGCAGGTCAGGAAGCAACAGTTAGAACTGGACATGGAACAACAGACTGGTTCCAAATAGGAAAAAGAGTATGTCAATTTTGTATATTGTCATTCTGCTTATTTAACTTCTATGCAGAGTACATCATGAGAAATGCTGGACTGGAAGAAACATAAGCTGGAATCAAGATTGCCAGGAGAAATCTTGATAACCTCAGATATGCGGATGACACCACCCTTATGGTGGAAAGTGAAGAGGAACTAAAAAGCCTCTTGTTGAAAATCAAAGAGGAGAGTGAAAAAGTTGTCTTAAAGCTCAACATTCAGAAAACGAAGATCATGGCATCTTTTTTTTCACTTCATGGCAAATAGATGGGGAAACAGAGGAAACAGTGTCAGACTTTATTTTGGGGGGCTCCAAAATCACTGCAGATGGTGACTGCAGCCATGAAATTAAAAGATGTTTACTTCTTGGAAGGAAAGTTATGACCAACCTAGATAGCATATTCAAAAGCAGAGACGTTACTTTGCCGACTAAGGTCCGTCTAGTCAAGGCTATGGTTTTTACTGTGATCATGTATGCATGGGAGAATTGGACTGTGAAGAAGACTGAGCGCTGAAGAATTGATGCTTTTGAATTCTGGTGTTGGAGAAGACTCTTGAGAGTCCCTTGGACTGCAAGGAGATCCAACAAGTCCATTCTGAAGGAGATCAGCCCTGGGATTACTTTGGAAGGAATGATGCTAAAGCTGAAACTCCTGTACTTTGGCCACCTCATGCGAATAATTGACTCATTGCAAAAGACCCTGATGCTGGGAGGGATTGGAGGCAAGAGGAGAAGGGGACAACAGAGGATGAGATGGCTGGTGGCATCACTGACTCAATGGATGTGAGTCTGAGTGAACTCTGATAGTTGATGATGGACAGGGAGGCCTGGCGTGCCTCAATTCATGGGGTCACAGAGTCGGACACGACTGAGCGACTGAACTGACTGAATTGGTATTTCCCTAATATGATGCCTTTTCTCCCAAGTGCTCTTGGCCAAGAAGACAAAGGCACTTATCAGGAAAGCAAACACAGCGACATCATCTTGAGTGGTGGCTAGCTAGAATCACAGTTATGCAGTCAAAGTGCCTTCTGGATCAAGCACAGTCAGTGCACTGCCAAGTAGAGTATGTTGAGGGACAGGTGTCCTCTTGTACCATGCTCCCCATCCTTGGTCCTGCTGTCTTCTTGGATAGAGTGCTTAATCCTCCATCTAAAGTGAGAGGATATGATTGTCAGAGAGAATCTATCCATTTTATTTTCAATTAAAAATTATTAAGAGTTAAAAGATATAGACTTAAGAAGCTGAAGAAAAATAATGACAAGTCATTGATAGACAATTGATATAAAAATATATAAGAATGGTCCTTGGACATATGATGTTATGTTCACTCACTCATTGTAAATTTAAATGAAAATAATGCATACCATTTCTTACTTATCAGGCTAGGAAACCTTTTAAAAATCTATAATAATATATTGTATGCATAAGAATGTTGGAAAACTTTCATCCTCAACTGGGAATTGTCCAACAGTTTTGGTAGGAAACTTGTCAATGTCTAATAAGACTTTATATGCATCAATGTTTTGATTCAGCATCTCACAGCTAGGAATCTATGCTCAAACTACACGTAGAACATTTTAAAAATACATATGCTCTAGGTAATTTATTGCAAGAATGCTTGTAAACATAAAATACTGGAAGCAATCTAGATGCATATAGATATTTATATTTGAATGAAGTATAATATATCCACACAGCTGTAAAAAAATAATGAGAAAGATCTCTATGAATTGGATACTTCACAGAGCATTCTGTTAAATGAAAACACAAAGCATAGAAGTGTATTATAGCATGTTGTTTTCATATAAGAAAAGAAAGGACATAAAAAGAAACACACATTCCTGCTTACTTTTGAAAAAATAAATGCAGGACAGATAAACCAGAAACTACAGATGCTATCAGTAGGGTAGCTAGGAAAGAAGTGGGGCATAGGATCAGGGTAGTAGTGATGAATAGGGAGTAAAACCTTCTGTGTATATAATTTTTCATATTTGTAAAAAGGTTATTTTAAAAATTCCTAGCAGCAAGAATGCTTCCCTGGTGTCTCAGCTGGTAAGGAATCTGCCTGCAATGTAGGAAACCCCACTAAAATTTCTGGGTTGGAAAGATCTGCTGGAAAAGGGACTGGCTACCCACTCCAGTTTTCTTGGACTCTTCTGGTATCTCAGTTGATAAAGAATACAACTGTAATGCAGGAGACCTGGATTCGATCCCTGGATTGGGAAGATCTTCTGGAGAAGGTTAAGGCTACCCACACCAGTATTCTGCCTGAAGAATTCCATTGACTGTATAGTCCATAGGGTCCACAAAGAGTCAAACATGACTGAGCAACTTTCAAGTTCAAAGCAGCAAGAATAGTAACAAAAGGAGAGGTGGACAAGCAAAACAAGAAAGTGGTTGTGTCCTATGAGATTTGTCTTCATTCTTCAATCAGGTTCTTTATAAAAGAAAGTAAGCTGTAGGTTCTTTATGAAAGAAAGTAAGCTACCTCTTGAGAAATCTGTATGCAGGTCAGGAAGCAACAGTTAGAACTGGACATGGAACAACAGACTGGTTCCAAATAGGAAAAGGAGTATGTCAAGGCTATATATTGTCACCCAGCTTATTTAACTTCTATGCAGAGTACATCATGAGAAACGCTGGACTGGAAGAAACACAAGCTGGAATCAAGATTGCTGGGAGAAATCTCGATAACCTGAGATATGCAGATGACCCCACCCTTATGGTAGAAAGTGAAGAGGAGCTAAAAAAGCCTCTTGTTGAAAATCAAAGAGGAGAGTGAAAAAGCTGTCTTAAAGCTCAACATTCAGAAAAAGAAGATAATGGCATCCGGTCCCATCACTTCATGGGAAATAGATGGAGAAACAGTAGAAACAGTGTCAGACTTTATTTTGGGGAGCTCCAAAATCACTGCAGATGGTGATTGAGCCATGAAATTAAAAGATGCTTACTCCTTGGATGAAAAGTTATGATCAACCTAGATAGTATATTCAAAAGCAAAGACATTACTCTGCTGACTAAGGTCCGTCTAATCATGGCTATGGTTTTTCCTGTGGTCATGTATGGATGTGAGAGTTGGACTGTGAAGAAGGCTGAGAGCTGAAAAATTGATGCTTTTGAACTGTGGTGTTGGAGAAGACTCTTGAGAGTCCCTTGGACTGCAAAGATATCCAACCAGTCCATTCTGAAGGAGATCAACCCTGGGATTTCTTTGGAAAGAATGGTGCTAAGCTGAAGCTCCAGTACTTTGGCCACCTGATGAGAAGAGTAGACTCATTGGAAAAGACCCTGTTGCTGGGAGGGATTGGGAGCAGGAGGAGAAAGGGACACCAGAGGATGAGATGGCTGGATGTCATCACTGACTCAATGGATGTGAGTCTGAGTGAAGTCCGGGAGTTGGTGATGGACAGGGAGGCCTGGCGTGCTGCAAATCATGGGGTGGAAAAGAGTCAGACACGACTGAGCGACTGAACTGAACTGAACTGTACATTTATTGTTTTATTAGCTTTTCTTTGCTGTTCTTTTCCCCTTGCAGTTAATCTTTAACGTATATGAATCTTCTATATCTACTTCAATTTAACTTTGTATATCTCTTCTTTCTTTGTTTTCTTTCTTTCCTTTCCCCTCAACATATTTGTTTTGTTTTCATTGCTTTATTCCCCACTTGGCATCTTGCTTTAGTTTTGTTTAACAGTTTGTGTTTTAATTAGTTTTCTTCTTAACTGGTAGAAATATTTTTTTTGTTTGCTTTGTTTGCCAGTTCAATATATTGTATTTTATTTTGGTTGGACTCTTTTGATTTTGCCTATGGGTCTTTGTGTATATGTGCATATTCAGCCAAACTTTTTATTGTTGATAAAAACCTCTGCTTCTACATTGGGCTTTTGCATTTCTATGGAGTTTTTCTATTTCTTTCTTCTTCCTTTTTTATTTTATCTTTTTTTAATTAATTTTTTATTCTTTTTCAAATCTATTACATTTTTCTATATTTATTCCTTTGTTTGCTTTTCCTACTGTTCTTTTCCCCTTGCAGTTTCTCTATAATGTATACAAATACTCTTCATCTAACCTCTATTTAACTTTGCATAATTATCTTTCTTTTCTTTATTTCATTTTCTCTCAACATATTTGTTAGTTTTGTTTTCATTGCTTTATCCCCCACTTGGCTCCTTGCTTTAGTTTTGTTTTTCAGTTTTTGCTTTAGTTAGTTGTGTTCTTACCTGGTAAATATAATTTTTTATTTCCTTTGCTGTGTCAATCTACTGTACTATATCTTTATTGGGCTTTTTTGATTTTGACTATGGGTGTGTATATATATATGTGTATATTCCATTATTTTAATTATTATTTGTCTGATTTTCTAACTGCCATTTGTCTTGGGTTCACCTCAATACAAAAGACAAACACTAACAGACATAAAAGGAGAAATTGAGAGTAACTCAATAATAGTAGGAGACTTTAACACCCCATTCATACCAATGGACAGGTCTCAAAACAGAAAATTAACAAGGAAACACAAATCTTAAATGATACATTAGATGAGATGGATCTCATTTATTTCTTCTGGACATTCCATCCAAATGCTCAAGAATACACTTTCTCAAGTGCACATGGAACATTCTCCAGGATAGACCACATCTTGGGTCACAAATCAAACCTCAGGAAATTTAAGAAAACTGAAGTTGTATCAAACATCATCTCCGACCACAATGCTATAAGACTAGATATCAATTAGGAAAAAAAAATGCAAAAAACACAAACACAGAGAGATTAAACAATACATTTCGAAGTAACCAACAGGTTCCTGAAGAAATCAAAAGAGAAATCAAAAATTTCTTGAAACAACTGACAATGAAAACTTTACAACTCAACACCTATGGGATGCAGAAACATAGTTCCAAGACGGAAGTTTATAGCAATAAAATCCTACCTCAAAAAAAAAAAGAAAAGCATCAAATAGACAACCTAACAAAATCTAATTGATTATATTCTTTGCAGCCAAAGATGGAGAAGCTCTATACAGTTAACAAAAACAAGACCCGGAGCTGACTGTGGCTCAGATCATGAACTCTTTATTATCAAATTCAGACTTAAATTGAAGAAAGTAGGGAAAACCCCTAGACCATTCAGGTATGACCTAAATCAAACCCTTTATGATTATACAGTGGAAGTGAGAAATACATTTAAGGGTCTAGATCTGATAGATAGAGTGCTTAATGAACTATGGAATGAGGTTCATGACATTGTACAGGAGACAGGGATCAAGACCATTCCCATGGAAAAGAGATACAAAAAAGCAAAATGGCTGTCTGGGGAGGCCTTACAAATAGCTGTGAAAAGAAGAGAGGCGAAAAGCAAAGGAGAAAAGGAAAGAAATAAGCATCTGAAAGCAGAGTTCCAAAGAATAGCAAGAAGAGATAAGAAAGCCTTCTTCAGCAATCAATGTAAAGAAATAGAGGAAAACAACAGAATGGGAAAGACTAGAGATCTCTTCAAGAAAATTAGAACTACTAAGGGAACATTTCATGCAAAGCTGGGCTCGATAAAGGACAGAAATGGTATGGACCTAACAGAAACAGAAGATATTAAGAAGAAGTGGCAAGAATACACAGAAGAACTGTACAAAAAAGATCTTCACGACCCAGATAATCATGATGATGTGATCACTAATCTAGAGCCAGACATCTGGAATGTGAAGTCAAGTGGGCCTTAGAAAGCATCACTACGAACAAATCTAGTGGAGGTGATGGAATTCCAGATAAGCTATTTCAAATCCTGAAAGATGATGCTGTGAAAGTGCTGCACTCAATACGACAGCAAATGTGGAAAACTCAGCAGTGGCCACAGGACTGGACAAGGTCAGTTTTCATTCCAGTTCCAAAGAAAAGCAATGCCAAAGAATGCTCAAACTACCACACAATTGCACTCATCTCACAGGCTAGTAAAGTAATGCTCAAAATTCTCCAAGCCAGGCTTCAGCAATACGTGAACCTGAACACCCTGATGTTCAAGCTGGTTTTAGAAAAGGCAGAGGAACCAGAGATCAAATTGCCAACATCCGCTGGATCATGGAAAAAGCAAGAGAGTTCCAGAAAACCATCTATTTCTGCTTTCTTGACTATGCCAAAGCCTTTGACTGTGTGGATCACAATATACTGTGAAAAATTCTGAAAGAGATGGGAATACCAGACCACCTAACCTGCCTCTTGAGAAACCTATATGCAGGTCAGGAAGCAAGAGTTAGAACTGGACATGGAACAACAGACTGGTTCCAAATAGGAAAAGAAGTATGTCAAGGATGTATATTGTGACCCTGCTTATTTAACTTCTATGCAGAGTACATCGTGAAAAACTCAAGGCTGGAAGAAACACAAGCTGGAATCAAGATTTCTGGGAGAAATCTTGATAACCTCGGATATGCAGATGACACCACCCTTATGGCAGAAAGTGGAGAGGAGCTAAAAAGCCTCTTTTTGAAAGTGAAAGAGGAGACTGAAAAAGTTGTCCTAAAGCTCAATGTTCAGAAAACGAAGATCATGGCATCTGGTCCCATCACTTCATGGGAAATAGATGGGGAAACAGTAGAAACAGTGTCAGACTTTTTTTTTGGGGGGGGGGCTCCAAAATCACTGCAGATGGTGATTGCAGCCATGAAATTAAAAGATTCTTACTCCTTGGAAGAAAAGTTATGACCAACCTAGATAGTATATTCAAAAGCAGAGACATTACTTTGCCGATTAAGGTCCATCTAGTCAAGGCTATGGTTTTTCCTGTGGTCATGTATGGATGTGAGAGTTGGACTGTGAAGAAAGCTGAGCACCGAAGAATTGATGCTTTTGAACTGTGGTGTTGGAGAAGACTCTTGAGAGTCCCTTGGACTGCAAGGAGATCTAACCAGTCCATTCTGAAGGAGATCAACCTGGGATTTCTTTGGAAGGAATGATGCTAAAACTGAAGCTCCAGTACTTTGGCCACCTGATGTGAAGAGTTGACTCATTGGAAAAGACTCTGATGTAAGAGGGATTGGGGGCAGGAGGAGAAGGAGACGACTGAGGATGAGATGGCTGGATGGCATCACTGACTCGANGACTGCAAGGAGATCCAACCAGTCCATTCTGAAGGAGATCAACCCTGGGATTTCTTTGGAAGGAATGATGCTAAAACTGAAGCTCCAGTACTTTGGGCACCTTATGCGAAGAGTTGACTCATTGGAAAAGACCCTGATGCTGGGAGGGATTGGGGGCAGGAGGAGAAAGGGACGACCGAGGATGAGATGGCTGGATGGCATCATGGACTCAATGGACGTGAGTCTGAGTGAACTCCAGGAGTTGGTGATGGACAGGGAGGCCTGGCGTACTGCGATTCATGGGGTTGCAAAGAGTCGGACACGACTGCGCGACTGAACTGAACTGAACTGAAACAAATATAAGAATTTTTGTGGGTGAGAGAAAACTCTCGGTTTTCTTATCTTTGTCCAAAAAAATCAATATTGATCAGCCATTTCTCTGTAATAGAAAACACATTTTTTTTTTTTTTTTTTGCCAAATAATCCCCAGAGTGAGGCTTTCAAGGTTCAAGTAGATAAAGGATGGTTCATGGAGTGATTGCTGATTGTGGACTCTCAGGGATGAATGGGTAACTCTCTGCCTCCAGGTTGAAGACAGTCTATTATGAATAAATGATTGCAATTTGTTCAGAGCTTTGTACAATTACAGAGACAAGGATGAGTTTTTGTCTGCCTTTCTAGCAGTCAACAGTGTATCAAAGCACAGAGCCCTGTTGTTATTTGGACTTACAGGAATTCCATTATAGAGATCAGAAGTATTTATGGAGTATCGTTAGAGTAAGGCTCTCGCATAGATCTCACTGCTGCACTGAGCGCATTACAGGCACGTGGCCTATTTTACTCAGATGCATTTCCATCATCCCATGGACCTACACATGTGTGTGTGGTTTTAAAAATATAGAAATATAGTTGATCTCTCCAAATGGTCTCTGCACATGCTGTCATCAGCATGGTAAGTTGGGTTTCTTTCATGGTAGTTGCTAAGAGTTTGGAGAACTGCTTAAGCTTAAGTTCAGGACTGGTTTGACATTACTCTTCTTGCATTCTATCAGTTATGTGAATTCCAGGGCCCTCCCAGATTCATGGAGAGGGAACTATACAGGGCAATGAATATCAGGAAGCATGATTTATTGAAAGTCATCAATGTAATGGAGTACTACTATAGCAGTAGAAAATCTAGAAAACAATGATAAGTAAAATGGACAAAGAAATAAAAATGTCCCCCATACCTCAATATCTTTAGATAAACATAATTTACTTTTGATGTATATACTTCTGGAATTTTCCCATAAAATTTAAGAATATTAATCATGTCTAATTAATAAATAGACCATGTGTAATATTAAAAGCAAAGATCCTGAGAGCCAAAGCTTTGGAAAATAATGCATGATTGTCTTTTGAGGGTTAGATCATATCTTTTGGATGAGTTGATTCTTTTTTTAAAAAATACATCATGTGATTTATTAAATTTTTTTATTTTTAAATATAAATTTATTTATTTTAATTGGAGGTTAATTACTTTACAATATTGTATTGGTTTTGCCATACATCAACATGAATCTGCCACAGGTATACACTTGTTCCCCATCCTGAATCTCCCTCATAAGGATAATTGCTTTATAATATTGTGTTGGTTTCCACCATATATCGACATGCATCAGCCATAAGTATACATATGTCCCCTCCCCCTTGAACCTCCCTCCTAGCTCCCACCCTATCCCACCCCTCTAGGTTGTCACAGAGCCCTGGTTTGAGTTCCCTGAGTCCTAAAGCAAATTCCCACTGGCTCTCTACTTTACATATGGTAGTGTGTATTTTCCACGCTACTCTCTGTTCATCGCACCCGCTCATTTGTCCCTTCCCTACCATGCCCACAAGTCTGTTCTGCATGTCTGTGTCTCCACTACTGCTCTGCAAATAGGTTCTCAGTACCATCTTTCTAGTTTCCATATATATATATATATGCATTAATATACGATATTTGTTTTTCTCTTTCTTAACCTTGTATCATAGGCTCTAGGTTCATCCACCACATTAGAAATGACTCAGATGTCTTCCTTTTATGGTTGAGTAATATTCCACTGTGTATATGTACCACAGCTTCTTTATCCATTCATCTGTCGATAGATAGCTAGGCTGATTCCATATCCTAGCTACTGTAAATAGGGCTGCAATGTACGTTGGGGGTACTTGTGTCTTTTTCAATTATGGCTTTCTCAGAGTATATGCCCAGTAGTGGGATTGGTGGGTCATATGGTGGTTTATTTCTTGTTTTTAATGAATCTCCATAACTAAAACTGAGCCTGGGTCAATCTACCTGATTCTCTTGCCAAAGGGTTATTCTGATGCTTTCTATGTAATCTGTTATGGGAAAGGACTCGGAATACTATTATACTCATTCAATCAATTTTTCTGTGACGTCTCAGATTCTCTCATGTGTCTTCATGGGATAAACAGTATGAACCTGCCTGCAGTGTGGGAGACCTGGGTTCGATCCCTGGATTGGGAAGGTCTCCTGGAGGAGGGCAAGGCAACCCACTCCAGTATTCTTACATGGAGAATCCTCATGGACGGAGGACGCTGGCGGGCTACAGTCCATGGGGTCGCAAAGAGTCGGGCACGACTGAGCGACTAAGCACAGCACAGCACCGTCATGTTTGAAATAGCAAGGGATATAGCAAGGTGTAAGAGAAGAACTACTTCTATTTGGCCTCCAGAGGGCGATGTTGCACAAACTAGAATTACAGTTAAAGAACAGCAACGTTCTTTGAGCTCCTCCTTCACAGAGCTGGCTGAGGTGTCCAGTGCAGACAGTGATAAATGAGAAGCATTCAGAAGTCAGAAACCCAGCTTTTTACAGGAAGAGACTCTTCCAAACATCTCTGGAACGTGCTTAAAGCAAGATTCTAGAACAGCAACCATCCCACTCTTTCTTAAAGAGTGCTCTTCCTCAGCCATATTCCTTCCTGCTCAGGAAAGATCTTCTAAATAGTATCCCACAGCTTCTTCACTGCTCAGTCATGAGTCTGGTTCCCATAACAGTGCTTATGACATTGTTGGCCCTGAGTGAGTAAAATTCTATTTCATCTTCCCGTTCTCTCGAAGTGTGGTATCGCAATTGGACTCTGAATAGAGACACTGTCTCTTAGTAGGTAAGTCTGTCCTGGACTCACTAGCACTGCGTTGATGTTTCAGGAGGAGCCGGAGCCCAGTCAGTGACCCAGCCTGACAGCCACATCACTGTCTCTGAAGGGTCCCATCTGGAGCTGAGGTGTAATTACTCATCTCCTGTTTCACTGTATCTCTTCTGGTACCTGCAGTACCCCAACCAAGGACTCCAGCTTCTCCTGAAGTACATATCTCGAGAAGGCCTTGTTTCAGGCATCAAAGGTTTTAAGGCTGACTTTAAGAGTGAAACCACTTTCCACCTGGAGAAATCATTAGCCCATTGGAGAGACTCGGCCAAGCACTTCTGTACTCTGGGTGACACAGTTCCTGGGACAGAAAGGGGAGCTGAACATAGACTTCTGGTGAACATGAGGCTGTCAGTGACTCAAGAGATCGACCCAGGGCATTTTCAGAAAGATCGCATATTCTATAGACACATAGACTAGAGGGAACTCAACTTAGCTCTCATGCAGACATGGTCTTAATTTTCAGAGTCAGGATGCATAAGAGGAAAGACAGCCTATGAGGAATATACAATGTCTCCAACAGACTGGAGGCTGGAACTTGCTCAGAGAATCGCTTCAGATGGGACAGTGGCAGCATCTGTTTTTGCATGGGGATTGCCCCATGACCTGAGATCAGACATAGGAGAGAGCTGTGACAGTTTATGCTAATGGCTTTAATCCACTGGCTTCACTTTAACTGAGGAACTTTTCTTAAGATCCTACATAGTTCCATCTGTGGGTGAATATTTGAAAAAAAAAAAAAAAAACACTGAATGGGGAGATGGTTAGTAAGAGTAGAAGAAGAGACTGAGGAAAATGTGATAAAGTAAAAGTCACTAAGTGTAAGATAAATACTGTTTGATTCCACTTATATGAGGTACTTAGAACAGTCAAAGTCATAGAGTCAGAAAGTACATTGGAATTAAAAAAAAAAAAAATCCGTTGGTAGGTGCCAGGGGCTAGGGGGTAGTTGGGTAATGGGAGGGATAATGGGGAATTAGTGTTTAGTGAGGACAGAATTTCAGTTTAGGAAGGTGAAAAATTTGGGAGATGGATGATGGTGAGAGTTTCACAACAATGTGAATGTACTTAGTGCCACTGAACTGTACAGTTAAATATGGTTAAAATAATATGTTTTATATTATGTGACTTTTACTATGATAAAAAAATTTAAAGAAAAAAATCACATTTAAAAGAAAAAAATATTCAGGGAGAATATTTACCAAATGTTCCTGTCATTTACTTGGCTCTTCTATTTTAGCATAATCTCAGATCTTCCTAGACTGGTCACTGGATCAGGTTGAGGAGGGCCTGGGCTAAGATAATTTGACAAAGATGATTGCTGGAGCAGGATTAAGAGTAGGAATCTGTTAGAGCCAAATAAGGCTGGAGGATCCAGTAAAAAAAAAAAAAAAAACTACATTATCTATTTCCTTTTCCTCTGATTTTTAGAATGAAAAATTCTTAAAATGGCCTTTTATTCTACTGACTTAGAAATTACTTTAATACCCTGATACAGTGTTGTATCCTGTCTGTCCTCTGAAGAAAAAGACAAAGAGAAGAGGGAAATAAGGAATAAAAGTAAAGAGAGGAGAAAGAGGGAAGCTATGAAGAAAGACTGGAGGGAAAAAGAGAAAACACTTTGAAGTAAAAAACGTGGCCCTCACTTCATGTTCACAGAGCAGAATCAGCCACGTGATGTGGAGAATGTCAGGGGAAAGGGTTGGAAAGGAGAAGAGGGGAGGCTGGAATGAAACTAAGGTGGATATTCTATACATGGTCAATTTATTTTTTTACCAAAGTCTAATTGTAGACCTCACTGTGTCTAGTCAAGACAATGGTTTTTTCAGTAGTCATGTACGGATGTGAGAGTTGGACTGTGAAGAAAGCTGAGCGCCCAAGAATTGATGCTTTTGAACTGTGGTGTTGGAGAAGACTCTTGAGAGTCCCTTGGACTGCAAGGAGATCCAACCAGTCCATTCTAAAGAAGATCAGTCCTGGATGTTCTTTGGAAAGAATGATGCTAAAGCTGAAACTTCAGTACTTTGGCCACCTCATGTGAAGAGTTAACTCGTTGGAAAAGACTCTGATGCTGGGAGGGATTGGGGGCAGGAGGAGAAGGGGACGACCGAGGATGAGATGGCTGGATGGCATCACTGACTCGATGGACGTGAGTTTGAGTGAACTCCGGGAGATGGTGATGGACAGGGAGGCCTGGCGTGCTGCAATTCATGGGGTTGCAAAGAGTGGGACATGACTGAGCAACTGAACTGAACTGAACTGTGTTCATATATAAAAATAAATCTACATTTTTAGATTTACAAAGCTATTTTAATTTCTTTTATTTGTGTTTAGTTTTGTAACAAAAGGGATTAACAAATGTACCATGAAACAGTATTTCTTTGTTAGATATTTCATGTAAATAAATTTTCCAATTCTTTGTCAAACTTCATGTTTTAATTCTTGTTCGGAAGGCAGGCTCACTGAAACTATCATCTTCCAGGCTGTGTTAAAACCAGGCCTCTATTTCCCTCTGAGTTTTTTTTGTTTGTTTGTTTTCACTTTTCTTACCCTCCATCCAAACTTTCACTCTTTCCTACCTAAAACAGTTCTGAAAAGAAAAAAAGAAAGAAAGAAAGACTGAGAATGCTGGGTGTTTCCCCCCTCATTGCCTCCCTCACCCTGACCAGCCTGGGTTTCCCCGCCCCCACACATCCACACACCTGAGACGTTACACACTGAGCCTGGGCTGGGCCGTCACTGGTGGAGTTTCCTGTTAAGTGAGTGACACACCCCAGATGTGATTGGTTCTCAGTGATTCTAATGGACCATATTGACAGTAAGAACAAAATTTCTCTGGACCCAAGACTGCACCCTTCGGGTAGGGGAGAAGGCACTCCAGTAATTGGGCAAAGAGTCATGAAGAGAAAATGGGGAACCCTGCTGGGGCTTCTGTGCATCCAGATTTGCTGTGAGTCGGGGTCATCTCAGAGAGGGGACTGGGGGGTGTCCACAGTTGACAGTGAGAGGGAGGGAAGGAGAGCTGAGCTGGGGCTCTTAGATGGTCCTACATCCTCAGGTGTTTCTTGAGATAGTTTACAGGTCTGGAAATTGCACCCATGACTCCCCAGTGACATCATTTGTGTTTGCTTCTCTCTCTTTCCAAGCAGGGGTGAGGGGAGTGAAGGTGGAGCAGAGTCCTTCAGTCTTGAGCCTCCAGGAGGGAGCCAACTCTACTCTGAGGTGCGATTCTTCTGCCACAGTGAACAGTGTGCAGTGGTTCCTGCAGAATCCCGGAGGCAGCCTCACCAGGCTGTTTTTCATAGCTTCAGGGACAAAGCAGAGTGAAAGGCTGAGTTCCACACTGAATTCTAAGGAGCGGTATAGCACCCTACACATCACAGCCTCCCAGCTGGAAGACGCAGCCTCCTACCTCTGTGCGGTGGAGGCACAGTGCTCCCAGGTGGCCTGCAGCCTGTACCCAAACTGCAGCTGCCTCAGCCCCAGCCCTCCACAGTATTACACCATCCAAGTACCCTTGTTACTTCTTTGGGTTTCCAGATTCATAATTCAGTGCTTTTTTCTTCTGAATATCAGATCCCATAGGACTGTCATTTCACTTTTTTTTTGTTTGCCCTTCTTTTTCCCAGAAATCTCTTGTGGATACAAAGCTCTAATATGGAGCCATTGTCATAACTGATGTACATGTCAATATCCAATGTCCTGCTAAAGCAATCTAGTGCGCCTGACAGATAAAATGTAAGCTACATATAAATTTATCTGATGGAAAATGCTTAGAAAAATATGCGGTGATCAACAAATAGAAAGAGAGGACTCAATTTTTTGGTTAACTGCACGTGTGTGTTCCTTCAAAGTGAAAAGGGAATTAAATGTGTGTAGTGTTCTTAAAGTTTGTATTCAGATTTTTGAGTCCTGAAACAATAACAAATATGAGAAAAATAATTTTTATGTGAAGACAAGGCAGAGACTGGAGTGATGTGTCTGAAAGCCAAGGAGCACCAAACACTGATGGCAGTTGCCACAAGCTAAGAGAAAGCATCGGAGTTTAGAGTACTTTATTCATAATTACCAAAGTTTGGGACTAACCAAGATGTCCTTCAACAAGAGATTGGATAAAGAAAGAGAGGACTCAATTTTTTGGTTAACTGCACGTGTGTGTTCCTTCAAAGTGAAAAGGGAATTAAATGTGTGTAGTGTTCTTAAAGTTTGTATTCAGATTTTTGAGTCCTGAAACAATAACAAATATGAGAAAAATAATTTTTATGTGAAGACAAGGCAGAGACTGGAGTGATGTGTCTGAAAGCCAAGGAGCACCAAACACTGATGGCAGTTGCCACAAGCTAAGAGAAAGCATCGGAGTTTAGAGTACTTTATTCATAATTACCAAAGTTTGGGACTAACCAAGATGTCCTTCAACAAGAGATTGGATAAGTAAATTGTGGTATATCCAAACAATGGAATATTACTCAGTGTTAAAAAGAAATGGGCTGTCAAGCCAAAAACTACAGAGGAAACTTAAATGCATGATACTAAGTGAAAGAAGTCAATCTAAAAGGCTGCCTACTATATGATTCCAACTATATGACATTCTGGGAAGGCAAAGTTACAAAGGGAGTGAAAAACCAGTGATTGCAAGGATTCAGGGGAGTGGAAGGATGAATGGGCAGAGCACAAAAGATTTTTAGGAGTGAAACTACTCTCTGTGATACTATAATCATGAACACATGCCACTATACATTTGTGTAAACCCATAGAATGTACAACACCAAGAGTGAATCCTGGAAGACTATAGACTTTGGGAGCTTATAATGTATTTGGAGACGGAAATGGCAACCCACTCCAGTATTCTTGCTTGGAGAATCTCATGGACTGAGGAGCCTGGTGGGCTGCAGTCCATGGGGTCACAAAGAATCAGACATGACTGAGTGACTTTACTTACTTACTTATAATGTGTTAATATGAGCTCATCAGTTGTGAGAAATAGACCAGTCTCATGTGGCGTTGATAAGAAGAGAGGTTACGCAAGTGTGGAAGTTGGAGGTATATTGGAAACCTCTGCATCTTCTCTTTAATTTTTCTGCGAACCTAAAATGATCAATCAGCCCTGGGATTTCTTTGGAAGGAATGATGCTAAAGCTGAAACTCCAGTACTTTGGCCACCTCATATGAAGAATTGACTCATTGGAAAAGACTCTGATGCTGGGAGGGATTGGGGGCAGGAAGAGAAGGGGACAACAGAGGATGAGATGGTTGGATGGCATCACAGACTTGATGGACGTGAGTCTGAGTGAACTCCGGTAGTTGGTGATGGACAGGGAGGCATGGCGTGCTGTGATTCATGGGGTTGCAAAGAGTCGGACACGACTGAGCGACTGAACTGAACTGAACTGAAAATGATCAAAAGTCTCAAAAAGTTAGATTCAGATACATGAAACTAATTTGTATGAAGAGTTAAAGGATTTTAGAAAAATGATGCCACTAGAAACGTTGAAAGTGAAAGTGTTAGTCGATCCATCCTGTCCTACTCTATGTGACCCCATGGACTGTAGCCTGCCAGGCTCCTCTTTCCACGGAATTCTCCAGGCAAGAATACTGGAGTGGGTTGCTATTTCCTACTCCAAGGGACCTTCCTAGCCCAGGGATCAGACCCAGGGATGGACCCAGGGATCAAACTCAGGTCTCCCGCATTGCAGGCAAATTCTTTACCATTTGAGCCACCAGGGAAGCCCACTAGAAACATTACCTAATGAAACTTTGCTCAGCTTCTTGTAAAGAAGATTCCAAATTTTCATTTTGCACTGATTCTAAAAATGATATAGGTGATCCCCATCTGCAAGGAGAAAGACAGAAGCCAGAAAGCAATTTGGGTGCTTTAGAAAGAGCCTCTTGCTTTACCTGTTGGTAACTCATCTACTTCCTCCAGGTCCTCCAGTCGTGCACATGTATTTTCTTTTATTCCTACAAGATGAAATAAGACTCATAGAATGAGTCACCAAAAGAATATCTTGCCAATTCGGTCACAAGCCCCTTTGACCTCACTGTCTGTGATGATGCTTACATTCAGTGAGCCACGTCCCATTTTATGCCATTTTACTATGCATTTATTTTCTCCTTGATTTATTGGAGAAATGAAATCACAGATAGGGATTCATTCCAAGGAAGGCCCTATGGTTAATTAGTGGCAACTGCAACCCCCAAAGACTGCATGGGATGTGAAAATTGTGTTGGGGTTCCAGAGTGCAAGGGGTTTCTCCTCACTCTCTCTCATCACTTTACATTGTATATAAGTAGACCTCAATAAAGATTTGTTCTGCTAAACAGTATAAAAGAATTTAGAGCTAGATGAGCCCTTGCTGCTGCTGCTGCTGCTGCTAAGTCGCTTCAGTCGTGTCCAACTCTGTGAGACCCCATAGACGGCAGCCGACCAGGCTCTGCCATCCCTGGGATTCTACAGGCAAGAACATTGGAGTGGGTTGCCATTTCCTTCTCCAATGCATGAAAGTGAAAAGTGAAAGTGAAGTCGCTCAGTTATGTCTGACTCCCAACGACCCCATGGACTGAAGCCCACCAGGCTCCTTCATCTATGGGGTTTTCCAGGCAAGAGTACTGGAGTGGGGTGCCATTGCCTTGTCCCAGAAGAGCCCTTAGACAGAGTTTAGTTTAACTTCATTTTACAAAACAGGAACTACATCCAAGATGACAGAATGAATAATCATATAATTAAAAAATAGATCAAATGAACTAGCAGTAGAAAGTAGAGGATAAACTGGATACTCTCACCTCCTCCTTATTCTTTCCCTATCTCCTTCTTCCAGACCCTTTGCTGAGCAAAGAAAAGCTGTCTAATGCAAACTGTGACACTTAGATCTCTGCCATTTAGTAATTGCATTTTAGGATACATTTCAACTGTTTCTACTGTCAATTTTCTGAGAAAGCAAGGGACCACTAAAAACCAGCTTAGAGGAGACAGTCTGAGATAACAGGCAGTTGAAATGTCCAATGATCTTCTCTCTGTTACTCTCATCTTTGGCTTACAGGTTCCTTTAGAGAGAGTTTCCCTCCATAACAGGCAAATGAAAATGGTATATTGGCTGAACTTGATAGTTTCATATATATATATATATACATATACATATATATATATATATATATATCTGTGTGTGTGTGGTTTGTTTGTTTAGGAGACTGAATCATGGTGTTTTTATAATTTAAAAACTATATATCAGGCCCATCATTGAATAAAGAGCAACAGCATCTACTTATTTTCAGCTTATAAACAGTCAAATTCTCTATTTCTACATTCTTACTGTGCATGAGCATTGAAGAATTGATGCTTTTGAACTATGATGTTGGAGAAGACTCTTGAGAGTCACTTGGATTGCAAGGAGATCCAACCAGTCCATCCTAAAGGAGATCAGTCCTGGGTGTTCATTGGAAGGACTGATGTTGAAGCTGAAACTCCAATACTTTGGCCACCTGATGCAAAGAGCTGACTCATTTGAAAAGATCCTGATGCTGGGAAAGATTGAGGGCAGGAGGAGAAGGGGACGACAGAGGATGAGATGGTTGGATGGCATCACCAACTCAATGGACATGGATTTGGATGGACTCCGGCAGTTGGTGATGGACAGAGAGGCCTGGCATGCTGCAGTTCATGGGGTCACAAAGAGTCGGACATGACTGAGTGACTGAACTGAACTGAATTGAGATTACTTGAATCTGAGAAATAATTTGTTTGACCTTTGCTGTTTTTATGCATGTCCCTCGTAGGCACAGCCATGAAAAGGATATTTAACCAGAGTTCAGTAGCTAGAGATGTGACCACCAGATGGTGGTGCACCTCTGCTGATCAGAGCATGTGGAGGGGTTCATGTGAGTGGGTTCTGAATGAACAGGCTTAGGGCAGAAGCAGATCCTTTTTCTTATTGGCTGGGTAGACAATGAAAGAAACCACTAGAGAAAAGAAGGGAACACTTGGTAACAGAAGCAGGTCTTCTGGTTGGACACTGCAGGTCCACAATTGATCCTAAATGGGGAAAACAATGAAGACACCCATTGGAGCTTTATCACGTTCTTATGGCTACAGCTGGACTGTGAGTTGAGGGTTTAAGGGAAACAGAGTGTAGTAGTAGATATTCGTTAGACCCTGAGACTGACTTTATTCATGTTTCTTCTAGTTACTGTAGAAAAGGGAAAGTAAATTGTGGAACTTAATTTGTTGTTGTGACAACCCTTCTCCTTTCTCTGACTTCTACTTTCTCCATAGGTGTCAGTCTTGGGAACAAGGTGGAGCAGAGTCCTTCTACCCTGAGTGTCCAGGAGGGAAACAGCTCTGTTATCACCTGCACTTATACAGACACAGCTTCAGACTACTTCCCTTGGTATAAGCAAGAGCCTGGGAAAGGTCCCCAGTTCCTTGTAGCTGTTCGTTCAAATATGGGTGAAAAAAAAGACCAGAGACTGACTGTTTTATTGAATAAGACTGCCAAACATCTCTCCCTGCATATCGCAACCATCCAACCTGGAGACTCAGCTGTCTACTTCTGTGCCGCAAGGACACAGTGCTTCCCAGGCACCTGCCACCTGTACTCATACTTGTGACTGGGGCAGCCCCCTTCCTTTGGTGCAACCTTCAAAGTAGCATTTGTCATATTGTTTGTCTGCAAGTGAAACAGATTTGTTAGACAAGCATAGAATAAGAAGGTTAGGTTCAAGATGACCCAGAAAGTATGACACATTTTATGGGTAATTGTTGCTTACTGAATTCTTGAAGGGAGTTAGCATTGTTTTGTTTCGAAATTGTAAGACTGCCTTAACATTTGCCACTCAGACTGCTTTTCTATAAATAACCTCTTGGGAGCAATTCATAATCCTTATTATGAATGGGTTTTTTAAAATACTGTGTTTTGAAAACAGCATGTATTATTTTTCTGGTTATATATTGCATGCCAATTATAGGGAAATGTGTGATATCCAATAAATATGATATTGACAATTCTGCAATCACATAGTATTGTGAATATTCAGCTTACCTTTTTAATAAATGATTGTTACAATAGACTTATAATGTTTTTCATTTACTATTATTGTTGAATTGAGCATTCGCCATTCACGTAGTTGATTATCAGTAGATGTTTGTTAAAGAAATAAGAAAGAGTGACTCCTGCCACACAGGAGACCCTGGTTCAATTCCTGAGTTGGGAAGATCTGCTGGAGAAGGGATAGGCTGCTCACTCCAGTATTCTTGGGCTTTGCTTCTGGCTCAGCTGGTAAAGAACCTGCCTGCAATGTGGGAGAGCTGGATTCAATCCCTAGGTTGAGAGATCCCCTGGAGAAGGGAAAGGCTACCCACTCCAATATTGTGGCCTGGAGAATTCCATGGTCTTTATAGTCTATGGGGTCACAAAAAGTCAGACATGATGAGCAACTTTCACTTTCACTTTAACAGGCATGCATGATATGTGAACTGTGTTAAAAAACTATAACTACCACTGCGTGTGTACTTTTTGCAATTTAATGTATCCAAGATAGATCCACAAGTTCAGCTACTTTGTTAATTTCGTTTTTGCTAATGATTGGCTTAAAAAGGAGTTTAGAATAGTTATTGCATAGACAGCCTGGTACTGTTTCTTTCAATATTTAAGATAAGATTATTTTAAAACACATTAATTCTCATTTGGTATGAGAGTGTTAAAAAAATCTGTCCTGGACGTGAAGGCATTTTGAATAGCAGAGATACTATCAGGAGAATCTTTCACTGAGAAGGGTAACAAAGTTGAATAACCTGAGTAATATTTTATATTAGTCAACTGATTGGTAGAAAAAGGTTGGGGGTTTTAGGTTGGAGAACAATTTGTGCTATGTGTCGTACCATCAGATTTAATGGAGATTCCAGAGTCGGACATGACTGAGCGACTGAACTGAACCAGGGCAGGATCTGAAAAGACTTCAACCAGTTCAGCTGAGGCTGTGATTACTTTGAGATAAGAGAATAAGTTCTGTTCAACTTTAAGGGGTAGGCCATTGTAGGTAACAGCTCTTTGCTGTTTGCCATTGTAGACTAAAAAGATATACAATGTGAGAGTTGTTAAGTAAGTTTTACTTGGGGAAAATAAGGACTGCAGCTGGGGAAACTGAATCTCAGAGAGCTCTGAGACTGCTCCAAAGAGGTAGCAGGGGAAAATCAACATAAGATTTTGGTGAAGGGAGAATGCAATGCAATCAAGTGCTTACTTTATAAAAGATTTTCTGCTAGTCACAAGGGCTGACGTCACCATGAAGGGATTTATTGCTTTTCTAGATATGAAGAGATGAAAGGTTTGGGATCATGAAATCAATTCCTGAAAATATCTAACGATGTAAAGACCTGTTTCACCAGTTTCCCTGGCCTCACTCTCCACCCTGCATTCCCCTCAGTGGGTGTTGAAGGTCAGCAGCTACAGCAGCACAAGGTTCAGTCTCTGTAGAGGCAGAAGACAGATGCCCTCGCTGCTGTTCAGTGGCTGGCAAATACTCTTGGCAAGTGCCAGTTTGTAGTTGACACCATGTTGTCTAGTAATATCCTTAGGCATGGCTTTCCTTTTACATTCTTACACAAATATTATAATCAGTAGTGGTCTTATGATCAACTCTTTTATGGAGGTCTCTTGTGTTATATTCCCTTAGAACTAGGTGCACAGAATATAGAGGCTTTTTGTGGCTCCCTTCCCTGGTGGCTCAGATGGTCAAGAAGCTGCCTACAGTGCAGGAGACTTGGGTTCAATCCTGTGGTTGGAAAGATCCACTGGAGAAGGGAATGGCTACCCACTGCAGTATTCTTGCCTAGAGAATGCCATGGACAGAGGAGCCTGGCAGGTCTTGGGTCGCAAAGAGTCAGACTTGACTGAGAGGGTTCCAACTGAATTAATGGGAACAATATAAATTCAAAGGTTTGATAACCCGATAACCAAAATCTAGCATCTATTTGCCCTCTCTGAACAGACTTGGGCTGTCAGAACAAATAGAGAAGAGAAAGGGACCACTGTGACAGGACTCCATGTCTGCGAGATTCATTCTAGCCTTCTGCAAAGGGAGATTATCTTTTCTCCTACTCTTAGGTCCCAAGTTAGGTAACTGAACAGATGTTGTGGTGAGAATTATAGTGATCGCTATATTGATATGCAGGTTGAGAAAGCTGCAGTAATTACCACAAACAGATTTTTCTTCTTTTCATAAAGCAATTATTTCTATCTTAAGTGAAAGAAAGCATATGTAGGTATGAGGATAATTACATCTTATGATGATCATTACATCTTATGTTGTTTCCATAATCCATTACATGCAGTATCTTAAAACACATTCCATCATAGATGCAACAGCTGAACACAGTAGTTTGTCAAATTATCACTCTTCCTTTCAATATCAAATGTGACTTGTGTTTATTTTCAGATGTAATTGGTATCAACTGAAAATAGGTTTGGGTGGACTCTGGGAGTTGGTGATGGACAGGGAGGCCTCGCGTGCTGTGGTTTATGGTGTTGCAAAGAGTTGGACACCACTGAGCGACTGAACTGAACTGAACTGAACTGAAGAGCTGCTGCTGCTGCTGTTGCTGCTGCTAAGTCACTTCAGTCATGTCTGACTCGCCCACCAGGTTCCCCCATCCCTGGGATTCTCCAGGCAAGAACATTGGAGTGGGTTGCCATCACCTTCTCTGAACTGAAGAGCTGGTTAATGCAAAAGGAAGTCTGGGGTGAGTGAGACACTCACCTTGTCCATAGAGAAGTTGACATGAGCCACATTGACTTACTACTCCAGGAAACCCCTGTTTCCTGTTGTGGGGCAGCAGCAGCACATACCCTGCAATCCTTCCCTCACCCGGTCAGACTCACCTCACCTTGCAAAGCCTTGACATTGAAGAAGAAGATATTTTGCATCTAGTGGAAGAGCTGAAACGTGCTTCTCTCCAGCCTTCTGGAGGTGGTCGTGGCTTCACTGTGTTTGGGTAAGGATGGTCCTGGTGGAACTGTGCCTCCTCTGTGACCTAAGGACTGGCGGAACAGGCAGTCTTATGGGGACCCTGGGAAGAAGGGGTAGTAGGGTCTAAGACAGGATTTCTTTATTCCATACCACTTATTCCTAAAGTTCTGATTCCATTTTTTTTCCTTTAGGATCCTTATTGCCCAGCAGGTAGCTCAAGACCAACCACAAGTATTAGGGCAGGAGAAGGAAGCTGTGACCCTGGACTGCAAGTATGATACCAGTGAGTCACGTTATAGTTTACTCTGGTACAAGCAGCCCAGCAGTGGGGGGATGATTCTCCTTATTCATCAGGATTCTTATAACCAGCAAAGTGCCACAGAAGGTCGCTACTCATTGAATTTCCAGAAAACAAGAAAATCTATCACACTTGTCATCTCAGCTTCACAGCTGGAGGACTCTGCAGTGTGTTTCTGTGCACTGAGTGAGCCCTCAGTGAGACGTGTGTAGGAGGGACTTGAACCAAAACCCAGGGCTCTGCTCCACCTGCTGTAGGGACCATTGAGCTAGAAGAATTGACTAAGGAAATTCAGAAATGTCTGAATTACAAATCAGTAAAATGTGTGAATTGTTGGATTTTCATTTCAATTTATTCATGTTTACCAAAAGCTTTCACTTTTTTCTCAGGTTCAAAGGATTTGTTAACAAAATAAGCCACTTGTTATATACAAATAAATAATATAGATGTTTATTGGAGAATTATCTAGCTTACTTTCAATATGTTAGCATTAAACATACTAACATGAAAAGAAAATAGAAATAGAAAGAGCAGATTATACGTCACCAAATTAGGTTTTGACCGACGTCCAGACTTGGATGGAGGTCAACATCCAGACTTGAGAGTTTTCAGCACTGGGAAGTCTGAAGTCACAACGTATCTGGAGTCCCAGTTATGAAAAGAGTCCTCTCCGTGGGTGAGACTTCAAAGATTGCAGTTCAGGGCTCCCATTTACAAGCCCAGGGCAGTTGCAAACTGATATCATCATCAATCTGTGACCAAATTGCAGCTCTGGGTTCATGTTAACTCTGTTCGTTTAGTCATGTAAAACTTGGAGTGTTGCTAAGGCTGGGGGATCCCTCTAGGAGCTCAACAAACTCAAGATTCCTTCCCCATCTTATCCATGGTGCTGGAAATCTTGTACTCAGAGCAGGCAGTTATCACAGTCAACTCACAGTTAGGGCAGTGTCCAGGCAGGTTAGAAGCAAGGTCAGAGGCCTGTTCTGCTATCTCTCTGAAGCTTAAACAAGACTATTTATTTAATTTTCCTAGCAATTTATTAAATATTAATTGACTATGTGTTATATTACAGGCATTGTTTTGTCGTGAAATCTGTGTGTGATTTTCCTTTTTTTGAATATCATGTTGTTTCACACGATTTAATAAATTCATTCATTTTAGTTTTGTTAGCTGAGTTAATAATACCCTTATTTACATTCTAAGGTGCCTACTTTGCGTTACTACTCATTGCTTATTAACACCTCTATCACTGAATGGCTCAGTTTCCATAATGTAAGTTTTTCCTGCCTCTCTTCAGTCTCATCCACAAAAAGATCAATAATTAGCGGCTCTTAGAAGGATATTTTGCAAAGTACTATATGAATTATGTTCTGTCTCTCGTTTTACCTTTCACTGCCCACTTCTCCAAAAGCATTTTTGCCATCATGTGGCTGATTTTGCACCCCTTTAGGCCCTCTCTTTCAATCACTGTTACACAGTGCCAAATATTCCTTCTCTCAAATTTCTTCCTTCTACTTAATTCCCAATTTTCTCAGTGTTTTAAAAGTTGAATGGTAATGGGTGGTTGCTAAGAAATCTTGTATAGTAGCTGCCTCTTATATTTGTATTTGGAAAGCAATTGCATGGAGTAGAAATCTTAAAAGAAATGTCTTACATTCTTTACAATAAGTGAGGCTGGAAAAACTGGACAGCTAAATGTAAAAGAATGAAATCAGAACACTCTATAACATCATACACAAAAATAAACTCAAAATGGATTAAAGGCCTAAATGTAAGACTGGATGCTATAAAACTCTTAGAGGATAACATAGGCAGAACACTCTTTGACATAAATCACAATAGAATCTTTTCTTGGTCTACCTCCTAGAGTAAGGAAAATAAAAACAAAAATAAACAAATGGAACCTAACTAAACTTAAAAGCTTTTGCATAGCAAAGGAAATATAAACAAAACAGAAAGAAAATCCACAGAATGAGAGAAAATATTTGCTACTGAATTGACAAAGGATTAGTCTCCAAAATATACAAACAGCTCATGCAGCTCCATATAAAAAAAAAAAAAAAAAAAAAAACCTAAACAACTCAAATTAAAAATGAGGGGACGATCCAATAGACATTTCTCCAAAGAACATGTACAGGTGACCAAAAGGCACGTGAAATGTAAGCGAGACAGCAAAAGAGACACAGATGCTTAGAAGAGTCTTTTGGACTCTGTGGGAGAAGGAGTGGGGGGATGATTTGGGAGAATGGCATTGAAACATATATAATATCATATAAGAAATGAATCACCAGTCCAGGTTTGATGCAGGATACAGGATGCTTGGGGCTGGTGCACTGGGATGACCCAGAGGGATGGTATGGGGAGGGAGGTGGGAGGGGGGTTCAGGATTGGGAACACGTGTACACATGTGGCGGATCATGTTGATGTATGGCAAAACCAGTACAATATTGTAAAGTAATTAACCTCTAATTAAAATAAATAAATTTAAATTAAAAAAAGAAAAGATGCTCAATGCCACTAATTATTAGACAAATGCAAATCAAAACTACAATGAGATATCACTTCACACTGATCTTTGGGCTTCCTTGGTAGCTCAGTTGGTAAAAAATCTTGGGCTTCCCTGGTGGCTCAGCTGGTAAAAAATCTGCTTGCAATGTGGGAAACCTGGGTTTGATCCCTGGGTTGGGAAGATCCCCTGAAGAAGGGAAAGGCTACCCACTCCAGTATTCTGGCCTGGAGAATTCCATGGCCTGTATTGTCCATGGGGTCACAAAGAGTTGGACACGACTGAGTGACTTTCACTCTTACTCACACTGATCAGAATGGCCATCATCAAAGAATCTACAAGCAATAAATGCTGGAGAAGGTGTGGAGAAAAGAAGAAAAGGGAACCCTCTTACACTGTTGGTGGAAATGTAAATTGGTATAGCCACTATGGAGAACAGTATGGAAGTTCCTTTAAAACTATAAAGAGTGCTACCATATGACCCAGCAATTCCACTCCTGGGCATAAATCTGGAGAAAACCATAATTTGAAAAATTACATGTACCCTAATGTTCACTGCAGCACTATTTACAATACCAAGGACATGGAAGCAACCTATATGTCTATGGAAAGAATGGATAAAGAAGATGTGGTACATATATACAATGCAACATTACTCAGCCATAAAAACAATGAAACAATGCCATTTGCAGCAACATGGATGGACCTAGAGATTGTCATACTGAGTGAAGTCAAACAAAGACAAATATCATATATTACTTATATGTGGAATCTTAAAAAATGGTACAAATGAACCTCTTTCCAAAACAGAAGTAGAGTCACAGATATAGGAAACAAATTTATGGTTACCAAGGGGAAAGCAGGGGAGGGATAAATTAGGAGATTGGGATTGTCATATACACACTAGTGTATATATATATAATATAGATAGAAAACTAATAAGAAACCTACTGTAGAGCACAGGGAACTCTACTCACTACTTTTTAATGACCTATATGGAAAAATAATTCTAAAAAGAATGGATATGCTGTATATGTACAACTGATTCACTTTGCTGTACAGTGGAAACTGACATTGTAAATCAACTATGCTCCAGTAAAAATTAATTTTAAAAAGTCTTAAATTTGTTTAACTCAAAAAATTTTACCATCCTAACAGACATTTTTTACCATATTAATAACTTTAAGTATATAATACAGTGATATTAAATACATTCACATTATTATTAAACAGCAACATTATTCATCTCTAGAACTCTTTGCATGTTGAAAAACTGAATATTTGTACTCATTAAAAAGTAACTCCCCATTCCCCTGTCCCTGCAGCTCCTGACCACTACTCTTCTACTCTCTCTGAGTCTGACTACTTTAGACAGCCTGTATAAGTGGAACCATGCAACACAGGTCATTTTGTGTCTTATTTCATTTATCATGATGTTCTCAAGTTTCATCTATGTTGTATCATGTGTTAGAATTTCTTTCTTTTTAAGGCTGAATATTTCTAACCTTTTTAAGGTTAATATTCTGGGGTAAGTATAGACCACATTTCATCTATCCATTCATTTGTTGATATTTGGGTTGCTTCCACTTTTTGATGGAAAGATAGATAAATAAATATCTCAGTATTTTGGGCATATACCAAAATATCAATTTCTGGACATAATTAGAAGTTGGATTCCTGAATCATATGACACATCTGTTTTTAAATTTTTGAGAAATATTTATCTTAGATAATTTGAACAGCTATCCTCTAGACTACTTTCTCACAAGCCAGTTTCAATGACTAGAGAAAGCGAGTGATCAGGAGCTGTGAGTGAAGTTTTGGGACTCTGGTGATTCACCTAAACCCAGAAAAATCTGTCATCTTTGCTATAGTGCATTGCTCCTCAGGTGCCTAACAATTGATCTGAAAGGAATGACTAAGGGATTATCTGGTGGTCAGCTCCTGAACTGCGCTGGGATATTCTTTCTAATGTGTTGCTGTCCTCTTTTGGTGAAAGGGTCAAATCTGTGATTATTTAGTCACTTTTTATTAGTTCAGTGTGCAGAAATGAGGAAGAAAGTAGTTAGCAGACTGTATTGTGTGCATGTGTGCTTTGTTGCTTCAGTCATGTCCAGCTTTTTGTGACCCTGTGGACTGTAGCCTGCCAGGCTTCTCTGTCCATGGGATTACCCTGGCAAAAATACTGGAGTGGGTTGCCATTTCCTCCTCTAGGGGATCTTCCCAACTCAGGGATCCAACCTGCAGCTTCTTCATTGCAGGTGATTTCTTTACCACTGAGCCACCAGGGAAGCCCCTGTAAACAGGGAATCAGGTTTTGTTATCAGAGAGATTTCTATCCAAAATTATTAGCTCTGCCATGAACTTTCTAGACACTTGTGAGCCTTGTTTTATTATATAAAATGGGAGAGTGATATATTTTTTGACATTTTATTGTGGCAAGTTATTGTGGCTTTTACACTGTGGCCAGTGTAAAAAGGCAAGAAAAAGAAACAAAAGAACCAATTTGAAAAGGAAGACATGAACCTATCTTTAGTCACAGACAGCATAATTATCTCAGTATAAAATCCAAGAGAGTCTACAAAAAAAAAAAAAAAAAACTGCTAGAAAAAATAAGAAAGTTAAAGTCAAATAAACACCTACCATATGCTCCAGGAATTCCACTCCCAGATATTCACCCAAGAGAAAAACGAAAGCACATGTCTATTAAAAATGTGACGCACAAAAGCTCAAAGCAACTTTGTTTGTAGAGCCTCCAACTAGAACTAACAGAAATGTTTGTTAACAGGTGAATAGGTTAACAAATAGTTTTATATCTATGTAATGGAACTTTTAATCAATACAAAGGAATGAACCATTGATACTTACAACCATGAAAGAATCTTAATTATGCTGAGAGAAAGAAGCTGGAAAAAACAGTACACATGATTCTATTTCAGTTCAGTTCAGTTCAGTCGCTCAGTCGTGTCTGACTCTTTGTGACTCCATGAATTGCAGCACACCAGGCCTCCGCAGTCCATCACCAACTCCACCAACTCAGACTCATGCCCACCGAGTCAGTGATGCCATCCAGCCATCTCATCCTCTGTCATCCCCTTCTCCTCCTGCCCCAAGTCCCTCCCAGCATCAGGGTTTTTCCAATGAGTCAACTCTTCACATGAGGTGGCCAAAGTACTGGAGTTTCAGCTTTAGCATCATTCCTTCCAAAGAAATCCCAGGGCTGATCTCCTTCACAGTGGACTGGTAAGATAAAATATGCAAACTAATTCATGTTGAAAATGCTGCATGAAAATTGGAGTAGGCGGTGGGGAGAGGATTAAGGGAAGATTATAAAGAGATGTGAGGAAACTTTTTTGGGTGATGCATTGTTCATTATCTTAATTGGAATAATAGCTTCACAAACGTGTACATATGTCAAATCTTATTAATTTGTTTATTTAAAATAAGTGCAGTATAGTTTTGTGAATGTTGTGTATTTATAAAACAATCAAAAATTCAAGTTTAATAAATGTCTTTCTTCAATTTGCGTGAGTCTTCTAATGTGACCCTAGTTCCAAATATTTCTCCTCTATGTTCTCATTGTCCTATTTTTTTTTAGAGGTGTGGATAGCAACTTTCTATGTCCATGTGTTATACATTTATTGAACCCAGCATCATCCAAACTTATTTTATGGTTTCTATTTAATATGTCAACTTTTTTTCAGAATTCCTTCCTAGCATAGTTTTGAGGCCATTTTTGACAACGGAGTTGAAAATAAAGGAGAAAGGAAGGAATATGTGAACCCAAAAGAGAATCTGAGCCTGATTTATTACTTAAATCTGGATCAGGGCAATTATTTGTATGTTAACTTTGGACTGATGAGACTGCTTGATACAAATCTGTGGAGAGTGAACTACAGGAATGAGGCTGAGCTAAGCTTCCATCTTTGTGTCTAGTGTGGGGCTTCTCCTGTGGCTTAGCGGTAAAGAATCTTCCTGCAATGCAGGAGATGCACGAGTTGTGGGTTCAATTGCTGGGTCAGGAAGATCCCTTGGAAGAGGGCAGGACAACCCATTCCAGTATCCTTGCTTGGAGAATCCCTTGGACAGAGGAGCCTGGCAGTCTGCAGTCCAAGGGACTGTAAAGAATTGGACATGACTGAAGCCACTGAGCACCCACGCATGTGTCTAGCGATGCAGGTTACAAGGTTTTTACAGAAGGTATCTTCCTCTCCAGAACTTCATTCTCATAGCCTTGAGGATTTTTATTTTATTTTTTCAAAAATGAATATTCATAAAAAGTAAGCTAAAGAAGTGCTTGTTTTTTTGCTGCTGTTACTTCATAATAAAAGACCAGTTTAAAAAACTGTATTTCTCCCTGATCATTGATGCTCATCTTGCTCTAGGACACTGATTACAAAAGAAATCTTATAAACCAGTATTGAACTGGCTGCAATAAAACCATCTGGGAGTTTTAAAAGTTATAAACTGGGGGGCGCCTAAGATGGCGGAGGAATAGGACAGAGAGACCACTTTCTCCCGCACAAATTCATCAAAAGAACATCTCAACGCTGGGTAAATTCTACAGGGCAGCTTCTGAATGTGAGCAGAGGACATAAGACATCCAGAAAAGCAGAACATTGTCTTCAAAAACAGGTAGGAAAAACACAGAAGACGAAAAGAGAAACAAAGGAGGTGGGGAGGGAGCTCCGTCCCGGGAAGGGAGTCCTGTCCCGGGAAAAGAGTTTCAAAGGGAGAGAAGTTTCCAAACGCCGGGAAGCACTCTCACTGCCAAATCTGTGGCGAGTCTTGGAGGCACATGGCAGGGAGGAAAAATGAATGGTGATTGAAACCAGCAGGTTGCAAGCCCGGCGGTGATTCCCCCGGCAGAGAGGCAGAGCAGACGCCTGCATCCGCCACTAGCAAGTGGGGGCTGGGCAAGGAGGCGCGGGAGACGTGGGCGGCAGTGCTTCTTAAGAATCGGGCTGCAACACCCGCGCGTAACCAGAGCGAACTAACTCAGGCTAGCACACCAGACTGTGGGACAGTTACCACGCGAAAAGCTCGAACATAAGACACCGCCAGGACCGCGCACAGAACAAAGGACGGAACAGAAATAGCCAGCTGCTCGCCAGCCCCAGCCAGCGACAGGCAGCCAAAGCTGTAAGGGCTGGAATGTGGCAACCACAGCCCCGGAGGGACTTTGCTGATCAAACTGCAAGCAGGCTTCTTTGCTAACTGAGACTTCCC